>CM032340.1:17262000-17862000 GCA_019022885.1 Schlechtendalia chinensis | reverse complement strand
TTTTTCCTTCTCCGACTGTGACGGTCGTCGTTCGCGTGAGTTCTCGGTGTAGTTTGAAACGTTGTGCGTCGTATGATCTACTATCGCGGTTTGTCGGCCAACGCAAAACGATCGTTCTTTGCGATTGCGAAATTGCGAACACGATATGAAAGCAAACGGCATTCGATAAGAAGACACTACGGGTCGGTACACACACGGTTGTGCCGGCATGTAGAACTCGTCGCCGCGATTAACGACGTGGCTTATCAACAGTTCGTGTACGTCCGTGGGCAGACCTGAAAACTACTCGTACACGTCGAGATAATCGACAATGACCGACGATGACATCAAGTGTTCGATTTGTTCGCGATCGCCCGCGGTAAACGTGATAGAAGAGTCGCACAGGTGTCGGACCGCGGTCCGAGAACGAACGTTTCGTGTTGACGCGTCGCCGGCCGTCGAGCGCCGCGAAGAACTCTACGGTGACCCCGTCAGACGAGTCCGAAGGGAACGCGCGTATCCGCACACGGTCGGTGGTGTACGTGCGATAGGGTTGTGAAACGGCTGTGCGTTTTGTTTATGACGGGCGCGTGTAAGTTTTTTCTCTTTTTTTTTTCCCCGACGCCGCGATAAATCTCTACGACAATACAACACAATAAAACGTCTCGGACAATACGGTCCGGGCTCACGAACGTCGCGTTTACCGCGACGGCCCGCGAAGGTACTGTGCGCGTGTGTTGTCCGAACCGCGCCACACGTTTATATACGTGTTGTACGACGAGGTTGGACCGCCGCGGGACATTTGCCGGCCTCGTGCCCCGGCACAGGGGACGGAAACGAACGTCGAGATTGCGTTGACGGGCGTGCGCGTACAAAGGCCGCGGAACGAATCGGGGTTTTCGTTTTGAAGGCGCTCGGGCGGTTTGGGACGGTGTGCGTGTGTGTTAGGTTCGCCCGAACCGGGTGTGCCCGACACGTGTTACTTATGAAAGGACAAAAGGTCCCCGCGTCCCCCGTCCCGGCCGGAGCAAAGAACCGATCGGGACGCACGAGACGAACGACAGAAACGGGGAGGAAAAAACCGAATGGAAGTATACGGATTCGTACGGTTCGACCGCGCGGTACACAGACGGAAAACGATTCGAAAACCTCCGTTGGAGAACAATCGAACGTCGAGATTTTAACGTATCGCGAGACGCTACAGAGATCACCGTCGCCGACACGGTCGGGTCGGGTTAATACGAGTGCGTACGGTCCTAACCTAACGTCGGTCTCTCGTTCGGTTCTCGTTTCGTCACACGGCGTGCGAAGCCATGGACTTCCCTATCACTCGCCGTACATTTTGAAATATCAACACATTTCATCGTAGAAAAATATGCGCCTTGATCGTGGACACGTTTCATTAAACCACGGACATAAATTTTTCATCTTCAAAAAAAAAAAAATGACCTAATTCTAATTTTTGTCTAATTTTTGCTATTCGCTTTATCAGAGTGCGGTGTATTGTGATATGCGTTTTTAGAATTAACGGTGACTGGTTTGACACATGACGCCAGTGAACAATTGGTGATTTTATCATTAAATATCGAATCGTGTTCTGGTCATTCTCCTGTACTTACTTTTGAATGTAAATTCTGCAGTGCTACAATTGTTCACCGCGTGTCCAGATGGTTTTGATACATAGTAATGACTTGGGCATTTTTCAATTATCTCGCTACAGACCCTGCAGCGTACTGCATCACGTGGTTTGTGCGTTGAAGTCCAGTGCTGTCAATTGTTTCGTGTCGTTCATTCGACGAGAGGTGTAGTCGTAGTCCGTCCGTCTCACTGGACGTCGCACGTATCCTTACGTACGTCCATGGCGATCGCGTGAAGCATTCGGACTTTGCATCTGTAAGGGTGGGCCCGGTTCACGCGTGACGACGACGTTCGCGACCCCGTACCAAGGAGAGGCTCGGAAATTATCCCCGTGCGCCCCTGTCGCCCTGAATCTCAACATCCGATTGTGGCTGGACGACGAAGTTCAAGAAATCGAACTCGAGCGAGAACGGCGAAGACTTCGTCTAAAACTTCGGTTTCCAACCGTAGCGAGAGTGTTTATACGTTGCCGGACACCGAATAATTCAGACAATCATTTCGTGTTGATAAGGCTACATTAGTACATTTTATTCGAGAACTGCCCCGTCCCCCCCACCGCCGATTTTTGAAGTTTAACCGTCGAAGTCGAATAGCCGACGCGATAACCGCCGGATATTGTATTCATGCCGACCACGCTCAGATACGACCAACACGCATTGGTAGACGCTCAGGGGATGGGGTCGGACTCGCCATAAGTAAAACGTATCCAACGCCCCAGAGACGGCCGTACTCCGTTCGGTATGTCTCTTGGAATAATAATTTTCGGCGGGAAATACTTTCAACTAAGGTACGCGCTGGTCGAAAAAACCCGAAAAACTCCTAACGACTGACGGTTAACTTGTCAAGTCAGTGTTCCGTGGCCGTTAAGGTCTAAAGATAAAGGTCTGAGAAACGTGGCGCACGCCCCAAGTCTTCGTCGGGACACCGGGTCACTGCGAACCGGTCGACTTGTGAACCGAATGACGGTCGCCACGGTTCGAACGAATATATGCACCCCCGCGGTCACGTTCACACGACCAGACGTACGCGGACAAACGGCTTCGTCACGTGGGCGCGCGCAACGTCCTAACCTAACCTGGGGGGAGCACGTGTTTACTTACTACGACTACGACTACGACGACGCCGCGCGCCCGCGGGCCGTGCAAACGAATATTTTCGTTCGCCTCGCAGAACACCGTGATAAATAAATACGCACGTACTCGGGGGGTCCCGACACGGTTTCTTTCTTTTTTGCTGTTCCCGCGACACGAAAACGTTGGAAACCGTGTCTTGTCACGACCTGATCGCGCGATTTGTCGTCGTGTCCTCTTGCCCCGTCTCGCCGACCTCTCCACCTAACCTAACAGCCGCCGCACGACAACCCAACGATTTCACGCGCGTTACTCGCGTCTTGGCGCGGTCGGCAATTCGGCGGACGGATTCCGCACGGAAGACGAAATATGAACATTAAACAAACTCGACAGTCGTTTTATTGTGTCGCGCGCCACCGTATTACAACAAGACCGATATACGTGTGTGCGCGTGAGAGATGGTATAGATCGCCGGGGACGACGAAACGAGATGAACGGGCGCGCGTACGATTCGGAAACGTTATGCATACGTGACGATAAAACGGTTTTATCCGGAGGAGGGATGGTTCGCGTATTTTATTGCTGTGTGAAAAAAATAAAAACGATGATCGTTGTGCGTGCGAAACGTCCGCGATCTGGCCGTTATGGACGTGTTGTCCGTCACTCCGGAGTCTCGTCGAATTCGACAACGCGTGTGGGCGTAGGGTGTTCGAGAACCGTTCGCCAAACCGGCCGAACGATACGCCGGTGGACGTACCGGACGAAATGAACCGTTTACGTCGAACGTCGAAGAGAAACCGGCCATAACCGTCGAGCGCCGGCAACAGAACGCCAAGATGTTCATCGGCAGTGCGATATCCGCAATTTCGGTCGGTTCGCGTTTACGATCTCGGAGAACCGTGAGACTGTCGCGGACTCTGGGGCCGGAGGATCGAGTACGTGAAAGTAAAAAAATCATCCGTCCGTCGCGCGCGTACAAAACCCCGGCGTGGAAATCTCCCCCTCGCGGAACGGAACGCGGCGTCTGGTCTTTAATCGGTTTTCGATTACTCCGATTCAAACGGAATCCCCAAAACGAATTATACGAAATTAAATACGAGTATATATATATATGTATGTATAAAAAACACGCTACGGGCGCGAACGAACAATAATAATGACGGCATTGTTGTTCCCGGTGAAAACAACGCTAATTTTTTTTTCGTTTTTTTTTTTTCTAAACGTGACGGACGAGCTCCGTCCCCTTACTGGTGTGGACACGCATGTCTACGCGGAGCCTGTGACGTTAGGTTAGGACGTGGTCGTCACGTGAAACAACGACGAGATTGAACGCTAAAAAAAAGAACCGCGTTCGCGCCGAAAGACGAATTACAACATTTCCACGGTTTTTCAAAATCACCCTGACGTTCGACACGGGACCGTACGGTATAATACGCGTAGTAATCGTCGTGTGGGGCGTGACTAGCGGAATTCCGGAACGAATTTCATCCCACTGCTGCTGGCGTGTCGGGCAGATGCGGCGGAATGAATTTCAGACGATCAAGAAAAACCTGTAGTTCTAAGCGGACGTATTCGTAATGAATTCTCTCGTCGTTTATCGAAACCCCGAACGAGAAATCGTTTTATTAGTCCGAAGGCGTGATCCGTAATTCGCATAAACATCGAAAAAATGTTTATCACGCACATATGTATGTATAGAAAACGAATTGTTGCCGGACGACAAAGTTCGAGAAATCTTTGTCAAGACCGTCAAGTTAGAGCGGCTTGCGATTGTCGTGGCGAGAGCGTTTACGATTCGCCGCGGGACACCGAATTCGGACAATTATTTCGCGTCGATAAATGCCGTTTTCGCAGTTTAACCGCATAAAGTTATAAAGGCCATTAACGGGACGGCCAAAAACGTACGAACGTCCGTTGCCGCTGACAACGCGAAATATTGTATTCGTGCCAGCCGCGCACGACACGACCGACGCCATGGGGTCTTTGAAAAACATTCAAGACCCTGATTCGAAAAAAGAATTTTTTTCATTATTTACGTCGATAACACGTTTAACGGGACCCTCCGCATGGCCAGCATTTTCGGGGGGATTTAAAACCGAATCGTATATTTTCGTCTACTAGATCATGTAGCGTACGACGAAAGCATATAAGTGTTTAGAAGAAGGATTTCGACGCCGGATACGGGGAACGCCGTCGACGGAAGTAAACGGAACAAAAGCGTCGATTACGTCCGTTGTTGTATGGTTTTTTTATTTTTTCCACGAGAGAACGCCGTGCCAATAACGACGACGACGACGACGACGGGATCGGCCCCGCGGGAGACCGGCGAACACAGGATCCGTCCGTCTCTGGCTGCGGTCCGGTGTGCCGCGGGGTCGGCGCCGGAGGGTCGCCAGACCCGGTACCGCGGTTTTATCTCGCGTCGTGTCGTTTGTCCGACCCCGCCGAAAATTCTCGTCGCGGCGTACGCGCAACACTCGGTAATCACCGTCGCCCTCGAGACCTCTAACGACGTCATTAATTATACGGAACGAACGAGAGAAAAAAACCTCCACACCCGTCCCCACGCCCCAACAGGCCGATTGTTCCGGCACTCGTCGGTTTTCTCGTTTTCGTTTTGACATTTTATGTCTTTACTTTGGCACATTCAAATAAAAAACCGTCACGAAAAAGTGTCCACCAAAAAGCGTTACCTGATGGTTTGTTTCCATGGCAATCGTTGTTTCGGTTTTGAAAAAATTTAAATTTGAAAAAAAAATTTTCACACATAAGACATAAAATGTCTCACTGTGTGTGTGTTATGGTAACATTTTTTTCGTTTCGTCCACGCCGCACCGGACGGTCGATAATTCGAAATCATGATTTTCAAACGCCGAAACCCGGTGTGCCCGGTCGAACGTCGCAACGAACCGTCCGATCCGTTAAAAAACGTACGTGGTGAAAAAAGGCGCTTTCGACGTTTGTTCGTTTGATTCGGAACCGTCCGCGGAACCGGAACGGTGTGCGGCCGATGACTCGGCGAGGAGGTTCTCTCGACGCGAAGGGCCCGTCGATTACGGCTGGAAACCGGACACCGCAGCGCGGCAAACTGTCGTCGTTACCCGCAAATCTCTGCCGTCTGTGGCGTGCGTGCCGCAGCGGTTTCCGGATACGACGCAGGCCGGCGAACGGCGGACACGAGTGCCCGAGGACAAAATCTGTTCGTATCCCGTGCTGGCCACGTGATCGAACGAGCGTGACTCCGTGACCTAGACGACGTCCGGATGGTCGTGTGTCGTTTGTCGTACATGAACATTATATTGTTATCGTAACGCCACGTAAAATTATCGACAACTTCACTCTGCGACTCATCAATAATATAGTATTGTGCACGCCGCCGTACAGATATCATGTTTTCGTACGAACGCGTTCCGGTCGGTTTTGATTTTTTATTCGTTGGGCCGTATTCGTGTAATAAAACGCGGCGAAAACGAAAAACGCGCTACCAACCGGAATGAGCGTTTGACAATCACAAAAGACTATGTCTTAAACGTTTAGTTCGATCGACAACTTGACGCCCCAACCTCGGGTGAAAAATGTTGAAACACTAACAAACTAATACAAACCGTATACAATTGAATCGGTCGACGTTCCTCGACGTCCCAAGTCATAGATATTTATCTTAAAACCGCCGTTTCGTTCCCGACAATCGGAAATAATAATTTGGGCGCGCCGCCATCTCGGCCTGTGCACGCGACGCGGCCTCCGTCAGACACGGTTAGCGTGTGTGCGCACGTTGTCCGCCGTCGTTTTTTCCCGTACGAAGCCCGGGGTACGCTTTTAATTATATTTCATTGTGTGTACGCGGTGCCGGATGTACACGCCGCCATCCGGTAGATTTCGGTACGGATTCACCAGTCCGGCGGATACCGCGTGCCCGAGATAAAGGCACGCATGGATTTACGACCAAAAAAAAGCAGCATCCTTTTTACGCCACGGATTTACAACGCGCGATAATAATAATAATAATAATACACCATTATTGTACGCAGCACGAAGACGAAACCGTTTGGACCGTAGAATCGCTTTTATATCGAACACGTCCCGACGACAACAACAACAACAATAAATAATAATAATAATCATCGGAATCCTGTGCACGGCCAGACCTAATTTCCCGTCGAATCTTTGATTTCGCCTTTCTTTTCTTTGTTTGTCCTCGGGAGGGTTTTTTTTTTCTACGCGGGAGATTACGATCTCCACGGAATCCATAAGCCGGGCGGCGGCGCCAAGAACGTATTTTTATTGTATTATGAACGCTACTGCCAAGCCGGCCCGTGCGTTTAGGACGATCTTCTTTTTCCACGTGTTTAACGTCTCGTTATATTTTACAGGCGTCTCACCCCCCGCCGCCCGTCGATAAACGTGGATAAATTCTGTTTCACGATCCGCGTTCGGTGCGAATTACGTTGTGGTTCTTTTGAACTCTTCTCGTCGTCGTTATCGAGCGCGGTCGGAATGTTTTTTTGTTTTTTTTTCGTCAACACGTTGCGCCGGAGCGCCGTCGGTCAAATAAAAAAATCGAACGAGACTTTTTTTTCAAGCCTTTTTTACCGTGACGTGTCGGATCCCGTATCGTTTCGAGGACGGCGTTTCGGTCGTCCCCTCGCTGCTGCTGCTGCTGCTCGGGAACGACCGTTTTTGCGCGGCGCAGAAAACAACGACGCGCGCGATACGGATGGACGAGCACACGTGCGTGCGTGAGACGAGCCGACGGATTCGGATGAACGTTATTGGAATCGAGCAAAGAAAAAAACAACAACGACAAAAAAATCACGGAATCGCGAAATCGGGGGTTTTATTTGACGAGGACTCCGTTCGAATACGGTGTGCGGCGCGAGCACGACAACAAATCCGCGTCGGCAAAAGCACAATGCCACGAGCACGTCTGTAATCGTATATCTTCGTGCACGCGTGCACGCGACGGTATCGAATGAATTTTTTATTGGACGTATCGCGTTTCCGCGACGCCGCGTACATAACATATACAATATCCGAACTGGTAATTTTATTCATATATATATATTATCTCGTCGTTCTATTTTTTGTTTTGCCGCCGTTGGTTCCGCGCGGCAAAATCGATCGTACGTTAAAAAACAATCGTCGTCAGACCTAAAAAAAAAAACCCCCGTACGTACGTACCGGCCAAGAACAAACGGCAACGGGCAAAAAACGGTTTTCAATCGTCTGCGAGTCCCTTATCGACCGTTCGTTTCCGATAACGCGTTGACGACTCGTCTTGCACGACGACCGAAAATACGTCCGAGCCGTTTGAAACGGTCGACGATCAACTACACAACGACCAACGGAGGAGAGGAGAACACGCCGGGGATCCGGAAGTCGGAAGAACGACTAGGGGGACTGAACGCCGCGAACTGTCCGAACGAGTAAAGTGTGCGGCGGAAACGGCATGATGCGATTTCGTCACGACCGGAGAGGAGAAGAAGAATTCGAGTAGAGTTCACGTGCGTGCGCGGGGTCAGGCGGTCGCGGCCGAACAGCCCGCGAAGATTCGGATCGAGGACCTGGGTTTACGCGGTTCGCGTTTTCCCGCGACTAACCACGTTTTCTTCTGCTGCTGTTAGGCCCAGAGTTTTTCTCCCGGGTGGGCGGCAAAGGGCGAGTCGCAGTAGTAAAACAAAAAACAATTTTAACGGTTCATCAGTTTGGTTGAGCGTCGTTCTCCGATCATGACGTTTTCTACACGTCAGCGAGTCATTTTCTGCGAGCAATCGAATTGCGAAAACTACTGTACAAAACGTTTTACAACAATAATACGCTGACGAACGGTTTAAATGTACAACACGTAATAACGCGAAACGTACTACCGAGACGTTGTACCGTATGATAACGACCGGCAAGTCGTATTATTGACAATCGACGGCGGTTCTCTCGGAGCCGAAAACTATCTGGGGACGGGTCCGAGAGAAGAACGCGAATTCGTTCTGAGGGGGCGACCGCCAACCATCGTCTCCCCCCTACACACACACGCTCGTCCTTTGGCGCAAAACTCGTGTGAAATCGGCGCGCGTACGGACCCTTTTCTTACGCGTACAACAATGTGTAATGTTTTTTTTACATGTGTTGTTTTTATGGAAACACTCGCACCGCGCGCGCCGCGAGATGATTCCGATCGCAGACGATGACCAGGCGACGGGTGTTTTTTTTCGCGTCCGACACCGACTCGGTAAAGAAAATTAAAAAACAGCACTCGATTTCTCCCGTCCGCCCGTTATCCGGTCGAAACTGGCCGAAAAACGACGGGAAAGGAATTTACGACGACGAATGCCGCGTTCGTGCGACACACGCGCCGCGTACCCGGGGGAGGGGGGGACGTTTTTTCATTTCGGGACCACAACGTGAAAAAAATAAAAACCAAAACACGCCGTGTTATTAACGTCACGAGGCCTTTTGTTCGGGAAAAATCACTTTTTTTTTTTTTTATCACGGGAGACGTGAAACGGACGAACGCCGCATTGTGTGTACCTCGTGTACGTTCGTAGCCAAGGTCGCGCGGACGTTTTTCCGTCTCGGGCCCCGCCGTCGTTAACACGTATTTTACGTCATTGTCGCGCACAACAATAAAAATAATAATAATAGTAATAGTAATAATAATAGCCGACGCTTTTCAACGGGTTCTATAGTCAGCACATGTCGCGTCCTCCTCGACCGGCGCCGTACAGTGACAAACGAGACCGCGACTTCAAAACGGTCTTCGGGTTTGAAAAGAAACGCACCGAAACGGCTAATGGTCCGGCAACCGACGTCCGATATCTTTCGTAACGTTCTACTTAACCCCTGCCCGGGACGTATTGCATTATGTGCGTGCCGGGTGTTTACGACGATTCGAATATAAATTCTAAAATTTGATTGTTTACTTTTACCTCCAAAAAATGTTGGCTTCTTTCGCCGTTATACGCCTCAAATAAAACCTTGGTTGACCCAAAACAGAATATTTGAAACGCATGTGTACCGCGGTTTAATATAAAAAATCGACCATTTATTTATTTTTTTTTTAAAACATTAATGAATTTTCAAACTTCGCGCTGACATTACGGTTTTTTTCTCGCCGGGACCTCTCCCCCGTGCCGAAAAAAAATATCCGTAACCGAGTCCGGCGATTATTATCGTCGTTATCGTGGTTATCGTCGTTATCGTCGTCATTCGGAGAACGTTCGTACCGCGACCGTGTGTTCGCCGTGATTTCGACGCTCTAGGCCGGGCCACCACTATCAATCCGAAACGTGTTTCGGCCTCGACACGCCCGCTTAAGGTCGCACGCGACACGCTTTCGGCACGACGATATCTCGTATTTCGATTACGTCTCGTCGTCGTCGTCGCCGAATCGAGCTCGTTGTTTGGTTTGGCGTGTTGTGTCGCGGTCGATTTTTCGTTCCGTCGTTTCAAACGAAACGAGGTGACCGACAAATTAAAGTCTTGTCTTCGCTCGGACGCACGCTTCGGGGCACGTTCGATATTTCAAACACGTTGTTTCCGATCGTTTGTATTGTAAAAATATAAAATATAAAAGGAGGGGGCTGAAGCTCTACCCTTAGCTACCCAATAATATAACTATGTATTTTCTTTCAACTATTTTGTACTTTTGCTCTGTTATGCGTTTAAAGTGTATTGGTTATTACACGATCACGTATGGCGCATAATATTTTATTCGTTATATAAATTTCGACTCGTTTTCACATGTTTTTCATTTCTAGATCCGTACAAAAATACATATTACGATCACTCGTATTTGTATTTAATAGGGATAAATTTAAAATTTAATATAATATTGTAACATACTTTGTTTTAAAAATGTAAGTGATGAGGAGGGCGTGACCCTCGCACAACGGTACGGAAAGGTGGATCATGGATCACAAAAAGGTTGAGAACCTGTGTTTTAAATAACGGTCGCGTGTTATCATTATTAGCATACGAGTCGGACGACGACGACGACGATTATGAGTTATACGAAATCGCGTGGATTTGTTTTTGTTTTATTTGTGTTATTTATTCTTGTAATTAGTTTTGAAATAGACTATGAATTATTTTGTTGACAAAAAATAAAAAACAACAACAACAAGCGTGTAATAAATTTGAATAATTTAAACATTCCATTATCGTTTGTGATTCGTAATAAGAACCACGCGTATAATTTGTAATGCAAAACGTACGTTTGGTATATAAACACGTTTTAGAAATAAATAAACGAAAACTATTATTTAATAAACGCGAATAAAACACGTCGATGAAATATTTTTTTGTACGGACTCCGGAGCGAATCGTTACACGTGTATATATATGTATATTTTTTCATCGAACCGAGAAGATAAATATTATTTGTTTTCGACGGCGTATTAGAATTCCAACAACAATATAACCGACGGACGGCGTGTTATTTTTAATCCTCTGACTAAAAAAAAAAAGAAAAAAACCTACTTTGACTGGCCAACGATTTAATGATGAAAACACTATAATCCGCCGAAACAAACAATAAAATTATATATATATATATATACACGTATACACACACACATACACACACACACACACGACGAATCGGTCGGACGATTGTTTTTACGATTAATAAAAAAAACAAAAAACCGCAATAGAAAACGTCTATTGAATCGAATCGAACAATGGGTTAGAGACCGAAAAACCGTAGACGAAAATTTGCGATCCGCCGACGTGAAAAAACAAGAAGAGAAAAAAAAGCGATTGTCGGTCGATTTTCGTACACGAGGTTCGCGAAATCGTTAACTTTCTCCTTTCGGCGGAGGGGGGTTTTTTTGTTTTTTTTTTGGTCCCGTAAAATAATTGTAATGTGTAATCGATTTTTTTTTCATTTTTTTTTTTTTTAGAATACAACGTCGGGCGCTCGACGGATCGGACACCGCGTGTTAAAAACCATTTCATTGAAAAATCGATCGGGGGCGGACTGGCAGGGCGGATATAGACATTTCGCACTCGGGCCTCATAATAATGTAACGGAAGCTATGTCGTAATATTATCGTGTGAATTGAATCGAACCGTTACAACCGAGAACTTGTAAATAACAACAACAAAATCCTGTTCAAGTATTAATTTCGAAAATTAAATACAAAGTATCTTCAATGTCTGGTCTGGGTGGGAGGGGAGCAAGACACCACTCGTCAATTTGGAATCCGGCGCCGACTTGGACGAGATTTTCGTGAATTATTTCACGCTTTCGAAGTCGGTCGATAGAGTTTTTTCCGAAAATTTTCTTCGTGTTATCCAAACGGTCGGTGTTCAAGGCCTCCTGAAAACGTACCCATCCGGACGAGTTCAGGGCGCGTCTGTTCGACACGGTCGAAACGTGAGCAGAAAAAAAACCAGCAGCCAACACGCGGACGACTCTCGTTATCGAATCGCGCGTTTCATCGTCCGTCCTATTTGTTAGATCGTGTAACAATAACGATACTACGCGTTTTTCGTCTTTTCGTTTTGGTAATCGTTACGGGTGTGTTCGCGGTTCGCCCCTCAAAAAAAAAAATCGAGAAACCCCCCCCCCCTCACCGGTTCTCACGCGTAATAACAACGACGATCGGTCTCGGACGCTAACGTCGTCGTCACGTGGTCGTCTGGTTGAACGGCTCTGGATTTTTTCGTATCTGTCGCGCTCAGTACTACGCGTTCGAACGTAAAAAATAATGAAAATAAAACCAACCGACAAGAAAAAACCGTCTAACCCAACGCGAGACGCCGACCCGGGAACCGTACGCGAAAACAAAGAGCGAATGCGTCGAGGGACCGAAACTGGCTGGGGACGGGACGGCCGTCGAAAACTTTTCAAACTCGTTTCGAATCCCCGCGCAAAGGGGATTGTCTGAAATGGTAGTGTCGCGTTCTAGTTGCGCGCACGACGTTCCGTGACGTGACGGCCGATAACGATTATCATTACGATTGTTATTATCGCCGTAATGGCCGTCGACGACGACAGATAATCCGCACGCGCACAATACAAATGCCGCTGAACGTTATGTCGGGTCCGTCGTGCCACGTAATGATAACGATAAACGACGAATGATAATCGCGCGACGCGGTCGGGCGATCGGGTCCGGTATTCGGGGTCGCGGTCGTAGCTCGTCAACGACAAAACGTGAATGCGCGGCCGTGCGACGCGGGGACGAAACAAAAAACATACCAAAACGAATCGCTCGCGGGGGTCCCCCGCGGACTCGCGAAATAAATAAATAATAACAGGGACGCGGCGACGTGCCGACGTCGTTTTAATCGGCCCTCGTTTCCTCTACTCCCCCTCACCACTGTCCGATTGCCCGCGTGCTTACAGACTTACCCGCGCGCGTACGTCTCCGTAGAAGCGTACGAGTAAACACGGGATCGTACGGCTCGAGAGAAGTTCGTCCGAACACGATAATCGCGTTCGAGCGCGCAGAAAATAAACTTTGTGTGAACGGGAAGGTGGGGGTTTGAAATAATATCAATACGAGTAAATCGCCTCGCAGTTATGGCGCGTACGACATGGCCAGCGATTTAAAAGGATATGCTGGGTATATTTATTCGTTCGGAATCGAATAGCGTGTGATAGATTTATACAAACTATTTTTTTTTCTTTTTAAATGATAATAATAAAGCAAAGACGAAATCACGTGGCGCGAAAGATATATAGTACGTACGTCGGAAACCGATCGCGGCGTCTACGTGATCGTGTTCGACGTGTTTTGTTCAGGACCCGTGAGAGTTTCCGTTGTGTGATCTCGCAGTATTATCGTTATCGTTATTATTGTTCGTACGTGTAAGTCTGTGGCGGTCGGCCCCGTCGTGGAGTACCGGTTTTTGTCCGACGACGACGACGACGACGACACCGGGTAGTCGTCGAGTAAGAGTGAAAAAACGAAAAATCCTACGTACAAAATACACGTGGAAAAAAACGCGACGAGACGGCGCAAGCGTCTCGCGTAAATCACAATGCGCGTTCCCACGACGAGTCCCACCGACTACGGGACTCATCTTGATCGATCGAAAAATATGTTTGACCCGGTCCAGGTTCCGGAGAACGGAATTACGACGCGTAAAAAAGAACGTCCGTCGGTCCGTCAACCGAATGAAATCGAACCGAGTGCGTGAACGAAAACCGAAGTTCCCCGGGTTCGATCCAACGCGGACTGGACTCGTCCAAACGTTGTCTTATCATGTCACAATCGTCCACGTGACGACTTTTCTGTCGATTTTTTTCTATTCGACGCCGCACAATACGTTTCTGATTGCGTAGTGTTATCGTTATACACGCGTATTGTATAACGAACCGCGGGCAACGGCGCCCAGGACAAAGAGAACGGAAAAAAGGGTCGGATCACGACGTTTTATTTATTCGTCGTCCGGCGTTTTCAACTTGACAACACACGCCGCGTGAATTCCGCGTAGACAAAACAAAAAACAAAGAACCTAACCCCCGCTCCGGCCGGAAACGTTTATCGGTACGCGTCGTTCGTATTCGCACACGACGATTATTGTCGTTATCATTATTATCACACACACACACACGTTGTATCCGCGTAGTGCGATCGCCAATACGACAACGGCAGTTCACGCGGTGCGAATGAAAACGAAATTCGTCGACGTCGTCAACGTGGACTTTTCCGAAAAAAACCGTCCGCTCGACGAGATAACCGTCCGGGAGAGAGAAACACGTTTATACCGACAGCGTTAACGAAACCGACGAACAATCGAACGACTTGTTGACGTCGGACTTGAGTCTACGGGGAAGAATGATTTCGTCGGCGTTCGGGAACGCGAGCCCTCGACAGTTTCCGATTCGGCGAGAAATCCAACGTCGGACACACGCTTTTTTTTAGCTTCTATAACCCGTTCAGGGCGTTCGCCGCTTCTATACCACTCGACGCCATCTGTCTCTGTCCACAAACTCGTCTAATTTCGATCCCGGAGCACATTCTTCGAGGTCTGACTTGACTGTGTCTGTCCACCTCTGCCTTGGTCGCCCCCCGGGTCTTTTCCCGTCGACAGCGCCAATCGTCACGTCTTTTATCATACCGGTGGATCTCCAGACGTGCCCGTCCATTCTAACCGTTCGCCTCTTGTAAAGGACTTGATATTTGGATTTGGTAGACTTCGTTATTGGTTCTTCTTCTGTTTTCTCCATTTTCTATGGTAGTCATAAGTTTCTCGTCATCGCCCTTTGTCACCGACCACGTTTCGCATCCATAGGACAGTACTGGTCGTAGATAGCTCGAGTAAAGTGTTGATTTTGATTCAACGGACAATAACCCGAACGCACACACACTAACAACGAGGCGAATAAATGTAATAAAAAACAAACCGTTTTCGTTGACGATACCGAGTGTTATTATTTAGACGACAGTCTCGTCGTTTTCGTGCCACGGACGGACGGACGCGGTTTCGAAATCGGCGCTCTCGAAAACCGCGTGTTCCGGTGGTACTCGTGGAAAAAAAAAAAAAAAAAAAAAAGATAATAACGCCGTGGACACGCCGCATATACACATACACGTGTAGAGAAAAAAAATACACTTCATAATAGACTCGTCTATATTTATAAGCGCGCGGTAGTCTGGGAAAAGAAAAAACAAAACCACGTCGTTTAATTAATCCGGAGCAATGGTGTAGTCACGTCCGGCGGCGAACGTGTAAAATAATAAACATACCGGTCGGAACAAAAAAAACCAGGACGGCTCGGTCCGAGTTGGTCGCGTAGTCCGCGTGCGGACGGGCCCGACGGAGGGCTCGGCGAAATTTCCAAACGCAAAAAATACATGGGCGACCCTGTTAGTAGTCACTCAGGCGGTGTTTTGTTTTTGTTTTTTAGACGTGCCCCCGAGAACGTATTGACCGTATACCACGCGAACGTAGCATTTTTTTTACCGTTTTATCTTAGACACAACGTTCGTTTTCGTTTTCCTCGCGACGTCTCGCAAACACGTGGGTTTCGAACCCCCGCGCGAACCGCCCGTTCGTCGATTAAAAAGCGTCGCAGACCGTCGTGATAACGATAACGATCGAATCACACGTCGTGTTTTTTCGTACCGTGTCGGTCAAAACGTTGTTTCCGTTTACGCGACCAAATCATCGTTTTCTCCGTCCGCAAAACAAACGAATCGGATTTTTTACACGTATTATTATTGTTTTTCGGTCGAGAAATCGATTTCACGTCTCGCGAAACGTACGCTTTTTTTTCAAAAGAAAAAAAAATCGTTTCCATACACGATTACGTAAAACTTGTTTTTTTTTTTCCGTTCTTAAACGTAGAAAAACAAAACGGTAATCGAAACGCCGACGGAGGGAGACAGAAACGATTCGAACGCAAATAAACGAAAACGAAAACGTATATATATATATTCAAACCCGCCAGTCGTGTTACGTACATCGTTCGTGAAATTGAAACGTCAAAATCCGTTCGTCTGAGAGAAACCCGTAAACCGTCGTTTCCCCTCCATCGCGTGACGATTTCCGCGCGCAAGCGAAAACGATAAAATTCACGTGGTCCACCCCCCCGTCGTGGGCCGTGTCCGGGGTCAGGAAAAAATTTGTCCGCCCAACGCGAATCCCGTTGGACATTTTTAGCTGGTGACGTTATTTTCACCGGACGGTGGATGATCGCCAGGATACCGGGAGACCGCCGACTGCTGAATCGGTGCGATCGACGTCGTCCGATCCAACTAGATTTCGTGATTTAGATCCGTTACGCGCGTTTCGAATACCTGTGACCAGCAGTCCGGTCTAGAGTTTACTGTTCGTCGTTCATAAATCGATATGAAAAGTTTTAATTTTTCGAGCACACGCGCGCGCGTAATATAAATGCGAGACGGGTAGCGACGGGGCGAACTAAATCAAATATAAATTTAGAAATCACTCGTTCGAGACGCTTGACGGAACGTTTTCGTCTGTGGTTCTAAAAATGTTTTGGCAATCGATTCATTTTCGGAACGATCTCCGAGCGTGTAAAATCGTATCACCAGAGTGGACAACGGGTGGGACGCCGATCTGGATCTAATTTCACGAGATTCGGTGAACAGAGTGTCCTCGCCTCCGTGGAAAACCGTGAACGACGACCGGGCGGTCTCCCGTTATTATGGTTATTACCGGTGGTTCGTGTTCGGCCGAGAACCACTACCATACGATCGCCGGACGAGACGGACCCCACGTTGATTTCACGCGGGCTTCTGTGCTGTGACCATCTCTAAACCTTCTTGAGACAACGACCGCCGATCGTGTACTCTCTCGGTACGAAAAAAAATACAAACCTCCCGTTTGTCTCGTCGTCTCGGGGTTTTCATCAAAACATTTTTCTTTGCGTTCTGCAGACGTGTGGGCGGGTGAGAGCGCACGAACAAATGCGTGTGCCCCCCACAGGACAACGGAATTCTAAACGCGTCGCTGGCGTTCGGGTCGCAATTATTATTATTATTATCGTCGTCGGATTCCCGAAACGGTCGCGGGACGACGATTCGAACGTATATTGTTGTTTTTTTCCCGCGGCGCGCACACCCGGCCGCGTGTAAATCACAATGATAATGACGACGATAACGATAATATATATATACGGGCGAGCGCGACAACAGAACAACCGACCCGGTAACAACGGTAACAATACGCATTGTGCGTGTACGTCGCGCGAACACTTGACTCGCGACCGGCTGGCTTCGACGACGACGACGGACACGGTCGAAACTCTCCGTTCTGATTTCGATTTTGCGTTCGTTATAAATATTTCGTGTCGTGTGAAAACACACGTGCGCGCGATGACAAAAGAGCGCGTTCGTTTTTTTTTTTTTACGCCCGGTTCAAACCGTACGATTTTAATTTCAAACGAGTGTTTCGGTGTTCGAGAAAAACATAATTGTTTCATCCGGTTTTTCGCGTAGCCAGTGTTTTGAACATTTTTTAAAAATATATTCGCGCGCCTGACGCGTTCCCGGCCGGCCAGTCGACAAGAATCGATAGCACGTTTTCACGGAACGTATTAAATACGCCAACGGACGGCCACGTCGAAGAACAAATAAAACAGGTGTGTCCACTCGTCCGCCGTTCGTCATCAATCCGACGATCGTGTTCACGACTATTACGTGAATAATATGAAAAGCATGAAAATTTACTAGTAAAAGTTTTAACGAAAAGAAAAATTACACGAGCACACGTGAGGATTACACACTTTGCGTGCGCGTTCGTTATTCGTCCGTCCAACCCAGCGGTTCCCAACCTTTTTGACACTGCTCGGACCACCATCATTTTTAGACATTATTTTTTCTCATAATTAAGAATCGATTTTTTCACATATATTAGAATTCAGGTAACGGTTGTCGGTACGTAATGTTTGTAACACGCCCAAAGGAAAATTGAAATATTTTAAAATTTTATAGGTACGCCGCCTCGCGGACCATAGGTTGGGGGAACCGCTGGTCTAAACCAAACCTTCTCTGCTCGGCCGACGCGTTCACCCGGTTCGTACCGGACGAAACACAAAACCCGTTTTTTTGTCGGCCGCCCGACACGAAAGACCTTTCGCAAATGTCGCGTCCGGCCTGCCCGCGACCTTTGGCGGCGCACGAAAGAAAAGGGTCCTCGACTTCACGCCGCGTAAATGAAAAACGCAAACCCGGTGTCCTTTAAATAATCTCGTGTGTATTTATTAAATCGTTTTTTCAATGATCGTATTTTTTTTTTAATTGTATGTTTCTTTTAACAAATAAACCACGTCCTGAAGTTAGGATATAATTACAAAAAAAAAAAAAAAAAAAAATTCTGTACAAGACTAAAAAAAAAAAAAATAATAATAATATATTCATATAACTAACGACTAATTTACAAATAGAAATCTCTAATATTACGTGTGGTATCTAAAAATAAATATTACAAATATGATATATAATAATAAATTATTTGGTTTTTTTTTGTTTGTTTGTTTGTGTGTGTTTTTAAGGTTATCCGTACGAATGTTCAACGGATTTTCAACCCCTCGAGAAATATCAAGTCATTCGCAACGTTATCACAGGCCGAAAATTTGTATCGTTTGTAAACCCCCCCCTAACTAAACCCCTTAGTTTAGGGGGTTCTTTTTTTTTCTTTTATATTTACACGAGGATAACAACGTGATCGTGTTCACGGGGGGGGGGATGGGGCCTGTGAACGATGTGGCGCACGGTATTCGCGTCGGACAATCGTAACGATATTTCCACGTGTCGTTCAGTGGCGGCTAAAAAAAACGCGACATATTTTTGGCTTTATTCTCTATAGTTTTTAAGCGATAAAAAGGATATTTAATAATAATAAAAAAAACCACGGGAGAATACGAGCGGAGAACGAAGGACAACAGACAACGGGACCGGAATAAGTACGTCGGACGGACGTTAAACACGGACGTTAAACGGCCACGATGAAAGCGCATGACGAGGTCGAGAACCTAGACGAATCTAGTTTTAGAAACTAAAAAAAGACGTAGTGCACGTGTGGGGCCATGCCGCGAATCCCGGACGGCGAACGACCGGAGACACGGACGGAGGCAAACGGCGGTCGGGCGGCTCGGACGGACCCGAACGAGCGCTAGAAGTGCTAGAAGAAGTCGAGGGAAACGAAACGAAAAGTCAGGATTTTGTAGCCGCCCCTGTCGACCCCCCCCCTAACCTAACCTAACCTAACGCTAAAGCCGCCACTGAGACACGTCGCGAACGTCCCCGTCGTCTCGGCTGTTCGCGGACGTTTTGAAATCGAACGGGGGCGCACACCCGCGGCTCTTGCTCACTAACGCCGAACGATTGTGTAACGATCGCGGTCGTGCCGGAGAGGAATGACCTGCACGACACTCGCGGCGTACACTGTCTTGTACGACGTATCGTGTGTAAATATAACGTATTGGGAAAAAATTGTTTTTGTTTTTTGTTTTGTTGAACGACGTCCACGTTCGACGCGAACGAAATTTCTATTCCGGAAAAGGGCGTGTAACATTCGTTTTTATACACGTAAGGAACTCGTACAGTATTTTTCTTACCCCTGACTGTTTTTTTGTTTCGTATATACTGTAAAATGGGTACAGTCTTTTATTCATATTATTTTACATATATAGATTTTTTATTTATTTATTTTTTTTTTTTGAAGATATCCGTTCAGTCTTAACGCAATAAATTTATTACAATATATATTACCCTTAGAGAGGAGAAAACACGGTCGTCGTATTTTTTTTCGCCCCCTCACGGATTTTCGAAAACTGTGAGTAGTAAATATTCTTCGTGCGTTTTCTTCGTCTTCTTTTTTTTGTTTTTTTTTTTTTTTAAATTTTTATTATCACAATATTTCACAGCCAACACAAAAAAGCGACACGCACGAACTATTAATACGAGAGAGAAGAAAAAAAACCCAGAAAAATCTTATGTACACAACGACCACGGCCACGACGACGACGACAAAGCAACGCGTTTCTTCGGCCGGTCCGTGCGACGTGTGTGTGTGTGTGTATTTTCGAAGAAGAAAAACAAATAAAATAATATCCGGGCGAGTGTCTGCGCCGAAAAAAAAACTAAAAAAAAAAAAACGGTAAAAAATAAACAAACGAAACGTACGTCCCTCGTAATAGACGACCCGACGGCGGCCCGTCCGCCAAGACACACACACCGGTTTTTCTCTTTCGCTGTACGACGGCGTAAAAAAAAAAAAAAAATCATTTTTTTCCTTTATGATAACTCGTTATCTCGTCCAGATACTACAATCTATCTTATCGTACACGCGCGCAATGCACTACGAGAGTGTGTGTATTGAACAAATTACGGGTCGGAAAAAACTTAACGCTAACAATTAATTAATTAATTAAATATATATATATATATTGTGTGTGTGTATTTTAAAAAATTTTTTTTTACTCCACGTGGTCTAAAAAAAAAAAAAAAAAAAAAAAAAACAAACCATACAAACACACGCTGCTAAACGCGTTTAATAAATATAAATATATATAAATAAATAATTTTCACCGGAATAAATTTTCTCGTATCGTCCCGTAAAATATAAAGCGGGGTGTTTCCCCCCCCCCCGTCTCGTCGTCCGCAAAACTCGTACGCGTACGAAACGCGCGAGTTGGCCGGCAACGGCGACAGACACTCGCGTCGACGAGAAGTCTTTCGACTGAAGAAAAACGTACACTAAAACGGTTGAAAGAACGAAACGAAACGAACGGGCGGCGCGAGACGGGTTTTCACGTTCAAAACATGTACGTGGGCGTCAGGATGTTGTTGATCGGGTCGGTGATGCGTCCCAGCGTTTTCGTCGGTTTGCCGCCGTACTCGTTGCGCAACACCGCCGCGATGGTACCGTTGAAACCCCAGAGTTGGGCGGCCGGCGGTTCGTTTTGTCTCGACTTGTGGTACTCTTGTTGTTGTTGTTGCTGTTGTTGTTGTTGCTGTTGCTGTTGCTGGTGTTGTTGCTGCTGTTGGTGATGAAGATGATGGAGGTTATGTTGTTGTTGCTGCTGCTGCTGCTGCTGATGTTGCTGTTGCTGCTGTTGGTGATGGAGGTGTTGACGGTGTTGTTGTTGCTGCTGCTGCTGCTGCTGCTGCTGTTGCTGCTGTTGCTGCTGCTGATGGTGGTGGTGGATGTGTTGTTGTATGTGAGAAGGTATGTGAGAAGGTAAGGTCAAGTGGTGTTGTTGGTGATGGTGAAGGTGTTGTTGCGGAACCGAAGGCGGTTGTTGTTGCTGTTGTTGTTGTTGTTGAGCTTTGCGCTTTAATAATTTCGCCTGGCAGCAAGTACACCCTTTCGGCACTAAACACGGACAAAAAATAAAAAACGTCATCAGAACACGTTTTTTTATTCGCGCAACTCTCTTTCGTTTTAATTAAAAAAACTATTCGATCGTTTCCGTTATTTTTCTTTATTCTATTTTTTTTACCCCGTCCCGGTGAAACAACGCGTACGACCCGACGGACCGATAAAACGGATACCGTCCCCTCGATGCCGGGGGCACATCGCGCGTAAAGGCAAAGGGATGAGAACAACCTTCACTGAATACGACTGCGAAACAACAAAGTACGGAAACGATCGTTCTCGTCATTCCGTCGTCCGCGAGAACAATGTTTGGTCTTCGTTCCGGTTACGTTTTGTTTTGTTTTTCCGAGACGACGGAATCACGAGAACGATCCAACGTTTGTTTTTTTTTTACTAGTCAAACGCAAAATAATAAATTTTTAAAAAAAAAACCCCGCTTCGACCGACGACGACGGCAAATTTGGGGTAGCAGCGTTTCATTCTCTCTTTTCGAACACGTGTATTATGTATAACACAAATATCCTCTAGCACGTACCCGTTTGTTTCCAATGTGTTTAATTACGTGATAGAATTTATTCGTCGTGTTGCCGCCGCCGTCCGTACAAAAAAAACATTCGAATTTCCCATTATTGTTATTATTTTAGTACGTGTCGATAACCTCGTGTGTCCCCGTACACATAACATTATAAGTCCGATTACGTATCGTTATGAGATGACGCGACGCGGACGCCAATCGATTTTCCCTTGAACGCGACTTTTGAAAACACGCTCCTCGTTGAAACCGAAACAATAAACCCCTATGCGAAATGTGTTTTTGTTTTTCGAGACGAGAAAAATATAATCAAACCAACCGATTATGTTTAAACGGCGCGTTGAAATTATGAAAACGCAGTAAGAGTCTTCAATTCGAACGGGAAAAGTTTTCTCGCTCCGTTTAAACAACCGACCGAAAAGAAATATTTTCGAAACCAAGATCGCGCGCGATTTCGTTCCGTATTTCAATCGTACGACGAAAACAAAGACAAAAAAAAAAAAAGAATAAAAATCTCATCTCCAAATCATTCTTTTCAAACTTTCTACGTTTAAATTCATTTCTATTGAATTATTGAATTATTCATACCTTTAAAATCAAATATTTAAATACGTTAATGTTGAACGACGAAAAGCATACAAACTGCAGTTGTCACGTAAATACAACAACAGCGCTCGCAAAACAAAAAAAATTCTATACGACGAAATATAGCCCGTCAAAAGAGGAACAATGCGCGCGTATAAAATGTGTTAATATTTTCGTGGAGCGCGGAACGTTTTATTATTATTATTGTCTATTGAACGTTGTTTAGCCGAAATTCATATCCATGTCGCCTGAAAATGTAATCCTTTAGGTTTTAGATTGCCAACGCAGAAATCACGCTATAAAAGATAATATTATCTCGCGTTGTGGAATGGAACGACGAGACGACGGCAAGGAATTTCGACGCGCGGTACACCAGCACGAAACGTTTACAAAAAATTAACCGATCCGATGCGGTTTGACGCCGCGTAAAAAATGCAAATGACGGCGTTGTCGGAGATGTTTATCCGCGCGAGTCGGGACGCAAACGAAACGAAACGACACGAAAAAAACCGAACGGTCCGAAGACAGAACAACTAAACGCATGTGTGTGTGGTACGCGGAGAGAGAAACAAGAGCAACTAATAAATGTTTTCGCCGCCGCACGAACGAACGCGATATTATTTCGAGGCGAGTCGCGATTACATTATCACACAATAGAGACGACGTGGGCGCTGCTGCCGTCACGCATAATTATAGCCAACGTTCGCGCACACGACCGACGGTCGGTTTTTTCATTTTGTTCGTTTCGAAACAAATTTCGTTATCGTCCAAGCCCGCCGGACTTCGGTATTGGATTTAACGCGATCACAACACGTTAACGTAAACATCGATCATTGACGGGAACAACCTAACCTAACACAACAACGCGATGCGGTGCCCGGGAAATTTTTTTCAAAACGTCGTCGTCGCGGCACCGCGTGGTAAATAACAATCGGACAACGATCGTCGCCCCTCGCGAATAAAAGAATTTTTAAAACTCGGGTTCGCTCGGCCGAATCAAATACGCGATCGTACCTAACGTACCTAACCTAACAACGGTCGCGGTAGTGAATGATCGCGATAAATCGCCGATTGTCGCACGGGTCGAGGAACGCGCCACGTCTGATACACGTCCCGGTGTTCGACTACGAGGACGGACCGCCCGACGGGGAGGCGCGCAAAGAAGAAACGACAGACGATCGATAACGTCGATAAAGGCCGTGTGGTATTGTCCGTTTTCGGGGGTCGTAATCTACGGACGCGCCTTTCTCCCTGTCCCGCGGCCCGTTGTCACGAGACGACGGCACGGCTCGTTCGCGGAGATCTTTGTCCGTACGACTTTTGTCCGATGAAAGAGGACGACGTTTTTTTGTTCCCCTCACCCGCCATTCGTAAATCCGCGGCCAACCGCCTTCTCGTAAACGTATATCACGGATCTATATCGATCACGCGCGTTACGAGGTAAACCAAGGTTGGAAAGAAATCGTTTGTGGGCTCGCGATCCAAGAACGATTAAAAAGAAAAAACTTCTTTCCCCCCGCGGCAATCGGCTCCTTTCGCGGCGACATACCTACGCCGACGAGTTGAATGTAAAAAGAAAGAAAAAAAACGACGATAAAAAAAATTCGAAATTCCTGCCATGTCCTTTCCGGGCCAAAACAGACGAGTCACGAGTACAAAAATGCGGTCGTCGTCGTCGACCTTTTGCCGTCCGGTGTGTGTGCGTGTGTGCGTCGAATTCGACGACGACGTTGCCCGTTCCGAATCACGCGATCGTAATATAATATTGTAAATACGCTACTATCATATCGACTTCAACGACGGCCAATTGACGAATATCGAATCGAATTAAAAAACGTGTGACGAGAATCGGGGTCAAACAACGAGAGCACGAATATCTGTATTCCCAGAGTGTTTTTAATAATTTCTTTCGATCGACACGATATCAATAAGCGGACGAATAAAACGAACGCGGCGAGGGAGGGGGGTTATAAAACAAAAAAAATCCTTGACGACCGCGAGACGTAAGAAAGATAGAAAACAAAAAACTGTGTGAGAATCGGAAAATAGAAATGAAAAAAAACCCAATAAACACACGATCCGTTTTGTCGTTCGGGCACGTACGACAGGCACTCGGAGAGACGGCTAAGGTTAGGTGAGGCGGCAACGACCCCGTCGAAGAAGAATAATAATAATAATAATGCACAGAACCAACGACGATACGGGGGGTTCCGTTCGAACGATAACGATAATAACAAATTTTAACAATAAAACGATTGGTTATCAACGTCCGGTACCGATTGTGCGCGCGGACACGTAACGAAGTACGACGGCGATCGGTAACGTTTACTTCGCATCGCCGACACTCGTACGTTATTGAAAACCCGGTACGCGTATCGTTATAAACCGCTACAGCCGTACGTTTATACGTTTTATACCGCGCGCGCGTTCGGTACCGGAGCGTGTGGTAACGTCCCGCGAATACAATGAACGCGCGTATCCGTTTCACAAGCCGTCCGGCGACACACGCGCGCCATTGTACGCGCGTGACTCATGAGGCGCGCGCGATTTCAATAGACAAACGCGCATCCGCGCGCGCGTCGTTAACATTTCGTTTCGTTTTTTTTTGTCGGACGTGTTGGAATAATCACGACGACGGGAAACGACAAACTTCGTCTGTGTTCGCGGCCGACCAAATAATACGAAACGGCGGAAGGGAATTCGTAGTCGGGTCGTTTTGTGGGTACGGGCGGTTAGTTTGCGTCTGAAATCGTTCCGATCGTTTGAATGTCCGGCAGCAGAAATGTCGTTTCGATTAAAAAACGAAACGAAAAACAACTCGGCCGACGTTATTATCGTAATTCATTGGATAGCAGGACAAGAATAAAACGGAATCAAACGATAAGGCGCCCCCGACGAAAACCAAAAGGCAGAGGGAGAAAGTGTAAAAAGTGCACGTAATTAGCGTGCGGAGTGAAGTCGACCGTGATTTAACGTGCGCGACCCCCTACCCGCCCCCACCGCGGCGGGCACGACGTTTCGTTCGGTACGAAACTTTCCGCGTCGGAAACTCACCGGGATTTTCAAAACGAAAATTAGCCCGACAAACGAAAATCGCGCTCCAACAGTTATTATTATTATTATTATTATTACGTATAGTAATATTTCCCCGAAGGGCGTTCTTTTCTCTTTTCTTTTCTTCCCCGTCCCTGCCGTCGCGTATTCAACAAAGGTTTCTTCTTTTTTCGTTTCGTTATGCACCCCTCACCGCCCAACAACCTATAAATCAACGTTAATTACGGACGCGCGCAAATGCGACGACATGAAAAAAACCCCCCGAGCCCTTCTTCGGGCCGTCGATACGCTCCGTTTCACGACCAAAACAACAAGAGTTTTTTGTTCCGCTCGGAACTTTTCGTAATATCGAAACGCAACGAAAACCACACACGATTGCCGTACGAGACGTGTAAAAAAAAAAAACCCCGTTTTTGCCGAGCGCGCGAAGGGACCCGTGTGGCGTTTCGCTGGACCACGGAGCGGTCGAAACCTAACCTAACACGACCGGCGACTGACCTGTCATGTGGGTCTTGTCGGTGGGCAGCGCGGCCGTCAACATCGGCGGCGGCAGGCTGGCCTGCAGGTGCTGCTGGTACTGCCGTTGGACCATGTCCAGGGTGCGCTTGCCGTCGTGCAGCTGGTGTTCGGCGCTGGAGCCAAGCGGCGGCCACTGGGACGCGCCGGCCGCGGCGGCCACGGCGCCGTAGACGCAGCCCGCGGTGGACGCGGTCACGCCCGGCGCCGGTCCGGCGTACGGTCTTTTCGCGGGCGGCGGCCGTCGGCCACGGCCGCGGCGATCGCGATAGCCGCGGCGGCCCGGCACGCGGACGGCCTGCTCCGGCCGGACAGCGGCGCGGTCGCGGCGGGCATGTTGTTGACGAACAGGCTGCGCGTACGGCTCTCCGCCTTCCGGTAGTACGACGGATGGATCATGAGCAACGGTTCCACCTTGCCGCCCACCGGCGGCTTGGCCGAGCTGGGCATTTCGTACTCGACGCTGCAGTCCACGTGCAGCGGCACGTTGAAGTTTTTGACGCGATAGCCCACGGACCCGCACAACGCCGCCGCCGCCGCCGCCGACGACGAAGACGAAGACGACGAAGACGACGACCCCGTAGACGACGACGACCCCGTAGACGACGACCCCGTAGACGAGGACGACGACGAGGACGACCCCCCGGCGCCGGACCTGGACCCGACGACGACGCCGGCGGCGGCTGCGGCGATCATCACGGCGGACGGCAGACCGGCGGCGGCGGCCAGGGGGCTCGGGTACGGCCCGTAACCGCACGCGGCCACCGCTTTGTTGTAGCACGTCGTGGCGTTCAGCGCCATCGGACGACGGCGTCGGTCACGCGGACGACGGGACGACGGCGGCGGCGGCGGCGGAATATCACTGGCGACGACCGAGGGGATCACTGGCATCGGACGCGCGCAGATCGTGTGGTTATTTCCGTGTATCACCAAGAAGAAGAAGAAGAAGACAAAACAAACGTGAACGGCACAAGCGGAACGAGAACGAACGAACGAACGCGGCGGACAAATCGAGAATTATTTATTATTATTATTATCGGTTTACGGTTCGAAAACGACACACAACGACACAGCGGTATTTATCGGCGGCGTAACGTGAACTGAACGCTTCGACGACGGGCACCGGACTGACGAGCGCTCGCCGCGTTCTAAACCGAAACACCGGCTCTCGCGGCTGCGGCGGCGGCGGCGCCGTCGTCGTCGTCGTCGGGTGCGCTCGGCGGTCCGTCCGGGACGGGCACCGTGGCGCGATCTAGCCGCGTTTTTCACGCAAACATCGCGATTACCGATATGTTATTTTTTTACGTTTTTTTTTTCTAATCACGAGTTCGCGAACGGTCTCGATCCGATTCAATCGCTGTTCTTAATCGTCAACAAAACGTATAACCTAAACGCGTTTTGCTCGTTGGACAACAATTACCCCGGCCGTGTTGGTCGAATCGTCTACGGTTCGAACGCACAGACAAAATCGATAATTGCCACGTAACGCTTGTGGCGAGTAAACTCGAACAGCACGATCGTCCGAGCGGGTTGGTCGCAGTGGCGCACCCAAGGGGGTGGACTCCGGGTCCGGACCCCCCCCTTGACCTGTGTAATAGTTTTAAATTTATTGATGAAAATCCAAATTCTGATACAACGTTCATATTTTTCTGTCAAAATTTCATAATGTAGTTTTTTAGACCCCCCCCTTGAAAAAATCCTGAGTGCGATACTGGTTGGTCGAAAAACGTTGCCAAAAAAAAAAAAATAGTACGTTGTCGTCGACGGCACGTGACACCGCGTGTGCATGCGAACGTTTTGAAATTGGACGCGCGCGCGCGCGCCGGTGAAAGTAATTTTCAGACGATAATCGAAATGTTGTCGTCGGGTGATCTTTCGAGCGTTTTGTAGGTTTACGATTTCGTTATATGCCGTCGGAATCGATTCGGTGATAAAAAAATATAAAAACGATCGAATAACGTACGTACGTCCGATTTGGTTTTCAACACGCACGTTTCGCGTTACGACCCGTTCGAAACGGACTTTCGCTGCGTTTTCAGCGGCCGCCGCGCGTTCCCTCTAAACGTCTTCCCGTCGATTAATAAAACGGCCCTCCCGACCCGACCGGAACTCGCCGCGTCCCCCGTTTCGGTTCGACCAACAGGATTTTCTTTTGTTTTCGGCTGACCGATCCGCGGCGACGTTTTTCAGGCTTTCGTCTTCTTTTCGTCGTTGTCGTCGTTGTCGAGAATTCGTCCGAGACCGAGTCCAATGACTATCAACACAACACGTTCGTTATTATCGTTATGTGTGTACGTATTTGTTGTCGGTCCCCCTTTTTTTCTTCTTCTGTCTTCGAGCAAATATTTGACAAGGGGTGGGGGGGGGGAATCGACGGACGTCGGGGGAATTCGAAACAATAATATCGATCAACCACAGCGTCATTAAGCTGAGATCGAAAACGTAAAACGCAAAAATTAACGTTAAGATAAGTATTAGAGAATATATATTTTTGTTTCATTACGAGTGCGCTTTCGGATTTCCGTACGTGTCGTTTTTCGACGTGAACTCTGAAAACATAAGTCATCGTTTAAAGATATAATTTTATCATTATTAAATGATCGAATCTAATCTAATTGTTTTTTTTTTTTGCCAATTCGTCCGGCACTACCTGTCTGTGGCAGGGGCGAACGTAAGGGGAGGTTAACTCATCGGTCCTCCCGAAATTCAGCATGACGTATAAAATGTGATTTTGAACTAATTTACACGAAAGTAATACGACCGACGAACATTGTAATCGTGTTATTTGCGTATTGTTGTATTCACGACGTTCGGAAATTTTGGAATTTCATCCGTGAAATATTTGCTATTCGTTTAATTATCATTCGTCCTAGAAAAATCCGCATGGGAACAATTACAAAAAAAGTTGTAAATCTTTTCCGCGTGTCCGACAAAAGCAGGTCAGGTCTTCAAGATCCGTATGTCTGATATACGTCGTGCGTGAGTGCGTTACAGACACACGGCCGCGTGAACGCCGCGAAACACGTCGGGCGGATTCTACATTATGACGTACGTACGATGTTCATTTGTTCGTCGTCTGGAGGATTTGAACGAAAAAACTGTTGACTTTAATGGAATCACGCCCTGCCGGTTAGTGTAGAAATATAATCACCAAGTGAAATGGTTCATGGTTGTGAAACAGCTGCAGCTGTTCGGTCGGCAGTCAATCGTTTCGATCATCATCATCGTAAAAAAAAGAAGAAAAACCGATACCAAACCTTGCTTTATCAGATTGTTGTAAACGAAAATCCGTCTACACTATAATAAAATTATTAATTATTGTTGATAAATAGATAATGAACGGCGTGCCGTCAACACCGGTACACAGTAACAACAAAAAGGCCATACACGGACCCCTCTGCTCCGACGCGTCCCCGAGTATAATGTTTTCGATACGACGTTCTCGCAAGTCGAGCGTCAGTTGTTTTTTCGTTTTTTTTCGTTTTTTTCGTCCCACCGAAATCGTATTTTATATCGTAGATACGCGTCGACACGAGAAAAAATTTCGGTTCCGCGTATATTTTACATTAATAATGGCGTTTTTATTCGCAAAACGTGACTTACCGACGGTCAACCTTCTTTTTTCTTTTTTTAACGTAACGCGTGCAGTATTTAGAATTGATTAACACGAACTATGTTCGAATTACAAAAAGAAGTAGTATTTTTTTTTTTCACGTAAAGCACGAATTTTTACTCAACACGATAATTAATGGAAAGCGAAAAATATATATATATACACTAGAGTATTCACGACCTACGGCGGACGTTATTAAAACGGATTACAGCAATGAAATCGTATAAAAAAAATCTAAACCTCCTCCTCGGTAAAAATAAAATTAACATTTTGTATTATATACATGTGTTACGGTGATTTCTTGTGTGCGTTGCGCATACATTAAGTGTCGATACAAAAATTTAGAAAGAAAATTGAAAAAAAGCGATTAAAATTGTACTAATGTACGTTAGTTTGTGTACGATTACGGGTTTTCGTTATGGAAATGTTAAACGTACGGCTTTGGAACGTCTATTACAATTATTGTACGTTTGGATCGGTCGGCCCGTCGTCCGAGACTTACAAAATCGGACGAGATTCGAAAACGTCGTCGTCCGACCTATTGACGTTAACCTGTTGGCGAGATTAGCAGCCCGTCGACCGGCGTATTTTCGGGTGGGGCGCGTTGGTGGTCGGCTGTTCGGTACCGACTCACGAAAACATTTGAACTTCTGGCGTTATAGTTTTTTGTCGGTAAGTTTCTATGAAACTATAACGGATTCACCAACACGGTGTCGGTTTAGCAGTTATAGCGCGTTACGAGTTGTAAGGCCCGGTACAGGGCCCGAGGCCTGTTACTGTACCGGGCTGGAAGGAACGAGACGTTTGGGGAGGTTTTTCATGAGGTTAGGGTTAGGTTAGCGTCGTTTAGCGCGTGTCGTTCGGATTCGAATTGGAAATCGCGTGCGTACTGTTGAATGAAATTTTTCCTAGGTGTTTTCACTTCATTATTCACTTCATTATCACGATTCATAGATTAAACAGACGCTACTACACGGTGGGAAACAATTTGTACAATATTTTTTTTTCTTACACATGTTGCCATACTGCGGTTCGCTATTTTGTTGACCGCCCCTAGGTATACGCTCGGGGGGGGGGGAGGGGAGTTATCGATTTTATCGTCATCGGTCAGAAACGACTAATTGTTACGTGCATGTCGCCCGCCCCCCCAATTTTGAAATTCGTTATAATTTTTATGCAGATATTTAGTACGTTATTTGTATGAATTTGTACGACCATTTTCAGAATTTGTACGACATTATTATTGACGTAATGATAAAAAAATTGAAGGGGGGCTGGAGACATATGTCTCCAGCCCCCACTTTTTTAATAATGAAGTTTTTTCTCATTTTTCTGCATCAAAATTTAGTACTCCATTTGTACGAATTCGTACGACCATTTTCAAAAAAATTCCCCCTTCCCCCTCTCCGACATACTTAAAAAACCCGTTTTGCCGTGTCGCCAGCCCCCCACTTTACAAATTTTAATTTTTTTTTTCATAAAAAAATCAATTCCTATTTGTATGAATTTGTACGACCACTTTCAGAATTTGTACGACATTATTATTGACGCAATGACGAAAAAATTGGAGGGGGGCCATAGACATACGTTTCCAGCCTTCACTTTAGTAATATTGAAGTTTTTTTTCATTTTTCTATATCAAAATTTAGCACTCCATTTGTACGAATTTGTACAACCATTTTCAAATTAAATGGAAACAGAATTGATAAAATGTATTAATATAAAATAATTAACTAGTTACTATTTTCAAATATATTTACGATAATGTTTTAAATATAAATACACATTACATTATATTTCTTCTGTAATCGTTATTTGAAAACTCAACTCCACTCACAAATATATTGTAACCGGACATAGAAAACCCGGCTTACAACATAACTATATATACTATATTAACTATATTAACTAGTTACAATACATTTCTTATAAATACATTTACAATACAACTAATTATACACTATAATACAACATTTCACATAAAACAATTTTATATTCATTAATTTGTTTCAGTTTTTGTACGACCATTATTAAATACAACAATATAATATTTATATATTACACTACCCCAATATTCACTATTATGTTTACAAATATATTACATTATCCAGTTGCATTCACTTGGCAACACTAAATGACAAAACAATAGTTCGCATATTCGCGTTTGAATAATGAAATGAAATACGAATAAAACTACCCGTAATCAAAATTTAAAATTGGAAGAAAACATTTAAATATAAAATTACCTATGTCTAATGATAAATTATTATCCATAGTTATTTATATAATATACAGTAGTATTTCTGTAGTTATTTATGGAATATACTGTAGTATTTCCGCCTCATCAAGTTATATGCATGCATGCAATGAACATAATCCTATTTATTTCAAATTCTTGAAAATATTAATATCTAAAAATAATTTCATAATATTGTACGGTCGTTCCTGAAAAGCCTGTAAATCTAGTTTTGTACTTACCTTTCGATAAATTATAAATAAATAAATAAATATATATATAAACGTCTTAAATATTTTATGAAAAAATTGACATTTATATGGAAGGGGGGCTGGCGACACAGCAAAACGGGTTTTTTAAGTATGTCGGAGAGGGGGAAGGGGAATTTTTTAAAAATGGTCGTACGAATTCGTACAAATGGAGTACTAAATTTTGATGTAGAAAAATGAAAAAAAACTTCAATATAACTAAAATGAGAGCTGGAAACGTATGTCTATGGCCCCCCTTCAATTTTTTCGTCATTGCGTCAATAATAATGTCGTACAAATTCTGAAAGTGGTCGTACAAATTCATACAAATAGGAATTGATTTTTTTATGAAAAAAAAAATTAAAATTTGGGGGGGCTGGCGACACGGCAAAACGGGTTTTTTAAGTATGTCGGAGAGGGGGAAGAGGGAATTTTTTTGAAAATGGTCGTACGAATTCATACAAATAGAGTACTAAATTTTGATGCAGAAAAATGAGAAAAAACTTCATTATTAAAAAAGTGGGGGCTGGAGACATATGTCTCCAGCCCCCCTTCAATTTTTTTATCATTACGTCAATAATAATGTCGTACAAATTCTGAAAATGGTCGTACAAATTCATACAAATAACGTACTAAATATCTGCATAAAAATTATAACGAATTTCAAAATTGGGGGGGCGGGCGACATGCACGTCTAATTGTTTACGTCAGCGTTCCGTTAGGTTTTCTGTTTTCTTTTTTCGTTCCGTACGTTGTAAAACGCGAACGGTCCGTAATCGTCGTCGAACGGTCCAGCGTTCGATCGGACGTCCCCGTCATGTCTACCGATCGTCACGAGATGTCTTCCCGACGGGGATCGCGGAAACATCACGAGACTCCCCGTTCCGACAATGACGGACGCCGGAAATAAGCCCGGGACCGCACGACGAACGGTTGGGCGACGTACGGAAAGTAGGGTGCGGTTTGGGGTTGGGGGACCTGCCGCGAAACAATAGGGTTAGTCGGAACGGTGAAATTCCGCCGGGCAATCGCGAGCGCGCTTCAAACGCCCGCGTTTAATTATACGCCGTGCCGTCGTCGAAAGGCTGGCAGATCCCTTCGATTGCCGGGCGTGCTCCCGACGGCCGAACGGAAATAATCGCTTAAGCCCGCGGTCGATCGGGTCCGTCGTTCGTTAAGAAACAAACAAAAAAAAATGAACGTAGATTCGGTCGAGAGTTCGAATGCGACGGGACGAAAAGCTCCTCTACTAGGGTGTACCCGGGGGGACCGTAGATGAAAAAATCATGAAAAAATTGTATATTCGATATTATTTTTTACGTTGTATCGAGTACCTGTTTGATAATGGCAATTTAAACGATCCTGTATATCACGTATCGCTCAACAGCATTCCTCTGTATAGCGTTATAATTTTTTTTTTTTTTTCGTAAGTTGTGAGATTCGCGCACGTTATTATTCTTACTAAAATTCAAATGGGTTTATCGGTCGAAATAAAATGTTGTCTGTTGTGTAGAGACGTTGTTTTAATTGGGGGGGGGGAAAGAAGAATACGATCAGAAATCACGGTTTTGTGATACAGAATATTTCTCGATTGGAACGTTATTTTTAAATTTCCGAACGCGAGCGCCCGGCGTACACGTTCCAAAAACGCCGTTTCGTTTTCGTACGTTCTCATCAAGACGCGGTTATTATGTCTTTCTGTCGGACGGGAAAACGTTCGTATTGATTTCTCCGGGACCCGACGTCCGGACGTGTTATATTACCACTTTCCAAAAAAAAAATTGAATTGAATATAATAAAACACGCACACGCAAAAATAATAAAAAAATACGTGTTTCGTCGCACAGGCGATTCAAAGCCGGTTATCGGCTGCAACGATTTCACGTGACATTTCTAAATGTCACGTTCGAGGGTTTGGTATTTGGTTGGTTATCGTCATTAACAATAACATCTCGGAAACGTACGCGCACGATACGCGGGAACGTAAAAAGGTCTTTTTGTTGGTTGTTGGTTGCAAATGATCGCTATCCGAAAACGCGTCGTCCGTGTTCGCGATCGTTCCGAAAAAGAACGTGCGTGATAACAACTCGTACGCGATCGAAACGTACGATTCACGAACAAATCGCGTCTAACTGTCGAGGAGGCTGATAACCGGAAGCCATGGGGTGGGGTGCGCGACGAGTCGGCCGCACGTCTAACCTTATCGTTTCGATTATCGTGATTATCGTTGTTGTTGTTGTGCGTCGTTGTACAACGTACATCGAAACAGCAATAGTGGCGATAGGGTCAGTGTTCTCCATAATTTTGACAAGAGAAAAAAAATCGATAACCTATTTTTGTGTGTAGTGGGAACACCGACGTAGATAACTAAAATCCCGCGTTCTAAATGTTCATTTAACGCAGCGGTTCCCAACCTATGGTCCGCGAGGCGTACCTTATAAAATTTTAAAATATTTCAATTTTCCTTTGGGTTACAAATATCACGTACCGACAATCGTTACCTAAATTCTAATATCTGTGAAAAAAATCGATTCTTATTTATGAGAAAAAATAATGTCTAAAAATGATGGTGGTCCGTGACGTATTGAAAGTTATCCAAGTGGTCCGTAGTGTCAAAAAGGTTGGGAACCACTGATTTCATGGTACCAAACACAAGTATTATTTATTTTAAAGTTCGAATTTCGCGTACGTTAGCGTTTCGACTAACAATATGCTATAAGTAACTATGCTATAATGGTAACTATATAGTAAGTTGGAAATAATAAATTTACTCACGTTTAATTAGTCGAAAATAACGATAAATATTTTGAACTTGTTCTACAGTTAAAACTATAAAATAATGATTATTGTATACAGCAATACAATATCAACCAAACAGAAATTCACTTTAAATAGAATTTTAGATAATAGAAACTTTAGAAACTTACATTACACGAACATATTAAATATTATAGGTACAATAAGACAACAATTCATTACTGTATCACTGCAATGACCGTTAAAAACCGTTACACGTCAAATTTTCATTAATTTCATTCAGAGTTGTATACACTTATCAGTACTAAATTTCCATTTGTAAATTTTATGTTTTTTATGTAGTGGTACATAACCACAATTTTACGTGCAAGCATGGGCGCCCGTACGATAATATTTAGGGGGGGGGGGGACATTTATTATTTTTGATAAGCAAAAAAAAAAAAAAAGGTTAGGTTCAATAATTTAATGTAGTCTTGTGTTATTTCGTCAATGTATGATATTGATTTTAATTTCCAATAATCATACCAAATCAAACCATTTATATTTAAACTGCTTATTAATATATATATATATAAAATTACTTAAAATATTTTTATTTATGTTAAAAAAAATAAAACGTCGACCTTTACAACGGCAACGTGAAAATACCAATTTTAGCAACTATACTCATTTTCCAGCGGGGGGGGACATGCCCCCCCCCCACCAAAGGGCGCCCATGCGTGCAAGGCCGTACGTTTTATTGGTGACGAGACACCAAAGTACGGTCCACTAAAATTGTCGGGTGAGCCGGTCGGAACGTGTCTACGTCGACGTGACGGCTAAAAACGACCGAAAAGGGGACGACGCTTTAAACACACGCGGTGTTACGGGTTTTGGCAGGAACCCCATGCCGTCTCACCTAACCTAACGAAAACACGGAAAGTCGGTCGTCGGGCCGGCACGGAGCAGGCCAAGAATGCCGGCATTCTAACCTAACGTATTGTTTCGGGTCTTCTCGCGTGTGCGTTTCAACGACGCCGCGCGCGTCTTTGGACGAGACTCGCCTTTGTTTGGCGCGAACGTTAGTAGGAGCGCACACACGGGGCCGATAACGACGACGTTTTGTTGATATTTCCATTTCCGTCGTGCGCACGCGCACGCACGCGCCGACAGCCGTCGACCGAGAAAAAATCGTGTTGACCCGGTGCTTACAAGATGTGCCAAGAGTTGTCGCGTCGCGTCGTCTTCATATATATAACTTGATAATCCCATAGAGATAAGTGTGATTAACCTAACCATTGGTAGTAATTCTTAAAGGCCAAAAACTAACGAAATTTGAATACTGAACGAAGAAAATGGATTGCGTCGAGAAAGGCGAAAACACTACTTAGTTCGGCCCGACACGATTCACGAATTTATATATATATGTATCTAAAACATTCTACGACAATTCCCAGTCTTCGCACGACCACGTCCGTGAACTAGGCGTGAACACGAAGTGAAGACAAAAAGAAGGCCGTTGCGCCGGACTATCGTTCGAAAACTAGACAAATCTGACACACACTTCCTACAACGCTTAACAGGCTAAAGCCTGAAATGTGTCCCACGGGTCCGATGATACGAGCAAAGCAGCTAACTCGCGTACGTTTTTTATGTTTACACGTCCACGTCGGAATCCCGGAATTCATGATCGCGATCCCGTACAAAACGATCGTAATTGGTTGGCGATTTATTGTTGTCCCCTCGGCAGATTACGGATCTGGATCTTCCGCCAGCCGAGTCGCGAGGGTTTCGCTTGATCAGCGGACGATATTCAAGTGTACACACGCACATATATTTAAGGTTTTAGAACATAAAATCGGCATAGACCCACTGGTTTTTTATTTTTTTCGTCGCAGAGCTTTTCTAACCGCCGGAGTCGTAATGGACCGGTCCCCCGGGCGTTCGGAGGGGAAAAAAACGCGAACGCCGCGTATTCACTCGCGTATCGACATAACGGTCGTCGGCCAATTTCCAGTCGTATTGGGTCGGCGCGATGATCGTGATCCATATCGGGTCGGGAACCACCGATCCGTCGTTTCCGTTCGTTTCCCCCCTCGTCCGTTCACGGGCGCGGACGTGGACGATTTTTGCGAAACTCCGGAATCGACTCGACGACACACGCCGACAGTTTTGACGGGTTAAAAAAGTATTATTGATTTTACGTTTTTTCCTCGTTCTCCTAGTGGGCCTTTGACACGTGACGCGTTGTCGGCGTCCGCGGGACCTCGACGTGTCGCCGGGGGGGAGAACAATGTAAACGGAAAGAAAAACACAATATGGTATCGCGTGGCACGAAACGTATCGGGAATCCACCTGCGGTGCGTCGCGACCGGCGAAAGAGACGCGCAGATAAAAATAATCGTAATAACGGGGCGACTCCGACGGCCGCGTCCTGCCGCCACATGTTCTCTCCGACGTGTACCAATTTCTACCCACCGGTTTTTTTGTTCTTTTTAATTACCGAGGTCCGTCGTGTATTCTCGTTATCATTACTGTATATATTTTTTTTTTTTTTCTGGTTCCCGTCTCGTACTCGTTATTTTTTTCCTCCCGACGGAATTCGAGAATCAAAAGAAAGAAAAAAAACCCTCCTCCCCGTCATACCTAATGACCGTGTAACACGATCTCCCGAAAACCCAAATCGTTATTGTTCTTTTATACACATGTATATACGTCTCTCTCTCTCTCCACGATCTGTACACGGTGTCGAACCCGTCGACCCGACGGTCCGCGATATTTAAAACCTCAGACACGATATCATCATCATCATCATCATCCATGGGCGCCCATAGGATAATATTTAGGGAGGGGACAAAATAATTTATTATTTTTAATTTCCAATAATCATACCAAATTAAACCATTTATATTTAACTGTTGTATCTTCACTATTGTAATGCTTATTAATATATATAAAATTACTTAAAATATTTTTATTTATGTTAAAAAAATAAAACGTCGACCTTTACAACGGCAACGTGAAAATACCAATTTTAGCAACTATACTTATTTTCCAGCGGGGGGGACATGCCCCCCCTCCCCCCCCCAATGGGCGCCCATATGTTATCATCATCATCATCATTATTGTGCCGCGCAAACCGTTCTCGTCCGTCTTTTACGAGGCGCGATTGGAAATACGGAAATACCGTTTGTTCCGGTCACGGACGGACTTGGTTTTTATCACGACGGCGGCTGGTATCGTAAACAGTAAAACGATTTTAATCGTCCCGCGCGTTTCTCCGTCAGGTTCCGTCATTAATCGACGGGTGTCTAACGCATTCAAATTCAGACTTGTTTCACCGGAAATCCCTAACCTCCCGCGGTTTCCGTCGCGCGCTAATTTCAATTTAAACGTACCAAACAATCGTTTCCCTCGTGCTCTCTCCACCGACTTCTGCTGCGCCGAAATGACTAAATTCTACCCTCGGACTCTTGGACACGATTGACCCGTGTATAATGGTTTGGTTTTTTTCCGTCGCTAAAAAGCTAATAATAATTTAAAAAAATAAAAATGTTATCCGCGTCGTGCCGTCCGGCACGGAACCGCGTTAGGATTCACGGCGTCCGATTATCAATCGTTCCGCCGATTTGGTTCGCGTGTTTTCGCTCCTCCGACACACTTTTGAACACGACCGGCGCGCGCGTAAAGAACACACTCCGTAGAAAGACGAGTGTTGTCTGCCGCTTTTTTTTTTCGGTTTTTTTTCCGATACAGATATTTCGTTACGGCAGGGAAAGGCCCCATACCGAGACTATGTTGTTCTACGTTTCACGGACCCCTTTTTTATTGAAAAAAATACGATACAAATAATAATGACACAACCGTTCCGTACAATGACAATGTTCCGATAGGGTTTCCGCCCGAGCGCCCGACCGGAATGCTTTTTCCAATACTCGAAAATAATCGGCCGGATACGACCGCAGACGTATATGTGCGCGGTGCCGCGTGTGACCGACGATACGGTTTGAATACGGTTTTTTCGACGAGTACGTCGAACGCGCGTGAACGACGCCGAGGAAACGGCTGCAGGAAAACGAGACGAAACGAAACGGACGCATCATACGTGTTGTTTCCGTGATTCGTAGTAACTATCCGGACGAGAGACTTACGCGGGGACGGGAATCGCGTAAGCGCCGGGTCGTGATATCTCCTCCACCCCCACCCGGAACAAACGTCAAGATTAGGTCATTTAGGTCATTTGCTTGAAAAACGTACATTGCACAAAAAAACGTTTAAAACATTTTGTTTTATAACTATTTTTTTCATTTTTATTAAAGCTTTTGTTACATTAAACGTTATAGCTTAACAATTAATAATTTCAGAAAATACGATATAGAACTATAAAAAACAACAAGTTGAATTAAGTACCCCGATACTATAAAAAAAAAATGAGGTAATACTAATATAATATATAACTATACGACGTAAACAAACTACGTAGCGATCGTTTTATACTCTCGACGTCTTGCGTTGCTCAATATTCACAAAGATATAGCCGTCAATGACGTTATTTCAAGATATGCAAAAACAAAACAAAGAAGATTAAACTCGATCATTTGGTTTAATAAATTTACAATAATTCATAAACTTCAAGTTTTAGTCAGTAAATTACTTGAAATTTTGTTTTTTTTTTTTTATTGTATGTTATCTTTTTGTCCTTTTGAAAAAATGACCCTCCGTCCAAATCTTAGTTACACATATATATATATATACATATATTAGTTTTACGGACGCCGAGACCGTCCGGGATTTCGTCGAAAACGTGTCGAGACAAACGGCGTTTAGAGGTTATCGCCGGGAGCGACCGGACGCTTCCGCGCGATTGTTCGACTGTCTCCGCGTGTTCGGACAATCCTCGACGTTCACCGCGTCCAAACAATATTGTTACAATGTTTTCGAGAAATCGGCCAAGTACGTTATAACGACAGCCGATTATTATTATTATGTGGCGTGAGCGTTATTAAAACCGTGTACGTACCACCGTTATTCGGATCGCAGTGTTACGGGATTATTATTAAGGCTTCTTAGAGGTTTACCGGGGCAAACAGACATTAAACCGTATTATTATTATTATTATCAATACGCGTGCACACAGTGTGCGTGTGTAGCAGGCGCTACGATTATTATTACGAAAGCCCTCGCTAATCAAATTATCTCCGTGCCGACGCGATAGGAAACGCACGAGAAAAAACGAACTACGTAACGTATCCGCACACGCACGTCTTGGGTTCCACCGCCCCCGACGCTCGTATCCGATAAAATATCGAATAGTGTTGAGTTGGAAATTTAAAACAGCGTCCCAAACGCAAAACCCCGGGTTTACCACTAGCGTTCAACCGGACTTTACGCGAATAAACAACCAAACAAACCCGTCGAAACTGATGCGAGAACGACGCGGATACGTAAAAACCGTTCACATGATATTTCAACATGCTATCTGACGACTTGCAGAAAGAAATCATCACGGGATTATATCAATTACAGGGATACGTCGACAATTCGTGCCGTCACACAGTTCTACGCTACGGCGTATCCGCGGGGGCAAATCTAAAAACAATTGTCTGATGCAGGAATAACGGTGTTGACAACGTCAATATCAAATATACGGTCGGTTCGTGATTTTTTTTTTGTTATCTACGGTTAGGGTATCCCAGGTATACTACCGGTGGTTATAAACGCTCCCCCGCGTTCCTTTGAAAACCGTAGTAAAGGGACGCTAATTTTTTTTTATAACGTTACAGAGGACCCCCCACCCCGAAATTCGAACACTGCTTGTCCGTCAGACTTATCTACATTATTATTATTTTTTTCGTCGTCGTCGTCGTTTTTCGTACAAGTTCACGCCGACGTCTGGTTTTCATTGTTTGCCGTCGTACCCGATAAAGGTGTATTATTATTATACGCATTTGTATAACGCGCCTCCGTTTGTTTTTCGAACAATGTACGCGCCACTATATTTCTTCAGCTCGTCGGCGTTGGTTTTCGTTTCTGCGTCGTACAAACACCGCGAAATTCGAAATCGGCACGTACGTGCGAATATATTTCCGGGAGTGGAGTGGGGGAACCCGTGTGCGTTATATATTTTTTAAGAAAAACGAACAAAAAAACCGTACGTAGATACGGTGTGTTTTTCGATATACGCGTTCTCGCCCCGAACAGACCATTCGATTATCGCGACAAATCGGCTCGTCATGATCATAGTCCTAAACGTTAAATGCGAAATATCGACGGCGGTTTTTGCACGTTTCTCGGGAAAGACCGACTCAACGTATAGATCGCACGCGTTCGTCCAGAACGGTGTCGTCGGTCGACGCTTGTCGATTGAATACGCACCGATTGAAACGGCGAAATCACGTCAGTTCGGTCTCCTAAAAACTTACCCGCCTGGGCCATATCAAAAAATAAAAAATAAATAGATTTCACACAAATGCGACCACCGTTAGTGAGAGAGTCTCGCGGTGGATAACATTTGGTTCGGACCAAAACGGTTTTTGGTCGACGATCAAATAGCGAATCGAAAAGCGTTGACACCCCGTTTGCAACCGTGTATCGATCGCGTTCAGAGTACTGGCCGACAACGTCCGTCGGCTCGTTCGCGCGGAAACCTCGGAATCATTAGCTCACAATCGTGATTGTCGTACGTCTCCCCGGCCTAGGTTAGGTAGTTTTTTTCTTACAGATATTACGGACGACATCAGCGCGAACTTGTGCCCAGCACCCGTCGGAAATCGACCATTTTCCCACTTAGTAACAACACGAACTCGTACGTCCGATTGCAATCCAATTGCACAACACGCGTTTATGTTGTTCGCGTCGCGCGCACATACGTTTGTTTGTGCCTTGCTGAGCTCCGTGAAATGTATTTTGTCGTCGGGTTTTGCAGGACAACAAGGGGTTCGAGGAGAATTTTAAGACCGGATTCGGGTTCGCGTCGCCGCCATCATTGTACTCGTAGTCCGGTCAACGGCACGGTTTCGATTCGATTCGACGGGTGAGAACGGATGCGCGTTCCCGCCGGACGAACGTCGGTTGAATTGGCGTGGCGGCGATGGTCCCTACTATTTTTTCAAACATTTGAGCGTACTCAGGCCCCCCACACGTGAGTTCTTCAACTACGGCGCTGTAAAAAAATCCCGGGCCCTCGTCGTACATTGATATTAGTATTCGTAACGATTTGAACGGAAATTCTAACGTCGAATAATTTTTTTATTTTTACAAAAGGCACACGGCTTCTGTTGCTGCATCCATAAAATACCGGTTGTTTTAGTTACCCTCGAATAAGTCTAAAAAACACAAATGCACTAATCAACATTTTTTTTTTTTTAAAGGATTGTTATTTTCAAACTTCCGCACCCGCCGCCTACCGACGCCGAGTGGTACCGGATCTTATGAAATAAGTACGCACGTAGATTGTTACAAAAAAATTATGCAATAAGAAATCAAATTATCTATACACCAATTATTGTACATATTGTGACCGTGACTGGCACGATTCGTTTTATTTTTCTAATTTAAATTAATAACACGCGTTTCTTTTCCCGGGCCCAGCCGACGAAGACGTTGACGAGATAACACCGTTCAATGTTGACCTAACTATACTAACCACCTATACTTGTATTTTATATATCATTCGTTGAATCGAGATAAACTCCACGTCATTAGTCTATTACACTCGTTACCTTATTTTCCACGCTCGAACAATTACGTAAACGTGGCGGACAACAATCGAATGAACTTTCCGAGCACCTCTACACCGTTCATAAAAATGTATCGAGCACGCGACTAATTTCTCCCCGATTCAACGACCGCGGACGAATAACGAGCGATCGATGTACTCGTGGGTTTCGGTTTCAGAAAACGTCTACTTATACATGATGATCCGACGAATCCGCGCGTTCCGGACGACGCGAGTTCGAACAAGATTTGGCTGTTACACGTGATATCGTGTAGTAAAAAATACGAAGCCAAAAATTATTTTGCCACAATATTCATATTCACGTTGAACTCGTACAATACGTTCTTGGACTTGGTGTTCCGATAATAAGTTACTAGACGCGCTCCCACCTCCCACCAGTCCTCGTTTACGCCCAAGAGAAAATATCGTATTCATAAACATGTGGGGGGGGGGGGAAATGTAAATTTCACCAGGGTGTGTTAAAAGGAAACGTCCGAGACTTCGGTCATTATAGTCACGAGTCCCCCGTTTAGGTTTCCTTCTTCTTGCCGATCCGTCCGGGCGACGACGCGACCCGTTGTTTTTTCCGTATCGTACGACGGACGGTGAAGCTTAATTTCCCCCCACCCCTTCCCACGACGAATATATAATGATAATATTGTGTATCCGACGCCCGTGGGGACGGCTGGCGGGCGGGCGGACGGGCGACGAATTCCGCGAGGGAAACGAGATCTTTTCATTATTATTTTTCATTATATTATTATTGTTATTAATCTTTGAATAAAGTCCCATTCAATTGCCGCAGCGCGTCGTGGCTCGCCGGCAGGGGGGTTTTTTATTTTCCACTTCTATTCTTCGTGCGCGTACGTTTCAACATAATACGAAACGTCGTACCCTAGTATAATGCGTGTCGCATGCCCGCGACGCACTCCACAACGCGATTCGTTTTCACGAGGCGCGCGCGCGCCGTGTAATAATAACAATAATAATAATATCCTATTCCGGTAAAACCTGATTATAGAACGCGTCTTTGCGCCGACCCTTTTCAACTGTCAGACGGAAACGCCGAGCGCGTCCGCGGCACCGGAGAGACCTTTAAATCCGTTCCCAAAGGTGCGCGATTCTTTCGGAACACCGGCCCCCGGGCAGCGGTTTGCTTTTTCGGTCCTCCACCATCCCTCCACCATCTCCCCCCCGGGACACGCTCCGACCCGAGTGATCCGTTCGGACGCGCCCCGCGCCCTCGACCGACCCCGCCGCCGTCCCGTCGGAAATCTAATGTACATCGTAGTTTTTCGTTAACGTACCCCGACAGTATAGAAACGAATGGATTACACAATCGCAGATCACGGAGATGACCGGTCGGTTGTTTTATCGCGATTCAAACGAATGTCACGTTTGGGGGGGGGGGTTATGATTTTTTATTCGGTTTCGATCGGTTTACCCCGGCGGCCGTCGTTGCACCTCGATCGGAACCCGATTTTTCTGACGTTCCCCCCCAAAACGGTTTTCGTTTTCACGATCGCGTACTTATCGTACTCGACCCCAGTGGAAGACTTGACCGTGTGTTCTCGTGCCGTAAAGGGTACCCGATTATTACCTACCGATCGAGAGTTCCGCACGGAAACGGCGCCTTTTGGATTTATTGTTCGATAAAACCGCGGAGTCTTTCGACGGCGATAAAAAAAAAACGGATATCCGGTCGGAAAGGCGAGAACAAAAAAAAAAAAACGAGATTTACAAAAAAAATAAAAATAATAACCACGTATAATAATATAATATAACGCGATTCGAAAACCACGCGGGGAAAAAAACCCCGAACGGTTCGCGCTACAGGCCTTGTTCGTGTTCCACGCAGTGCAGGGCCAACGTGATCTGGGCGCGGACGCGCGCGCCCTTGTCCCGCAGCTCGTCCGCGTGCCGTTTCAGCTGGTCGGTCCGGCGCCGGATGTACGCGAGCGCCTCGTCCTTGGTGTACTCCACGTAGTAGCCCAGGCCCACGCACACCACGTACGTGCGGACGTCCGCGTCGGCCTGCATGTAAAAGTCGCAGCCCACGTTCACGCGGGTCTTGAACGGTCTGCCGGCCGGCAGCTCGTCCGCCAGCGCGGCCATCTTGCCGATGGTGTCGTGCGACCGGTCCAGGTCCATGATCTCCTCGTTCACCGTCTCCAGCGCGGCGAATATGTGTCTCAGGCTCTCCTTCAGCACGTCGTTGATGAACCTCTCGAACTTGGCCACCCTCGACTCCTCAGATTCCGCCGCCGCCGTAGACGTAGACGTAGACGTAGACATTTCCCGCGCGCCACCTGCGAAACGGACGGAAAACATTCGCGCGTTATTTCGCGGTTTTTGTTGACACGAGAAACCGTGTCGCCCGTCTGCGTATCGGCTCGGACGGGACTTGGATGATAATCGAAATGAAAAAAACGGCTCTTTTTGTTTTTCAAAACGTCGTCGCGAAATATATCGTTTTTAAACGTGCCGACGAGCCAAAAACTCGGGTAATTTTTTGGGGGGTTTTTTTCGTCGCGACGGAAAGTTTCACAAAAAACAAAAATCTCGACGGCGAGCAATGCGTTTTCGACGTTGTTTTCATCCCAAAACGGACTTACTTCGTCGGCGCGTTCAGTGCGTACGTATACATATAATATGAAGACGTGCCAAAAACCGTTTTCGTCGTCTCGCGCGGCATTGCGACGCGGGACAGCGTTGGATTTCCTGCGACACGTGCCGTCGTACGCAGTGCGGTGCGCTTAACGAAATGAAATAAATACAAGCGTACGGTCGTCAATTGAAAAAATAGTTTTGAACTCGACCAAATGTGGCCGGGGACCGTGGTTTCTAACCTAACGGTTTGGTTTTACGTGCGTTCGTTGTCACGGTGGCACGCGTAGAACATTAGAACGGATTTGTTGACGTGCGTTCTCGTCGACATTGGCGGACACGAGCCACGTTTGGTCGTTTCGTCGTTTTTGTTTATTTAAACCCCCGTTACGTAACGTCGAACGGGAAATCGAAAACTTCAAGTGGTCTCGCGTCAACGTCCGAGTGCTCGCGCACTTGACGGGGGCGGGCGCCGCGTGAAAGGCTTTTGCGTACAAGAGAAAAAGATAACTTTGATGGCCTGTCCCACCGCGAATTACGGAACGATATAAATGCGAAAACAACAGCTCGATTCCTTTGTATAAAACCAATTTCCATACACTCGTATACGATCGGCCGTACTAAAAACAAAATGAAACCTCGTGTACGATTCATTATTAACGGCGGTTGACCTACGGCAAGTTAGGCATAAACGTACGGTCGTTTTATCAATTAGAGAGATCAATTATCGCGTTATTACGATAGATTATTAACAGTAGTATACGCAGCAGCTCACGAACGGCACACCATCATACTTTCATCCGTGATTTTTTACACATGACTCGGTCTCTACTTCGAACATAAATCTCATTGCGGCCGGAAGTTTCCTTTTGTCCCCCCCCCCCCCCCCACCACCACCAATACACGTGCGATTTGTTTACGTAAATGTAAAATAAAAAATAAGCGCGGACCAACAATATCAGAACACGTTTCCGGTTATCTTTCGCCGTTAACACAACACGTTAATGGAGGAGTGTTTGTATGTATTTTCACAAACACCCGCCGCAATTCGCTGAACTAAATATTTTAGAACGCGATTCTAATGTGTTGTGAATATACATTGTAACGTATAAATTCTTCTTGATATCGTAAACACGTTATTGTTTCCCCCCGCCCCCCAATAGGAAATAGGCAGACATATACACGTATAATATCTATATTTATCTTGTGTGTACGCAATAAAAATAATAGGTTTTGTTTTCCGAACATTAACGTTCCAACGTAAACTACACTCATACCAATAGCATATATTCGGTTCAAAACCGATAGTTAAACTCGCGCAATTGACGGAAGATTAAAAACGAATTATCATAAACGCGTAAGAAAAATACGTAGAAAAATACGTGTTACAATAATTATTGAATAATAGTTCAACGTCTACTTGCATCGATAACATCAGATTTGTCTGTTGAGAATTAACGTGTTTTTTGATGTTACGTGTTGGACGTTGAGTCCAATTAATATTTTCACATTATCCCCGGTTAATTAACGTGAAAAAAGTGAATAATTAAAATATGGGTACGCTTGGTTCTCTGCAACGAAACGATAAAAAACGGCAAAAAAGCAAATTTAATTAAATTTCAATTAATGTTTCGATAAGATTTTAATTATAAATATACATAAAAAAAAAAAAAATAATGATTTTATTTCTATCGAAAATCTAAATTATTAACGTTTATTTAAAACAATATAGGTTAAAATCATTTATTTAACAAATCAGTTGTTGTTTTTAAATTCAAATCTAACAACGAATAAAATATAACTCGTTTCAATCAAACGAAATAGTAATAGTAAGTTACAGAAAGACTCGTGGGGGGGGGGATTCAACACCATATAACAATTACGTTCCGAGTTTTTATACCCATACTAATCACGCGTTGTTAACATAAACGCTTACACACAGTTTTATACGTAACGAGTTTCCACCGAGACCCTCGAGTGACACGAGTGTAATAACGGCAAGTCATTTAACACGTCGATATTCGCTTGAAATGCGTTTACGAAATCGATTTCGTCATTTTACCTACCGAAATACAATTCCGTCAGTCGATCGGACTTATTTTTTCAACCAAACAATAGAACCATTTGCAATATCCAACATTCAAAGGTCGATAATAATACAATATACCGTAATCGTATACTAACACGGAATAATATTCGTGCGAATTCAGTGAACACACACACACAATAATACCGGCGTCAGGTAAAAATACGAGAGAGAGGTCGTAGTTATTATGTGTGAGAGTTTTTTTACGGTTTCAGTCGATAACAACCAATAGGTTATTGCAATTGCAGGTACGCCTGTCTAAAATCTACCCGGGCACCGTGTGCGAGGTCGTGGGGAGGTGGGGGGGATTTCTTTTTATCAAACAAGGACGCTTTCCCGAACGGAACGAACGGTGCTCTAATGAGCTGGTAAAAAGAACGTCGTCGGCGGGATACGGTTGTTGTTTTTTTTTTTTATATATACATACGATCCGTGAATGTCACGTGATTTTATCCGGACTTGTTCAACGGACACTAGTTCGCGGGATCGTCTCGCGATAACTGGATTTTCGCGCGTTTCAAGTCCCCCGGGGAAAGCTCGGGGACCCGCGTGGCCCGTGACACACGGCCGAACTCCTGAATCGGTTTGGACGGGCGATGTCCTGACCGATACGCTCACACACATACACACACGGTCTTGGTTCGGCCCCTCCGGACTGTCGTTTGTTGTTTACCGAACCGAAAATGAGGCAGTCGAGAGTCGGCGAGACATGGCGCGGACAACGATGGTTCCGACGGACCTCTCTACGTAGACTTCGCAATCGTCCAATAACGAATGAACGGGGCACGTGAGAACGATCGCGACGAAACGTCCGAATAAGCCGTACGTGAACACGTTATCACGGCGACTCGTGATAACACTAACGTTTCTATTTCGGGCCGTACGGGTGTTCGATTTTCGCGTTTGATCAATCGGTTGTTGTTTGTTACCGTGCGTAATCACGGTAGGAACAATGGGAGGGGTTTTTTTTTTTACTGCGGCACACAGTACAATTTGATAGTGCACCGACAGTAACACGATACATCGTTACATCAGCCCGAAACGATGATCTACGATCTTATTACGGTGTATTACGTGTATTTGAATAAAAGCCGACGAATCCACAACCCGATAGGTATGGAGAAACACAATGTTTCTATTACGGGTGATGACGTGACGTAGTCGAAACGAGTAAAACAATATATTTATAGACAAATAGATACTATAATATGAGTTCCATTCTGTACATACGCGCGTTATTAAATATTATATTATTTTTTTTTAAAGCGTTTAATAACATAATATTGTTCCCGTTTATCTGAACTCTACAGATTCTTATTACTCATTATTTTACGAAAAAAATAATTTCACGTTTTTTTTTTAATTATTTAGTGTACAGTTCGCGGCTGTTTTGTACAACTCTTGATGATTGCATAAAAGTCGAATACATAATAATAAAATATACGTTTACCGTAGTCACGAAGAAATAAGGAAAAATCGTTATGAAAACACAAAAAATACAGGCGTTTTAATCGGTTTGAAGAAACACGATTTCGTGGGCGCGAACAGAAATTTATATTTCTTACACATAGTCGTAGAGTATAGCTACTAAACGCTAATACCATAACGGGATAATGTTTAGCACTCTGCAGTTACGGTACAAATAGAAAAATCACTGTAATACTATACATATATATATATCGACTTATGCAATCGAAGCGAACTAAGACGATTTCTGAATTCGTACAACATACGGCGACGGCATAGTAGTCACAAAACGTCATAACGACGATCGCCATTATTTTATACGTGCTTGTTTAGCGTACAGCGAGTCGGCCAAAGCAATTAACGGCCAGTTTCGTTCGTGTGCATGATTTCGAGGGAAAATCGTTATAAAATTACTCGAATTTATATTTCACGAAATGTTTAAATTACTATTCGTCGTCATACCGGCTCGCCGTACACAGAACGGACATTTAACGTTAACGTATTTCGAATTTTTACAACAAGAAAAAAAGACACTAAAAAAAACAAAAACGGGAAAAAATAATAATAATCGTCATTAACGCTTTTCACGGTTTATAAGACGAAAAAAAGTGTAAGCGTTACAACATAAATTTGGTCGTCGTATAACGTATAAATTATGATTAATTCACGGCACACGACGCACGGCGTGCTATCATTATTTTTAACGAATTGACAGAACACGTTACGGGTATGTACAGAGTTAATTAACTTGCGATAACGTCTCTCCAACACGAATTGTGTGTTTTTTTTTTTGTTTTTTTTATTTTTTTTTTTTATTACAATAGTCAATAGTTTCGTTGTTTGTTTTACTTTTTATTGAACGTATCACTCGACGCGACGGTACATAATAATATACATTATACATTGCATTACACAATTGACGAGTTTACCCAAAAGTCAAGCAAACCGTGGCATAAAATGCGAACGCCATCCGCTCACGTTACAATAACGTATTGTGCACTTGTACACGTGGAACGCTGTATATGATGATATCACACACACGCGCGCGCGCGCGCGCGCGGAAGTTTAAAAATTATTTATTGAATGTTTTATGATCGATGAATATTAATATCGTTTACGACGGTCGCATAATATTACGGACATTGGACGAACGTTATTATAAATAATTCACATCGATAAAACGCGCTAACACATAATGTACACGTTATGAACAAGACACATTTACACACACACACACACACACATTAGTCCCGGTGGAGTTTTCGTTTTTCTTTTGGCTCGGTCGGTTTTGAAACATTTTTACGGTACGACGCATGATGAATCATACCGACTTATTATTATCACTACATTAAACGTTGCAAGCAAGATAAAAGCCCGCCCTACAAATCGACATCGGTCATATATATATACGTTATCCTTAGTTATAGCCTCACGACCAAATCCTACACACACACACACGGTGTACGAGAGAATGAGATTTCTACAATATACACGTACATTTTGTCTCTGTACACGGCAGCCAGCTATAAAATAGCGTCAAACATCACAACTACATCAATAATATAAATGAGAAACGATCTCGTGTTTTCCTCTGTTCGAGCGACGCTCGCGCCACCATCCTTTAGCTTTATCTTCCGGAGCTTTCTCTACATAATATATATATGTATACGTGCACTGATCGAATTTCATATTTATATATATATATAGAGAGAGAGAGAGGGAGACGACTACGGGAAGTTTTACTACGACCGTGCCGCGCGTCGTTTAACGAGGTTAGTTCGGGACGGGACGTTTTTACCCTGCTGCGTGTAAACACACCCGCGCAACACGCACACGCACACGGTCTACGGCGGAAATATCGGCGGAACGTACGCGAGAGATTGCCGACGGAGAGTAAAACGTGTCCAATTATCCGTCGGGTCTCCATCTCCACCGGATCCTCTTGGGCCCGCCGGCCGCTTTGTTACGGCTCGGATAAAACAGAAAGTAAACGAGTAACGTTTACGAGATCGTCTCGCGATTGTATACGCACGTATAAAAACGCGTGGAAATGTGTGCGCGCGCGCGCTAATAAATCGATAATTTACAAATTAAAGAGAAAATAAACGAGAGAGAAGAAAAAACGCGTACCTAACCTGTGAACGAAAGTTATATATATTTATTAAACTTCAAACGAACGTTTTGGAAACTCGAGCACGTATATATATGTGTGTGTGTGTGTGTGTGTACAGTCGAAGACGATATTTTTATTGGATCTCATTATAAGTTTTTTTTTTTTTTTGTTCTTTTTATCGAAAGAGAGAATACACTGTTGTGTGTGAGTGTGATTCGCGTTCGATTCGTTAGAAACGCGATTTACAAAACAAAAAACCGAATTTAATTTCTGTAATTCACTCGTTATTATGAATACTCCTTTTTTTTTTTTTGTTTTTGTTTTTCTCGTACGTTTCAATTTTATCTCGAATACGACTTCGCGCACGCCTCGTATTATAATTTTATAACGTTTAAAACACATACCGGTTATAAACGATTTCGTTCACGTAGTTTAATATTTACACGCGACACACCGCCTAAATAAGTAAATAAATGTACTTTTCAAACGACGAAACGATTACATATTTATAATATATACGAAAGCATAGCAAACACTTTTATCTCACGAGTGTTTTTAAATATAGTCTTCAATTAATAACAGTTCGAATTTATATTGTGTAGGCACTTTATCGGGAAATGCCTCGAGAACGCACTCGAAATTCGTAAAAAAAAAAAAAAAAAACAAATTATACTTCAAAACCGCGTTCCTATTACCGAGTCCACATTAGTCAATACGTATATATATATATATATATGTCGTTCCGCGAAGGCGGACGGCATCTCGAGGTTTTTTTTTTTCATCTTATCAAAGGACTTTAGATATAAAAATATTTGCGTTCTTCGAACGTACGCACAATGCCTACGGAACGTGATTAATTAAAATCCCCTCCCCCCCACCCGTGTGCGCGCCACGAGTTCCGTCAATCGGATTGAACACCGTCGATTACGACGACCCCGCGCGTGTCACGGAATCATACACACAACAAACGATTAAAAGAAATCTAACTTGAAACGATAACAACGCCGTGTATATCTGCTGTTTATCAGTTCGACTTTTACGTAATTGGAACGCGGTATCTCTAAAACCCGTGTGCAACGACAACGGTACGAGTGCTTTCCACGCACACACGGCTCGGGCGGTCAGGCACGTAATTTACGGTGCACAAATCGCAAACGCGTTTTGTCACGTCCAGTTGGACGCGAAGTCGCGTTTTCGTTTTCTTGTCCTTTCCCCCCGTGCCCGGACGAGACGAATGCGATGAACAAAACAAACCCACGCGAATTATCGCAAGTGGAATTTCAGACACGTCGGTGTGTTTGATTCTCAGCGGTCGTAGTGTTTTTTATAGTTTTTTTTTGTTTTTTTTGTCACGTGAAAATAAAAAAATCTTCACACGGGTTGCCGCGGAACGACATACATACATATTTATACGGACGAAAATATGTTTTGGACGGGGGGGAAAAAAAAATGTTTCTTTTTAAACAACACGTTTTCATAAATCGTCCGACATAAACCAATTTACAATGTAATTAACGGACGTTGCGCGCGTTGGAAATTCAAATTTTTTTTTTTTTTGGCTCTTGTGCGCCCAAGGGACACGCGTGCGACTAGCCGACATAATGTACAGATACGTTACGTACTACACAGATTTTTTTTTTTTTTTTTATTACGCGAGATAAATAAATAAACGACTTTAGAACCCGAGCGGCGTTATATACAGTGTTGTGTCCTCCTCTGGGCGAGTAAAAACCGTGCACACGGTACGACGAGACCGTAGAAACGCGCGCCGGAGTGCTCTGCCGGGCACGATTGGAAATCTCCTAAACGTCTCGGCTCCGGTCCGACGACGACGGCGGCGCGGACCGCCAAAACGTTTGTCCGGGAACAACGAAAACGTGCCGGGTACGGTTTTGGACAGCGGTGTCGCGGCGTCGTCGTCGGTCCGAGAGCACCAGAGAAACGATAAATCGTCGTGTTTGCGAACGACTCCGAGCGCACAGAAAGAAAGGAAAAAAAAAAAATAGAAAAGAAATCGTCCGTCACACGGTCGCGGGGAGGGATTATCGGATTCCGAAAACGGACCGGAAACGGACTGCGACGACGACGACGACGATACACGCGAGCACGTGTGTAAAATATTCTCTTTCTCTTTCAACAAAAACCCATTATTGTTTACGCGGGTTCTCTGGACGACGACGGTCTGAAGTGTCAAAAGGCCACCCGGCGAAACAATTATTCTCGGCGTTTTCGAAAGCTGTGTGCACGCCACAGGAATAACGGTACCTGATGAGGTGCGCATTTTTTTTTCTCTCTCTCCGACGGTAAAAACGACATTTCATTGTCCGACCGTTGACAATATCCATTATCGCAGCACCGTTTCACATGAGATGTATTTGTTGTCGGTTTCTTTCGTTCGGCGTTCTCGCGGCCAATATCAAAAACCAACAGAAAAGGACGTTGAAAAAAAAAAAGGAACGTTTAAACCGCTTAACCGCGTGACGTTGTTTCACACGACGGTTCGTATGAACGCAACTCAATGGCGTTCGTGCGCCCACCCCGACCCGCCGGTTGATGTTTCTGGTGGCGACCTACCGACGAAGACGGGAGTCGAACGTTCTCGCTGTGCGCCGATTCCGTCCGGCCGGCCGGCCGCAACGAAGGCGCCGCGCAATCCCACGTGTTCAAACAGTTCGATTGTTCCGTAAAACAGAAGAAACGGGAACGAGAAAAAAAACCGTTTTGAAACAATGGGCGTCCGAGAGGAAAAAACACCGCGTGTACGACGATTCCGTTTGTTCCGCGAAAACCGAATAAACACGATGACTACGAATAAAACGCCTGGTCCGCACAACGATTTTCGCGTACCACAACACTTATATTGTATATACGTGTGTGTGTGTGCGGTCCCGCCGTTTTCTTTTTCTTTTTTTTGTTGTTTTTTATATCGTTTTCGTTTGTTTGTTTTTCTTTCGACGCGCGCGCAATCCCAATTATTATTATTATTATTATTTTCGTTTTTTTCCGTTTTTTTCGTTTTTTTTCCGTTTTTCCGTTTTAAATAACAATAAACCACGATCGGGTCGGCTGATAATTACGAGTGTTTATGTACCCGAAGAACACGCGGTCGTAAGCTACACACGGCGCGTATTAACTGGATACGTCGCGGCGGACGGGTGCGCGCGACGATGAGCTGCACAACAACATTCGTGTATAAATACGACGACGTGTGCAGTGTGCGGACCAGCCCACCCACGCCGCGTTCTTACGATGCCGTGCACCGTGTGGTGTAACAACAAAACACTCGACTTTTATCAACCGCTCTCGAGTGCGACGCGCTCGGCGAAAAACACGCACGCTCACGACCGTGTGCTGGTTACGTGGTGTGCTTTGTTGTAACTAACGCCGCGTTTGGAAAAACGTTTTCGAGAAGAAAATAATAAACGACGCGGCCCGTCCGTTCGGTTCACGTCGCGTTTAAAAGTCTCGGCGGTTTCGAGTGGTTGGGTTAGGAAACGACGAAAAAAAAAACAAAACCCATTTTAAGACGACAAAAGAAATTCAATAGTTTTCATCACGACGACGCGTGAATTCGATTGACGACTAGGCCGCGAGATGCCGTGGGAAAACTTGTGGAATTTCGAGGATTGGGTTTCTTTCTTTCGGGTAAGGGTGAGGAGAAGAAACGATTTTCCAAAAGTGTTTTTTTTTTTAGACAACGTTCGCAGACTCGACGCGAACGACGAGTAATTTTTTTCATCGGACAAAACAGCTAACATTTCCTACCGCGCCAATGAATTCATAAAATATGTTCCTTTCGGTTTTCTTATAAGATAATGTTATTCTCGAATAACAGCCGCATGTTCGACAACAAAACCGTGTACGTTAATAAATTGCTACTAATTTATCCGGTACAACACATTCGACACGCGAATCCGATCGCTATTCAAAATCCGAATGTTTGTTGAAATAGGTTTTTCTAGGGTTTATTTCGAAACACGTGCACGGGTTGCTGCCGCGGACGATCCGTTCTCTAACGATCTAATTCACCGGGTTAATTCGTCCAGCGCTTACATATAAACCGAATCGCACGTCGAGCCGAGCACTAGAAAAATGTAACCTCTGCTACAAAACGTTTACTGGACGTCAACTTAAGACTTATCGTTCATCGATCGTTTTTTCTTTCTCAGATCATCCGTAGCGCAATATTCATTTTGTCGTCGTTTCTTTTCGTTTGTTTCAACTGCGTAATAACACGAACTTCGAATTCTCCCAACTGAACAAATATTTTGTTAGCCAGTAAAGCCAATTTCGTTTCAATAGACCGACTCGGTTAATTGATTTATTACAACAACCTCAATAAATAAACGTTTAAATGTCAATTTTCATAATCGTCGTTTTCAACCCACGTTTGCCGGAGATATAACATAAAGAGATATTTGTACGCGTACAACAGCCGAAGGATTAAGACGAATGCGGATACACTACACTCTTTATCTACACCTCTACGCGGGCTTATATTTAAAACAATAAAACATTTTAAATAGAACAATATAATCGAAAACCTTTCACACATTAGTTGATTTGAAGTGAGAAGTATTTTAAGCCGCAACAGCAATAACAATTTCAGAGTAATGCGTGCATTCGCATAACAGTAAATCCAATTCACTGTTTTCTAAATAAAATTGTGTTACGCAAGTGTAGGGTTGCCGTAAACGTGCCGAGACATTTACAAAGATAATTTCAACGACCTTTTTGTTATTTAAAACACTTTAAATTATAAAATTTAAAACTGATACGATTACGTACTTATTTTACAGTATCTTTTGAATTTGTATTTGAAATATTATGTTTTTCGGATTTTTATCATTAGTTTCAGTAACTCTGGTGAAAAAAACCCAGGACATACGTATGAAATTCCGAACGAGTCATTTTGAAATTAAATGTGCACTGTATCGTTCTATCTACAGTTTTAGTCGTTCACACAGTTTGTAGGTCGTAAAACTAGTCGCCGGTTTGATTCATATTAGTAATTAGTACATTCCTATGTTCTGTATTTGAATCATAATAATACGGTGAAATAATTATTATCAGTAAAGATAAACTGCAATCGGTCCTATTCGCGAATGTGGAACGTCCGTCTTGAAATCAAATATTTTTGAGTAAAAATCGCTTAAAAACATAATTTATAATCTATGACATTTTATTTACACGTGACGGGGAGAACTTTTGGAGGGTCTAATGGATTGACCGGGACCGAAGTTATAAACCGAAGACATGTAACGAGGTACCGGTGGACGTATGAGGCAGCCCTACGTAAATATCGAAAAACGTACTACATACGTAGGTGTATTAAAACGAGATTTTTTTTTTTTAAACAGGTAAATAAAAACTGTTCATTGCGTTTTAACCAACTCAAATATTGGCGATTTAATACGTTATTAAATAATAGAAAATAAAGCGAGGTGTGTAATTTCACTTAAAACTATTATATTCGAAACGTACATATTATTATCTAAGATTAATTTATTAGATAAGAATTACATGTGCTTTGTTCGTAATAACATAGGAAAGTTACGAAATGACTAAATGATTAAATATTCAAATTTTGATAACCAGTTTTTTTTTTTTTCATTTCTATGCGTATTTATTAGGAATACATTTATATGCGTATACGTTTTGAATCGAAAATAGTTTTAAGATATTTCTGTCTGTTTATTCGAGAAGTTATGCGCCGTATACAAAAAAAAAAAAAAAAACGGCAAAACAAATCACCTGCCGTATACAATAGCTACGCATTGTTTATAATTCACGAAAAAAAAAAAAAATGCATACAAAAACTCGATGTTTTATTCAGGTGGCGGCGACATTCATTGGCGCCATAATGGTTTTTAATGAGAACGCGACGTGAAGTATGCCAAAACGTTATACCTAGTAAATCGCATAAGACGCGCCCTTTCTATCACGATGCTTAACGGAACAATAACGAAAAAAATCGTTAATGGATGTTTGTGTAAAAATGTATAAATAGAAAAAACACGTTATTCTAGATAAGATATCCCACAGTTCGCTATAAAAAAAAAAAAATAAATAAATAAATATATTACGTAATTATTAATTGTTCCTTTTTGCCCGGTGCGGCTCGACAACACTCTCACAGCACAATAACGTTGTACACGCGCACATAGTACAGAGTTAATTAGACGAGAATATATTAAATGTATTAAAATAACGAAATAAAAAATTTACATTTCCTTGTAGGTTAAGCCGCAGCACACGACCGTCGCGTCGATGATACTCACAAAAATAAACACGTTTCACGGAAATTGTGTAAAGGGACGCGAATAAAAGGATACGTTTTTATTATTATTATTATTATTAAAAAGAACACGATTTCTGACGGTGAAATGTTAATACACTTCAAAATGGCATTTCAAAACGTTTTAAACGCGAATATTCCGTCTACGTAATATTATATTATACACGGCGTGCGCTTTGTTGGCGATCATATTGTCGTCGACAAAGGACGGGTGCTAAAGGGGAGGGGTTTAGCGATTTCAAAAACGTTAACCCCGTTGGAAAAACGTCCGATGTTTCACCATCGATAAAATATGGACGGAAGAAGTGGGCGAAACGGATTTTTTTTCATTTTTCTTTTTTCTTTTTTGTTCGTTTCCGCGATCGGGACCGACGATTATTGCGGCCTGACGACGTCACGCTCGAGAGAGATTGAAATTTGACCGTACACAACAAGAATATACGTTCGCCGAAAACGAAAACGTACATTATTTCGAATCGAAAAACTACTCGTATAAACGTTTTTCAACGTACGGGGGGGGGGATCCCCGGTAGATTGGACGAGTGTCGGTTGGGACTCTGTCACAGTGTATACATTGTTAAAATATCTCGTGATTCTTTTTTAGTTTAATCGTTAAACAACATAAAAAAAAAAAACTAGGCCAACATGGCGTGGCAGGTTTTTAAGTGAAGCATTGTCAAAGTTAAATCATGTCAAACGTTAAACTAAGTAACGTATGGGCGACCATGCGGGGTTTTCATTATACTTATAACATAATGACGTTCTCTCTCTCTCTCTGTCTCTCTCTCGCACGCACACGCACACACACACACACACACACACACACACACACACAAACACACTCATGCATAGGCATGACGACATAAGCCATAATACTTTATTGTGGGACCCAAATACAAATTATAACTGTTGTGTATAAAAATTTTAAAAAAAGAACAAAACGAGACATAAGTGCCATACAATCATATTGTGTTACATAATTTATTTACGAACGTGTTTAATACCGCACCGTTATTATATAGAACGCGTTGCACAATGATAACATTAAAACGTACATAAAAAAAAAAAAAAATAATAAAAAAAATAGTGTTGATGACTTTTCGCCGAGTGGATAAACGTATCGATAGAGTTTTAGAAAATAAATTACAAAACGCACGATAAACAAATGAAGAGCACACAACTTAAAAACGGACCGTTACGGCCGACGTGTTTATTATATCGATTGTTTTCGCGGTAAAATGTTTCCGGAAAGTGTAGATAAATAACCGTATACGACCGTGTCGGCGCGGGCACTAGACTACGCGCGGCAATTACATCACCACTTGGTCATAAATTATTTTCCTGTAACTTTTTTGTTTTTGTTTTTTTACTCGTCGATTATGTCGCGCGTTAACTTATTGGAAAACAAAACCCGATTGCCGATATTTTCGGTACGCGTATAGAACGGGCACGCGCGCAGGTTAGGTACGCTCGGAGCTTTATTATTCTTCTGAATATCAATAAGTCGTTTTCTCGCTCTGTCGCGTTTATATGACTTCATAATGTGTTGTTGCGGCCCGTGCGAAACGCATGAATCACTAATGTTATTTCCGATCGAATCTATTGAATTATTGAGTGGCGTTTTATTTATAACGCGCCGTACGCGAGCGCACCACACGGGTTACGTCAGGCGGTTATAACCGTTAACCCGAAACAACAACGGACAGCGTACGAATCGAAAACGTTGAACGCTGCGAATCGCGGTTCGTAACGGGCATACGATCGAAACCACGAAACGTTCGGTCGTGTGCACAACACCGTGCGCCTAGAGTCGAAACGACGCGTACGATTAAAAAAACGATCGACTGTAAGCACGCGATTATAACACGACGATCGGGGCGGCGTTGCCGTTGACGATCACGCATGCCTACACTTCATCGGCGGACGACGATCCGACCAAAAGTATTTTCGTGAGATTGTAACACGATTCTATATACATGTATACGTACGGTCGATAACGTGAGTGGCTAATTATTTTGCGTCGACAAAGCGTTTTCTATCACGCGTCTAAACTCGGGTTACCGCCGACTCGTCCCGTGACACGGTGTACGAAAAAACGTACCCCCGGACAGTGAAAAATCAATTTATTGTTTTCGACATTTTTCAACACGGTGAATAGGAGACGATACCGTTGTTCAACAAAAAAAAAAAAGGAAAAAAAAAACGCTCGGGTCGTAAAAAACTCGAAAATGTCCGACTCGAAAACACGCAGCACGTTTTCCGACCGCCCGTCGCGCCGAGTTTTTTTTTCTCCTGCCGTCTGACGTTCAAAAAAACGTCAGACGTTTAAAAAAACGTTCGATCCAAGAGCCAGCGCGGCCGATTGCGCTCGCAGCAAACGCGAAACTGCTGCAATGCGACGTCGCGGCCCCCGACGTGAGAGACCGAACGCTCGGCCGGAAGGATTACAAGCGGGAAGTACTGCGACGTACGTCCGCCGAGTCTGGCGCCGTCGGACTTTGTTTTGGTCCGTTAAAAAAAAAAAAACAGCCTCTCGAGGAACTCGATGAATTCGTGTACCTCGTCGTTTATGGGACGGCGTAGCGAGAAACTTGGCGACACTGGGGCCCCCGCCTTAACACGGAAATTAAATTACACGTGGTTTTCTAAGAGCTAATGAAAAAAAAAAAAAATTTTATATAATAATTTATTACTTTTACATCTGTGTTTCGGTGTTTAATGCGCGTACTTAAAGATTGACTTGTCGAGCGGATTCGTCGTCGATGACTCGTTCCAAATTTAATTTCCGCGCTCGCTTGTTTTCAATGATTTTCTAATTATTGTCAGTTTTCAGAACGATCGTTCTGCAGCCGCTACCGTTACGGATAACGTCAGATATAAAATAAAAGCAGTGCATAATACGTCGTTTCATTTTTTCTTTTTTGATATATTGAGGTCCCTCCGTGGTACCTCCCCCCCCCCCTTCCCCACCGTAACTTGGAAGTTGCACACGTGTGCTTGCTTGTTTGTGCGTCCGCGGCGCAAGCGTAAAAACGTGATTCACACGCGCCCGAGGTATTTGACATCACGCCGCCGGTCCGACACGTACGGACGTGATACAATCGTATTGGCGTGCGCGTCATCCGTACGGCATCGTGTTGTGTAACGATGATCGTAGCGAGACGGATAAACACGCGCCCGATACGTACAATCATTATTATTTTTCACCGGCAAGAACGGAGACCCAGACCTTTGACTCGGAGCGTACACACACACACACGGTTATCGGTCGTTGATTAACCGCGTCGTCCCGCTGCTACGTAACCCGAAACAACGACAACGGTTTGTATGACAAATATGAATATAAAAATAAACGTCGTACGTAGAAAAGCGTACACGGATATTTCACGCACAATATGATACCAGCGTGTACGTTCACGTTGACGACGAGTGCCTACAACACCGTAACGTGTACGCGTCGTTTGATATTATTATTACCGTTCCCGACCTCTGTGTATAAAATGTATACGTCCTCCTCCGCGCAACGAATAACGAACGAAACAAAATTAAAAAATTCCCCCGCGCGCTTTTTTGTCCGGACAAATATTCGTCGTACACGGGTTTCTAAATATTCCGGACGGCGGACACATCTCGTCGTGTCCCGTGATGAACCTAACCGTAAAATCGTTAAGAAGTCCAACGTCAACAAATCGATATCAATTTAAAATCTTAATACGTTTGAGATAGTTAAAAACATCGGCTGTCCAAAGAAAACGTCCTAACGTGTTCGTAACCATTACTTCTAAAAACTATCTTCTTATTATTAATTTATTGATTTCGTCGCGTATCATCGAAACGTCGTCGGTTTTTGTTTACGTCCCGGAGTCAATCCCGTCTGTGTCCATAACGGTCTGTGGCCGTGGCGTAATCGCGTGTCCCCCCCCCCCGTCGGTTTGATATTTCTCTTTCAAATCGATCTCGTGTACGGTTTAACATGTATGTATTATTTTATGTACGCGCGCACCACACGGATCCGCCGTCCGCATGAGCGCGTAACGGCATTACGACGGCCCGGTGAAATTAAATTTAAATGAATTTAACATTAAAAAAAAATTAATCTCGCCTTATCGTCTACGCGTAAACCACGTCCGAAACGAGATATCTGTTGCCGTTTGTTGTTATCGTCGTCGTCATCGATTACGCGGACGTTAATCTCCTACACGCCCGTGTACACGGTTCAAATGTCAAACGGGCTCGTGCGTTCGTGCACGGCCTTGTATTTTGGAAAATACTATCTTATTGTTATTATCATTATCATTAATTTCACCTCGGACGTGTGTTTATCAAGCTATTATTGTTGTTATTAACATTATCGTTATAATGAAGCAATTCACAACGCCCGTAAACGATTTTACGCGGCGGCGTACACGTGACAACATATAACGAGTGCCGCCCACGCGAATCGCGCGAAGTCGTTCGAAAACGTTTTCGATATATGTCATTATTAACGGTGTGCGTGCACGTTATACGTTAGCCACTTAACGAATAAAAATCCAACGTGCCCCGCCCGTAGAAAAACGCAACACTCCGGAGCCGGTACAAGACTTCCGGAGCATTTATCTCGAATCCCTTGGCCGAGACCTTTCCCCACACCTACCATCAACTTTATAAAAAAAAAAACCGGAACTCCACTTTCGCATCCAAAGTGAGTCCGGAGATTACTGATAACGAGCACTATCTGGGTCCGGGGGGTTCAGGTAGCGTGTACTAGGTGGGTCCCCGCATTTTGTTCTCGATATTCGTGATTCTTCACAACACTGGACACACACACACCCGGAAAAATAACCTGGACGCCTACATCCGGATGAGGAGCTCCTTACCGACCCGATGACCCTCAAAACTTCAAATGTGATCTCAAGGTAGGAGTTCGTCAAGAGAATAAGTTTAAAATTTCAGCCTGTACAATGAAATTTATACTTTATTAGCTTTATAGTATAAAGCATAATATCTAAACGAATCATATATAAACGAAAAACTTCATTTTCTGACGAAAATTCGGGGGACCGAGCTGGTACACCCTCATTCGGACCACGGGACCGAGGTAGGACGCTTGGGACCCAGCTCGGATTCCCCGGCGTACGCAACACCGGGTCGTAAGTGCCGAGGCGTTTATTTTCGCCGAAACGCAAGAGTCTCAAGACAGTTTGAAACGGCCCGTTACAAATCATATAAATTATTGGACATTTTTTTTTTTTTTTACATGAAATAACGAAAACTATTTTTCACAAACTAATATCGTTGAATATTTAATCATCGACGCCGGTTATGTTTTTGAAATTATGTAAATACGTTGTCGATTTTACCATTATTTTTTTCGTCTTCTTCCGACGCGTCCGTTTTTATGCGAACACCGTCATCACGTTGTTATTTTTAATACGCTCGGCATATGAAACCTAATTGAATAAATTTTTTTAAATTTATGTTTCGACGCTACGAGTATTTCAGCGTACGATAATTTTATTACACGCCAATTCACTCCGGAAATACGACATCAACGAGCGGTCTTTTTCAAAATGCAATTTACATCGTGCCCGTCCCGTTCGCGATCCGGCGTAATCTCGTCGACGCATTATCGTTGCTACGCCCGCACATACAGTATCATACATGAATATACGATTATTTGTTCATAAACACAATCATCGTTCGTACAACACACCGCGTGTACGACGAAACATCCGCTGCGAGTGTGGTGTGTGAATGTCAATGTTGAACAAAAACGAGACCGACGGACCAGCGACGATAAGACGGGTTGCGGGCAACAGGATGGGCTGTGTTTACGTCGCGAACATTACTAGTAACACTCGGAACATCCGAGAGGACGGTATGAACGGGAACGCGGCCGTCCAAGGACGGTTATCACTGTCCGCGGGTCTTGACGGTCTGTTCGAACGGTTTCAGGCCGCGCGACTTTCGGCCGTTTGCAACACGTTTAAAAACCGCGTAAACGGTTCGAGCCGGTCGAAACCGTGACGGACGTGTCGGACAATAAACGCGTCGCGGGAAAATACGGACCGGGGGATAGTAGTGTACAGCACATAACGTCGAACGGGCGAAAACCGTCGACAAAAACGTGTCTGTACGGTGAAAGCATCGTCGTTCAACAGTCACGTGCGGGAATGAATTGACGACGGCCGACCGCCACGAACCGACCGAGTGGATAAGTTACTCGTTGGAATGTCAAGGCCACGTGTTCGGGAAACCAATTTTTATTCGCGCACGAATTCGTGGGACGCCCAATACAATCTACAACGACGATTTCATGCGGAACACGCTCGGCGTTTGTGAATACAGCGAACATACGGCCAAAAACCGACCGGACGAATATGATATTGTACGGACGAAGCGAGACGCCCGTCGTCGTCAAGTCAATAGATACCGTCGAACGGCGTCCGAAGGCGATCAAATCGGTGAACAAATTAAAACAACGTTTTTTCTTCCGACATCGAACGAAAAGACGAGCCCGTGGAAACCCGCTTTTTATCGCCCCCCATCGCGTTTAACTTTGCTGCTCGCACATTTATTCATAATCTACACGCGCCGTCCGAGACGCGATCACGTACGGAAAACGTGCTGGAGAAATGAGGCGCGATAACAACAAACGATACGACGCGTCGCGCCATTATGTAACCGCCGTTGTTCGCCCCGCGACGATTAAACAAAACGGCCGGAAGTCTAAACTAATCCGATTCTCGTCCCGTGTTTCCGACCGAATCGTAACGCGGTCTCGTCAGTTTCCCGACGACGGCGACGGTGCCTGTACTTAACGAGTACGCGTTGTCGTCCGGTTATCATATCATTTGCCTGACGCGCGGCCGCACGATGCGTTTTTCTCGCACCTAACCTCCCGGATTGCACGTGATTTATGATCGTCCCCTCCCCCCGGACGCGCGCATTAATACGACTGTTTCGATCCTTGCCTCTCACACGCATCATCCGGGTCCGCGGATGATTTCTTTTCAAAACGTGTATTGTTGATTCGATTTTCTTTTTTTATTGTTCGGAGAACCGTCCGGCCCGCACGCCGACGACCCGCACACGACCCGCGGACAATCGAGAGCAACATGTCCGCGGTTAGGTTTTTATTATTTTTTTTTTTTATATATATATATATTGTTTTTTAAACGCGCGCGGTGCTGTTCGAGTCGTTCGTACGTGCCATCATGTCGAGGAAAACACCGTGTCCCGTGCTCGAGGTTTTGTTTCGCGATCGTTCTCACGTTCTTACGACGACCGGGGGCGAACCTTTTGGGAACCGATTATTTTTCCCCCCACTAAGTAAAAACGACGAATAAGTAAAAAAGAATTTTTATCGTTTTTTAAATACCTTCCCCGGCTCTTGTCGTCTTCTTCTTCTATCCGGTCTGAATTCCAACCGATATTTTTCGCTAACACATCGAACGATCATAATGCATTCGTACCACACACCGTCTGACCGCCACCACATTCCATCGTCGACGCGCGCGCATTCGCCGGTGTCGTCAACACGACCGAACACGTTCCGCGATCGTTCTCACGTTACGGTTTGGAAAACGCGTCCCCGGAATAAGAGCAAGCTCTACTGGCGCCCGAGGCAAAAATATAAACAACGTTAAACGAATACAAAAAACGAAAAAAAACCCAAAGCTTTTTAAACGTTTTCAAGCGTGATCTGTAGAACAGGGTCGAACAACGTTTTTACGTTACGAAAAAAATCTCACAAAGTTTAGCGCCCGCACTTGCGATGGCACCTCGGGCAAATGCCTCGGTCGCCTCACCCTCGCTACGGCTCTATCCCACACACACACACACACGACGACATCGTTCGACCGGCGTATACGTTCTTTCCAGCGCCCATAAATCGCACACGACGCGCGCCTTCGTACATCGTATCGCGTCATTGTCGTTATTATTGTTGTACGCGCGTGATAATGATGATAGTGACGATAATATACGCGCGGCGGCGGACGACCCGTGAGAGGCGCGCGCACAACGAGGAGGGCCCATTGTGCGCGCGGGAGTTGCCCGATTAAAGGCCGTTGTTAACGGGGGAGAGACGTTCAAACGCGCCTTTGGAAACCATCAAATCATATATATATATACACACATACATATTTCGCGCCGTTCGTTTTGGCGCGTTATCGTTATCGTCAGCGGCGCGCCCGGACGAAGAATTCGTGCACACATTCGTTCGGTACGCGTCGCTGGGTTTTCCGTTTGACAAGACCGGCGTGTCCCGTACGCCTTGACGACACGCCAGAAGTTCGCGCCCGGGATTTTTTCACGTCGGCGAGGGACTTTTTTAATAACTTTTGTGATATTGAAAACCATAAAACGAAAGGGGAACCGCAAACGATGATCGTGAACGATCCGACCGACGGTTATCTGTTGTCGATTTTCCACTTTAGAAATACTCGGCACCGATGAAGTTCACCGTGTGCGTACTCGAAACGTACTTCCGCAGGAACGTCTCGCCATTTGTTTTTATTAATGCGTTTCGTTTGAGTGTTACGGCGGTTCTTGTGTTTTTACAACTGTCCGTAATACGATAACATCTCAACGTATATAATAATAATAATAATATACGTATATGGTGTGCATATAATCAAATCTAAACGCCGATTCCGACACCGGATATACTCGAAGAAATACTACACACTATCGAAATAACACTAACAATTACGACAAACGACTAAATCAATATTCGTACGACGGAACGTTGCGGACTCGTTGAACCATAAAGTTATGAAACGCGCTTTCTACGTACCCGAAAGAAAAGTCATTGTAAATATTATTACGTATACATATATATATATATACACGCGTAAGTCGAATTCGACTTAATGATACACTCGTCCGACAACAATTGTTTTCATTTACATATAAGTTTTCAATAGGATTGTTGAATTGTTTTCTGTATTTTATTGCGTGCCGTTGACTTATCGTTCAAGTCACAAGTGTTAACGACACGATATAGTCATGACTTGCTTTTACATTAAATGCACGTCGAGATGTTCGTGTGCTTTCATAACTTATGTTTTATTAATTTATTATGCAAATGACCAAAAACAATAAAATATAAATCAAAATACAATCGTATACGCCGTGGAGAGCACAACAGAATTATGGTCGTTGTATATCAGATACGTCCTTGCGGACTCTCCCATTATTATAATAATATTTAGTCTTCTCACGGATTGGCACGGGACTGTAGTTTTGAGAAGAATTTGGTGTGACGAGTCTTGGCCAGATCGTCGACGGCTGGTATGTATGAATCATTGTGTAAACGTTAGGTTTGAAACATACCGAGGGACAGAGTTTTGGTGTAGGACGGCTTAGCAGATGTCCATAATTTAATACCGTAAAGCCAGGTTCTGGATTTGTATCGTCTGACTAGCAGTTCGTGGGTCGTGACGGGACGTTGATATTAGTGTGTCATCAGCATATGCGCGTAAGAAAGTGTTCTTTGGAATGTCATGAGTGAACACGGAATACATAAAAAAAAGAGCGACGTCGCTTCCTCGTGGCTCTTTAATTGGATAGCATGTTGAGTAGCTATTTTTGAGCTATTTTTAACAGGACGTACACGAAACCGGAAGATACTTTTTTACTTTTAAATAGAAGTGCGTCGTGGACGGAATTCCCAACTTTTTTTCCGACGCGTTGGCAATTTTATCGACTGCGCGATGTAGTCGGTTGGGCTCTAAATCTAATCTATATATATAATATGGTTATTGATATAGAAAAACATTTTTATCCTCCCCACCCTCCCACCACCACACCGTAAATACGTCACTGGTATTCGACGTAGCTATATTATACAGTACTGCGAAATCGGCCAATTCTTTTGTGGACGACCTACGCGTACGCGTTTGGAAAACGTTGTTTCCTCTCCGGCACAGAATACAACTCGTATTCGTTCGTACACGCACGTGTCTCAATGGTGGTTGTAACTATCGTTTTGGAAACGACACTCCGAACATACGGCGACGAAGTGAACAAACAAAAAAAAATCCTTTGAAAATACGTGCGTCCGGTATAAATAATACACGTATAACGACAACGGTCGAACGAACGCATTCACGGGAATCAATCTCGACGAGTCACGACGACGTTTTACGGACAAACGCGTTTCGATAATTATCGTGCGCGGCACGACTTCAACCAACGTACATCCGTCGGAAATGTTGTCGCACGTGTTCCCCCGACGATAAGGGTCCGCGTTCCCGTCGATTCCGATTGCCAAAACGAGCGAAAACTGTCGTCGAGATCATTAAACGAAACCGACACGAAGTTTGTAATGGGTAACGAAAACACGTTATTCTGCCGATTGGTGTGTAGACGACGGCGGCGGCGGCGGTGTCCAAAAAGGCGGAACACGGATCAACACGATAAACCGCGTACGGAATTCGATCGCCTAGTTTTCAATTTATTTCCGTACGACAGCAAACCGACGCGCGTGGACAACGTTCATATTATTATTATTATTTTTCATTGAACATTTCTAAATGATCGCGTTGGCCACACGCGTTACCCGCCCGCGCAGGTATACCACGAACGGTCCTAATAATTCTAAACGTTGTACGGACAACAACGACCGCGTGTTCCGGGCCGCGGCGTGCAGTGGTGGGTCAGATACAAAAGGACGTTTTCCGTACGACACGAGTAGCAAGTGCGGCGTTGCCGTCCGAAACGATCTTATCCGTTGTACCGCCGGAAACGAGCGAAAATTTATGTACTTTCCTCGACGCCGCGAATAAAATATCGCGTGGAATATACGCGGGCGAAAAAAACGCCGAACACCTTCCTATCCAGCATATCCGTACGCGTTTGTCCGTGAATATCGTCTCGTCGCGTATAATTTAAAACGATAATGCATGCGCCGCGCAATTGAATACTAAACGTTCGCGCGTGTTCGACGATCGGCACATTGTTACACACACGGACGAATCTGTCGGAAATTCTGGTCGCAGATCCGTCGGAGTCAACGTCGATTTCGAAATGTTTTTTTTTTTCGAAAAAAAAAAAGAAAACTCCCGTCAATTAATCACGATAACAAAGTGACTAATATTGACTATCGACGTGCCCGACACGTTTATGAAATTCGATTTTATTGACGTGTTGCGCGACGACGAACGTCATAAATATTTGCCATTACTCATCGTTAATATTCGTTGGAAAAAAAAAACAGAGCGATGCGTAATTTCGTTTTATTAATACCGTCCAGTGTCTCGTAACGTCACGACGAACGTTTCGCAAAAACTCAAAAATAAATTCGCGCGGCGTCCGTGTTGTTCACAACGTCAATTAATAAAGTTTTCGAGAAAAATAAATTAACATTCGTTTTTTCGTTACTCTGTGTTTAAACACACGGACACACTCAATACGTGTATTCGGCTATTCGCCGAAACTCGAACAGATCACAAAGTAACGAATCACCAGTCCTCTGCCTACGTACGGCGCCTAACGCACGTCGAACATACGCCGTTTCCACACAGTCTGTGCGAAATATCCGCCACGATACCGATGTCGAGAACGTACGCCGGCTTTTCGCGTTGAACTCGTTGTTTTTTATACAACCCGTACCGTTAAACGCGCGCTTCGTCGGTTCGTTTGATCCGAACGCTGGCGGCGGTACTCGAATTTCTACAGAAAATCATCAAACGCACGTGCGTCGTACATAACACACGCACGCACGTGATGCACGTCTAAACCCACCCACTACGACGTCTTCTTTTTCCGCGTTACGATTTCGCTAAAAGTCGCCGGGCCATTTTTTCGGCGTCTTGCCTGCGAGGCTACCACGTACCATTTTCGGTCCACTGGAGCTTTTACCAAAAACTATAAAGTGTACCCGCGGTTAGGTACACGCGAACGCGGTCCCGACACAGAAAACTATTCCGTAGCCTGACCACACCGATTTATTACATAATAAAATGAAATTATTATTCTCGTTGAAATATTGTCCGAATAAATCATAACAATATGATTTCCGTTTAAACTATGAACTATTGTGTGAAAGACACAACTGTTGAGCTGATTTTTCACTTTCGGTTGGACTATTTTGAACTATGAACTGTGTTCGTAAACGTTTTAGACACAAAACAAAACAAAAACTCTGCACTCTATAAATGATTGTCAAAACGTTTTCTAGTCGTTGTTGCTAGATGGATTGAACACTCGTAGTTGGACGCGTGTACCAAATAAGGTACACGACAGAAAACGATCGATTTCATTACAAATTTCAGACATTTTCACAAAGTTTTAGGTCAGTGGCGAGAATGGCAGAACAATTGGAGAGAAAACGTTTTCTCGTATAAATCTAACGCCTCGTTATAATCGTATACATAAAAAACGTTTCAATAATATAAATAGACGAATAATAATAATAATAATAGACAAAAACACTGCGCGCGTCTCATGGTTCGCGTACGACACAATAACGATTATGCGCGTTATTAATAATTAAATTACGACGCAATACGTCCGACAACAATCGGACACGAAATACATTCCGTTGAAATCGAATGAAAAAAAACAGCAGCAGTAGCATTATCCCGGCGGCGAAAACAACCGCGTATCATCGTTTTATAAATACATCTACACAATCTCGTCTCCGCGGCCCCCGTAAACGCAACGACTCACGTCGTCACGCGAACCATCTCCGTGAACAACGATCGTTCGTAACATTGTGCGTTATTTTTTAAAATCGAATGGTCGTCGTCCCGATTACCGCCGTTCTGTACGTCCGGCGCGAATCGCCGAGAACGTTGGCCGACCCCTCCGGTTTCGGTCGATTCCGATATAAACGTTTGGGTTTCTATTTTGTCCGCCGAACGCAACGCGTGTGTTCAGGCAATACGTACGACGGCCACGGAATCGAAACGGACGATTGAAACTTCTAATTTCGACCACGTGCCACGACGGTTTTCGAAAGTTGTCCGAGGTTCCGAAATATTTGTGTTATTTGAATGGACGTCGTCCGTCGTGAGCACCGTCCCAACAATATCCGTACGAATTTCGAATCGATAATATAATCGTATAATCGTACGTATGCCGTACAAAAACCCAACCACGGACACCGGGGTCCAATGTCGTTTATAACCGATACGTGAATCGTCTCGCGTCGTTCGTACACGTCAGTTGTGTACGTATATTAAATTATCGTTTATTGTGTTTTCTCTTTCCATTGAACACGCGTCTACGAGTCGGATGACAACCACGACCGAGCGGAGTCCAAAAACCCGGTACTCCGGGACGCGCCGAAACAAATATACGATTTGTACGGCCGGGCTTAGGAACGTGGTGGTCGTCCATGTTTTTTCCATTGCACGAGTGCATTTCGTGTGGTACGACGTCGTGTCTAGTCAATTACGATTCAACCGCGAACAAATAATATTTCATTCATGAGCGACGTGTTTGAAAGGAAATTTGAATAATTTTCGTCGTAACGCGCATTCAAATCGGGACGTAAACAAAGTCCGGCTACTCCGGACACACGACATTTATTGTACGTTATCGACGGCGTTGTGCATTGATTATTTTTTCGTTGTACTCGGAAGGGCGCTCAACCGAACGCGTAAAAAATAAATGTGAACGGTGCGTGCGGACAGTGCTCGGACTGTGACGTGGTGGTGGGGGCGGGGAGAGGACGCAAAGGGACGGAGCTCGTGAAGGGAAGGAACGCGTGGGAACGTATACCTGGAGACCATAAACGAAAAATCATGAAAAAATTGTATACTTGATAATAGCAGTTTATAATCTTGTACGTCACTTATCACAGAATAGTATTCATCATTTGACAATAATTTTTAGATTTTCCCACAGATAAACAAAAAAAAAACTGTATCTCTGTGAGACAGCACAAATTGTCGATAAACAACGTAGTTGGCGAACCGTTTTGACAATTCCATTTTATTCGTGATCATCATGTGCCGATGTATAGCGTGAATAAATTATGATTTTTTTCTTCTATAAGTTGCGAGATAACATATTATCATATAATATCGATTTTCACGTATTAATTATTTTTACTTAAATTTAAATGGGTTTATTAGTTGTTTGTTTATATAAAATGTTATTTATTCTATTAAAAACTGTGTAGAGAAATATTTTTAATTGAAAAAAATAATAATACGGTTAGAAATCACGTTATATATTAACGGTAAATGAAAGGCGGGGGGGGGGGGGAGGGATACCCACGGTTTATAGAATATTTCATTCGGAACGCTATTTTTAAATTTCCAATTCAACTACTTTATACTTTCCAATTCGAGCACTGTGTGCGGGGGGGTTAGGTGGCGCGCGATAACGATATACACATACGCGTTCGTACAAATAAACGTATATAAATAAAAATGCCGTCGCGTACGCGTCGGATATTGACGGGAACGATAGAGAGAGAGAAATGCAGGTAAAACACACGGAAAACACCTGAGAAAACAAAAGAAATTCGAAACGTTGTAAAAAAAAAAAAAAAAAAAACGTTATCATGCGGTACTACGCACGCTATACGTACCTACAGACTACTTTTGGATATATATACATACGTATAATTTTTTTTTTTTGTTGTTCAAATTGTTTTTTTTGTTTTTTTTTTTATGAGACGTCTCGCTTCTATATTTGTTTAGGACGGATATACGTTGTGCCGCGGACCCGACGACCCGTCCGCGTGATAAATCTAAACGTACGTACCTACGTAACTTATCGTGTGTGTTTGTGTTGGTCGTTGCACGCATAATATTTCTACCGGATTCGCTGCAGTCGCGACGATGACTGCTATTCCCAATATATACGCGCGTGCAGTAAAAAAAAAAAAAAAAAATACATTACGATAACACACGCGGCGTTCAGAAACGTCGGCCCGTACCGTACGTGCACGTATTATTATTATTATTATTATTATTATTATCATCATTACGACGTACGATTGAATAATTTCGTCGTTACACAATAGCTATTATTATTTATTATTTATTTATTTATTTTTTCTACTTCTTACACACGAATAATTATTCGTAATCGACCGAATGCGCGCCTATTCGATCGGCGATAAATGCATTTATTAATTAAAAAATAATCAATTAATCGTTTTGTTATGAGAGTGTTTTATTGAACACCGCGCGTACGGTTTCGACGCGTCGACTACGAACGAATAATAATTATACCGGCCGTGTTACGAAACGACATAACTATAAAGTTCGTAACGTATTTCAAACGCCAAAGACGACCGCGTTGAATTCCGATCGAACCGAATAAAATATTGACCTGGCAGCAGCAGCAGCAGTAGTAGTTGTTGTTGCTGTTTTTTTTCGTCATAAAATACGTACGTACACACATCGATTGCAGCCTTAACAACTCAATAACGCAATAATCCAAAACTCGTATGCAGACACGTTTTTCTTCCGATTTACATACAGGACGACAACACGCTCTAGCCGTGAGCACGGACGCAGTTTAACGTGTGTAAAACGTAACGGACGCAATAAATCGTAGTTTAACCCACTCGAGGAGCCGTAGATCGTGAAATGGCCAATTTACAAATAATAATCCCGTGGCGATTACGACCGTGTTGCGGTCACACGACGATTGCTTCGTTGACGGTTTACACACACACACACACACACACACACCTACACACACACACACACACATACGACAGTGACACCGAACCTATACTCAAATAGGAACAGCCGCCCATCGTATTTTAAGGTTAGTGGTGGTGGTCGGCTGTTCGGTACTAACTTATAATTAATATTATAATTTATAACCTACATCTATGACCACTACACCAACACGATCGGTTTAGCAGTTACGACGTATTACAAGTTGTCATAAATGGTACGTATAACGAGAGATGGCAAACGGGCCGGTTTTAAGGATGACGTTATACTTTTTGATGATCTAAACGGACAAGATAATTGTACAAGGAAATATAAATCGTAAAATGTTTTATTAAGTTAAATTTTCTTTCGACTTTCAATTAAATGTTAATATCCAAATGATATAATATATGGCAATCAATGTTTAATCAAACGTGTCTTCAATGTATCTCGTTGTGTTATATAAGTACGCACGACAATATAATATTATACTCATTTTATAAAAAAAAAAAAAATTATATACATATATGTATATATAAAAGATAATTTTGCCCCTCCAATTTAAATTTAGTTCGACGCCACTGATACGCGTACGTAGAAAAATTGTCATCGATTTGTCGTCGAAGTTTGTATTTTTTTAACCCCCACCCCCCATTTTTCCCCCGACGTGGAAACGATCGGTTTTCGAAACATCGACCCGGTGCCGCAGAAAGATAGAAAGAGACCACACGAAATCAGACCGTCGGCGGTTTTAAGACGATAAACGACGAGCGCGCGTCTAATTATTACCCTACGGACGACGTCGTAAATCAAGCGATAACACGGCATTAAAGAACGACAATATATCGGTGTATACTATATATATATATATGTATGTATGTATATCCGTTCGCCTGGGTCTTGATGGAGATCGTATAATTCCGCGCGCGTGCATAAAAAATTTAAAAAATTTTAAAAAATACACGCAACGAGTACACAACGTTGGAGACGGACGGCTTTGACGTACGGACCGCAACATTATAACGTCGCTTTTTAAAACGAAACAAAATTTACGTACACACCTACGTACGAACTATTGGTGTTATCACGGACTCCGAGCGCAGAACGCGCGTGACCACGTTAGCCCGTGTAAACGGATCCGGTCGAGGAGTCTGAACAGACCCGGCGCGGGTACAGAACGCTGTGAACCATTCAGGCGGCTGTTTGGTTGTTGGAAAACGCCCGAGATTCTCACGCGACGTCCGATCATAGACGTGTCGGAATGATTCAGGTTCACCGTGCGGTGCCGATCAAATGTTTCTCGTTCGAAATGGCGTTGGTAAACGGACTTTGACGCAGTTAACTGACAACGGTGGTTTGGTTCGGCAGACGCGCCGACGTCGGGGGACCGCGGTAAAAAAACATACGGTTTTTCCAAAACTCGTCTGCCATCGATTATCCCGGAATTATCGTTTTTTTTTTTCGTTAGCACGGGAATCCGCCGACTCATAAATCCGCGCCTCGGAGTGTTATTTCCGTCACGGCGACGCGTCCGAAAATCGTCTGCTCCGGTCCAAAGACATCGGGGGTTCGTATTGCACTTTTCGCGGACTAGGTTATTATTATTTTCGTCGTCGGTTCTATTTTTTCCCCGTATTTCCACGGCAGCGCAAATAAGAGTTATTTTTTGTTTTTTAACGCGAGGACCGTCGCTAAACGTGTCTCGACGACAAATATCGTTATCGCATCGCGTATCTCCGCGTTTCAGACGAACGAACACGGCACGCGTTATCAAATCGTTCACGCCAAAAACGTCGGACGACAACAAGTCGTCGGCGCCCGCGATGACGCGACGGACGGACGCCGCCGCCGCCGTGGTGGTCGCGGCGATCGCGGCCGCCGTAGTGGTCGCGGCCGCCGACGGCGCCCGGACCGTGCTGTACCCGAAACACAAGCAAGGCGGGCTGGCGTGCTACAAGGACCGGCGCGCGGACGGCGGCGCGTTCTGGACGTACGCCGACGAACAGCAGCGCAGACCGTACGTGTTCCACTGTCCGTCCAGCCTGTCCGCGTGGTGCGTGAACGTGATCACCGGGCAGCTGTCGGACCGCGGCTGTTCCGGCCCGTCCGGCGTCAACCGCGCCGGGTGCTTCCGCGTGGTCAACGAGCACCGCAACGTCACGTCCGTGGTGTGCCTGTGCAAACGCAGCTACTGCAACCGCGCCACGTCGCCGTCGCCGTCGTCGCGGTGGCTGCTGCGGTGGCTGCTGTTGACCGTGCCGACCCACTACGCGGTCCCGCGCACAATCATTTGAAGGATCCATGAAACGATTTCCGTGTCGTGACACGATCCGCGTGTATAAATGGACGTGCGTGCGCGCGGTAAACAAATACAACGTCACCGTCTACGACCGGAAACGCGGTGCACGCGCGAACGCGTGGTACGTTCTTTCCTCCGTCGTCGTCGGATCGAAGTTTTCGAAGAGTTCGTCGAGGGTGACGACGGGTTTTTTTTTGTTTTGGCCCCCGTCATACGACGTCCGGGCCAGTGACGCGGCGAACCTTTTTTTTTTTTTTGTAAATACGAGAGGAGCTGACCGTTTTTTCTAACACCCGCCCACCCCTTCTATAAAAACGTGTTATACGAGTACGCGCGGATCAAGTGACACTTCTTTCAGAGCCATTCAACCGATAGAAGTATTAGGTTTTTGTATTAGTTACTGGATATTCTCTGTGCCGCTAGGTAAATAAATACAGGAACTGAGCTACTTTGTGACGGGTTACTTGGTTTGCCGATCCCAAGTCCGACCAGCCTTGCGTGTGTGTAACAATGTAAATTGAGAAAAGAAAAGAACGCACGAAAAGCGCTCAAACACACGTACGTGCGTGTGTAAACAGCTAATGACGTGATCAACAAATGAGTAACTGCAACAGGAACTTTACGCGCATGCGCAACTAATCTCAAGAAAAAGTGTCGTGACACACAAAAATCATTTTTTTTTGTACCTTCTATAAAGAAGTTTCACTTAAAAAATAAAATTTGCAATTTTCCCCGAATCAAACATTTTATTGCCAAGACTAGCCGTGGACTAGTATTGTATTTACATTTACTACACACGTCATCCGTCCGTCGACCACCCAAACACCCACCCACCCACCCACCCACTTAATTTGAACTAGGAGCGGTCGCTCCGAAATTACTCCTTCGCGCCACGCCACTGGTCGGGGCGACACGGTAAATTTGCTTTTCCGGCTTGAACAGCCCCGGCCGGGACAGTGCGAAGCCCAAATGTCATTACCGAATTCTCCGACAGACAATTTTTCTCACGGCCAATTATACAACACGCAGCCGGTTTCACGAGAAATATCTACGCGTTTCGTACCCGCTGACGAATGAATCGAAAAATGTGTCCAGACGCGACGTTACGCAGTAAAACGATCGTGCGTTCGTTCGCGTCCTTGAACATCGTACAACCACTCGTTTAAAAACCGCTACGAACGTTACCGACTTAAACCGTTTGTCACGGAAAACGGACCGAGTAGGTTTTATGCGCCGGCGAGACCGCAGAAAACAGTGCTAGACTTTGCGATGCCTCCGTACAATTTGACGTCTGACAGGAGATATCGTTTTAGTACGTTTAAAAACGACCGAACACGGTACAACATATCGATTGGTCAATAATAATAAATAAAAAAAACAACGTGAAATACTGATAAATAAACGTTTTAAGACGTTAGAATTTTAACAAGTTTTCGACGAGTAAAATAATCATTTTACATTCAATCCATAATGTCTGTTATCTCAATAGCAAATAATAATCAAATATTTTGTGTTTGAAAACAGACGTTATTCACTCCGTCTCTTTGTCCTGGTGCTCACGCTGATAATGCTACTTGCAAAGCGTTTAAAGTATCGGGTTTCGTTAGAAAAGTATCTGGTGGATTCAAACTCTCCGCCGACACGCTAAAACACGTGTATTGTATGTATACCCGACCGTACGGCTCGACGCTGGCAAACGGGTCCCGAACGGGTTCAGCGAATGTCCATAAACTCCATGAAGTACGTCTTAAATATATGCCGTCGTCTTCTTAAGTTAATCGTCCTTAGCCGACCGTCCGCAGTCGTATAATATTTCTTTTCTCCATAAGCGGCTTCCCTCATTTGCGCTCGCAATTCATCTCGGCTTTTTATAGCACGACCAACTGTTCGAGAAACGAGCCTACCGTCCGTACGCCTGCCCTTGAACGATGATCCGTCCATTCCAGCTCGAACATATAGCGTCTAATTTTTTTTTTTGTATTCCGTTTTATGTAACCTTATAAACCGTTTCGTCTTTAATAAATACAATATTACCGTACTCGTTTCTCACACCGCGACAGATGCGCCGGGACAAATTAATTAAAAAACACAAACCGGTTTGAATTTTATACGTAAAATCGTTATGATAGCCGAGCACCCTCGAAACGGACGTCTCGTTTCATCATTTTCTATAACGTACGGTGGTGATCGTTCGAGTAATGAATGGGTGATAAATTACGTTCTCGACTATTTATAATTTAAACGTGTCATTTCTTCGTCTACTGTCACGGCCGCGTCCCCTGCCCCCTACGCGAAATTCTACCGGTTCACAAGTCCTATTCCACGTTGAAAATCAGCCGAATGCCCGCGCGCTACCGATATAATCCGAGATGTCGACAGTCCCCACACTGGTCGAGCAATACTTCTTAAACGAAAACGTGTACGGAATCCTGGCGGACCGTCCATCGTCGCACGCCCCGAACCTTGGAGAAACAGCGGTCGGTAGGTCACACGCCGCGCAAAAATAAGATCACAAATCGTTGTGAACGGAAACCGTGCCACGGGACAAGCCAAAACGTGTCCGAGACAACTAACCTCGAAAACTCGGAAACTTTCAGTCGCCACCGCCGCGGTAAAGTCGTCGACTCGTGATGACGAATGACGATCGCGCGATCACATTGAACACGTGTACACGTAAAGCAGGGGCGAACGCACAAGGGGGTTTTGGGAGTTAAACTCCCCCCCATCCCCTGAAATTTAGGATGACATAAAAAAATACGTACGTGATTTTGAATTATTCCATTACGGGTATCGTATTCAATCGTTTAATCATTGCAATTTACGACATTACATACGTGTGGATCATACACATTCGGAATGTTTCGTTAAAATGAGTTCTGGTTCTTTAATCCGAAAAATACAATTCCGCCGTTCCGACGACTTCAAATTCTTTATTATTTAACTCGTATAGAGACGTTGAGGTTACGTATGCGAAGAGAATTTATTGATACAATGGCTAAATTACCTCGAAGAATGAATAAAACTTTCGGATTCCGATGAATATCATTCACTCGTCTTGATATTTCTTTCAAAACCTCCATATCCAAAATATTCGGATTCTGCGTTCGCCCCTGACGTACAGCACCGCGATAAGTATTTGGGGTGTCGGCGCGCGCACACTCGTTGAAATTATTATTAATTAGCGTCGTTGAAAACGAACGGAACGAACGTCGCGAAACAAACTTGGCGAGTCGCATTCAGACGGCGTGCAGTCATCGTACACACGTGCAGTGTGTATATATACACAGCGCGTAAACTTTTTATTCTCGTCAATCAGCTTCGCGCACGTTAACCGTCTTCGTGTCGTCGTGGTCGTCGACATGTTATCAAACCGTATTCATAAAAAAGAAGGAAAAACGCAACAAGAAAAAAAACACAATCGTGTTTATTTTCAAAGTTTTCCAACCCATATAGAATATACAAAACTCGCTATGACGCGATATACCTAATTGTTTATGTATATATGTATAAACATCCCGAGGGAATCGCGTATACAAACATGTTCGCGTGCACGCCGCCCATCCATTCGGTCGAATCGATTTTATATTTATTTTTACGATAAAGAATGATTCCGTTCGTCCACGGAGGAGTGTTTCGTTATTATCGTCGAAAACCGCTGAGGACCCGAAGAAAAGTTTTTTTTTTTTTATTCAGAAGAACGAAATACGCGTCTCGTCGCGGACAACAAACGCACGCTACGGGCCAAATCGATAATGTCGGTTTTTCCCGTTCTCTCTCTCTCTCTAGTCCGGCACGGGTTTCCAGCGGTCGTCGTGTTTTTCTGTTTTTCTCGTTTCCGACCTTCCGGATGGGCGACGCACTGTATTGTGTTTGCGTGCGGTTAGGTAAGTACAGTGAATCCCGCGGAGACCGCCGATCGAAGTCGGATCGGAAACGCTCGCGACGACTGACCGTCGGGGGCGCGGCATTCGGGCCGGAGGTTCTTAACCTCTGCGGGCACGCAGGTGAAAAAAACCGCATACGAAAAACAAACCAGAACGCGTTTTGAATTTATCTCGCGAACGACCGGCGCGTTCGAGGGGTGGAGAGCGCGTGATTTTTGGAAAATATTCCCCGGACACGCGTGGAAATCGAACGCCGGGCGGTTCCGCGGAGGATCGTAAAAGACGGCGACGACGACGACGATCTATAAAACATATAGATCCGACGATAAACGGACGTCACGACGGTACGCATCATTCGCCGGTCATGCGTGCGATTCGTGTCGTCGGTCACGGTTGGGAAACGATGGCTGAAAAAAACCACCGTATGCCGCGCGTTCTCGATCGAAAAGAAAAATAATAACAACTCGCGCACACGAACAATTATGATTTCCCGTGTAGGTGGTAAACACGCCGCGCGTTCTCGGTTCGTTATCTGTGCGCGAGTCGAACCGACACGGTTTTCATCGTTCCCACGGGTCGTCCGTGGCGCGTCTTAGATACATCGCAGATAAAATTTGGATTTTTTTTTTTGTTTTCCCTTTAAAAACGTAGTTTACAAAAAATCAGGGTGTCCTCGGGGACACACTCGCCGGGTCGCGCGTAGCATTGTCTCGACCAAATCTTGGTCGCCGTTGTTGTTATTCACGTGTAATTATCCGATCGGTACCCATGTTGTAGGCGGGACCCCGTTTTTGAATATCCCGCGGGCAGGGGACGAATCTATTTTATTTTTTTTACGACTCGCCCTCGTAACTCGTTATAAACGTAATACCCTATGCGTAGATAAAAGAAAAAAAAACAGTTTCGTTATCGAACGAAAATCGTGAAATACAATGCTCGACGAAATTAGACGTACATTTCCCCAGCCCCACCCATTTCGATTTTCTAATTTTTTTTTTTGCCAACATTTAGTACGTAATTTGTATGAATTTGTATGCCCATTCCCGGAATTTGTACGGCACCGGAACCACGAAAAAAATTGGTTTTAGTATGGGTGGGGCTGGGGAAACGTTTCCCCAGCCCCACCCATTGTAAAAAATAACAATTCTTGGATTTTTTTTTGGCCAACATTTAGTACGTAATTTGTATGAATTTTGTATGCCCATTCCCCGGAAATTTGTACGGCACCGGAAACCACGAAAAAAATTGATTTTAGTATGGGTGGGGCTGGGGAAACGTTTCCTCAGCCTCTCCCATTGTAAAAAATAACAATTCTTGGATTTTTTTTTGGCCAACATTTAGTACGTAATTTGTATGAATTTTGTATGCCCATTCCCGGAATTTGTACGGCATCGGAACCTTGAGAAAAATTGATTTAAAACCTTGTCCTAAGTAAAATCCGTTGCGTCCGATAATCGCAGTATGACGCGAACGATACGATTCACGTCCGTCGTCTATCTATGCGATGGTCATATTTGTGGCACATGTAAACACGACACTTTTTTAATCGGCCATACAGTTAGTAGTAAACTTTCTATTATTATATTTATTTCTATTACTATTTTATTAATTATTATTTTATATGTCAAAATATAATTTATTTATTGCGTAGGTATAAATATATAATATTACAAAATAAAAGCATGGTAACAGAAAATATGGCATTTAAGTATTTATTATATAAATATTTAATGGACGACGTAATATAATAATCGTATGCGACGAACGCAAACCAATTGATTAAAAACAATTTTAAATTTTAATTCCAATGATTAATGTATCCGATAAAATCACCCGTATCGGTCTTATTTATCGGCTATGTAGGAGACTCCATTTGTTTAGGTTGTTTTACATTATTTTTAGAATCGCATCGGTCGCGTCGTACTGCGATTTTTGGACGCATCAGATTTGCATAGTACATAGGATTAGACTCAGTGGTAGTCAAATGATTTAGTCATGGTGGGGAATATATCCCCCTCATCCCCCCTCGTTTGACCATCACTGTTTAGACTATAAATGAAATTTAAAATAATATTTTACACTAAGATTTAGAAGACTGGGTTTGTCACTATTAAGTGCAGTACGTAAATGGTTAATAATTGTTGAATTATTGTATTGTCAAAAAACTAAAAATCTTAAAGTATAAATACAGTTCTTTATGCATTAGAAACGTCTGGTAATTTCAATTAAAATAATTTTTTCCACGAAATGTATTTTTGAACATTTAATATTTTAGAAAAAATAATGTGTTATCCCCTATGGCGGCCTCATCATCTATTATTGTGAAAAATTTTATGTTTTCTATCTGTACAACACCGGAAACATAAAATACTCAGATAAGTATATTTATAGATTTATTTTATTACTTAGTATTTAGTAAGTTGATTGACGAATCTTATTCAAATATTTTATTTGGTGTGCTGCTTTTCGCCGTGGTAGATATTCAAATAAAATTTAAATATGAAAGGAAGAAAACCAGCTATACCCCCAAATGATGTTATTAATGCAGTGGTCCAATTTAAAGAATCGAGAGGTTTATAGAAGTAAATGGTATAAAACGTAAGTAAAAAGTAATATTTTACATTTATAATTTATCCCAACAACCACAAAATGTAGTTTTTGTGAGAAAGGATTATTGGAATCATAAGAGATAGTAGAGTCAGTTTGTGTAGGTCTTCTGTAAATATTAATTGAAATTTTATTAGTAACAAAACTAGCCGTAAAATCTAAGGAACTAATTTAATTGTTTAATTGTATTTATAGTGTAAATTGAATATGTTCATTAATTTTATTTTAACTACTAACCATAACGTCTACTTGTCAATTTGTATCTGAATAAAGTGAATAAACATAATAAGTATAATACAATTTGTTATTAATTCCCATTTATTAAAACAATAATTAATACAATGTGAATCTGTTATATGTTATATTTAATACCGTAATCAGAATCATCAAATTAAATATAACTTGATAGAAAAGTGCAATAAAAATTATAAAAATAAATTTAATTAAATAATGAAACAAAATAAAATAATAATAATAATTTTCTTTATTTTACATAATTTTACATAATTTCAAAAATAAATTGATAAAAATCTAAAAAAAAAAAAATACTATGGATCTTTTTTTTTAAAATACCGCTCTTACAAGAGTGTTGCTCTAAATTGCAGGTATATAGCTCGTCTAAGTATACTTTGTGTTATACCCAGGCGTGGATCCAAGAATTTTTTTTTTGGGTGGGCCCATAAATATAACTAAAAATTTATGCATATTATAACACAGTAAAATTTAAATTAAATACAGAAAATTTTTACTTTAATTATTATTTGTTAGTTAGTTAGATTGATATTTGATTTAAATAGATTAATAACGCGGAAAAATTTCATGTTATTAAAGGAGGATCGGGACGTACTATACTGTTGTATTGTTACTCCTCCACGTACGATTATTATAGATAACAAAATATTAAAATAAATATTAAAACTTATAATAAAAAATTTTGAAACAGTAACTTGGATGACAATACTAAAAAATAAAATCATTGTTGTTGAACATTTTTGGTGGACGCAGACACTGAATTCTTCCTCTCCTGAATCCGCGCTTGGTTGTAATCTTTATTGCGTAAAAGTATATGCTATATAAACAATAAATGCCTGTAAATGTATGTGGCTTTCAGATGTTGTTACAGCTACTAATTCAGTCTGGTCAGACATCTGCTCCCATCTTGATGGGCGTATAAGAAAAACGCACTTCATAATTTGTGCATCAAGACCGTCATAATATTAAACAAAAACTTGGTATTTCAAATGAAACTCTTAGATATTCACCAACAATTTGTGAAACAAATAATTTTGATGAACCAGGTTTAAAATTGCTTATTACATTTATTTCAATATTTTTAAATGTTCTATTTTATGTAAATTTCTTTATAGACGATCTCAGTGATGTTAGTACTAATGATGAGATATTACCAAAAAAACAATTTGTTTATAACTTTTTCCGAATCAGAATGGAATAAAATAAAACCAACAGAAGTAATTTATAATTTTAACGATAAAAGTCGCCCATTGCAACATGTAAAACAGTATACTGTTTTACAAAAAAATTCGTGGACGCCTGTAGTTTGCCGAACACTTTTGGGCTCACACTCAATTACCATGTTGTTTGACATTTTATAGAAATAAAGTTCAACCAAATGGACCAAACTATGTAATTATTTAGGACGATGTAAAATTTGTGAATCGAATTTAAAGGTATAATCGTTGAAAAACCACCGGAATATTCAAGGTATTTATTATTTTATGTAGGTTTGATTGTAACACTAGAAAGATAATTAAATATTATAAATTTTAGATTCTAAGCGAAGCGAGGAAGCTATTAATTTTACAATAATGTTTTTTTTTAATTTTTATGTGAATACATTTTCGGTAGGATTCGTGGTAGTTTTGGTTTAAAAAAATTTTTGATTGAAAATTTATTGTATTTGATTCTTTAAAGAGGTTAATTTTGGATTAAATATTTTTTTGTGCATAAAGAACACTACAGATTTTGGAAAAAAATGATTAAAAATGGGAAAATAACATTAAAGTTGTTATGATTACCAATTTTTTTTCTTTTAATAATATTAAATATAATTATACCAAATTTCGCTTAGAATTATTTTTAGAACTAATGATTTATTTTGCATTCAAATTAAAAATAATAATATATTCTCCTATTCAAGGACCGAAGGAACAGTAGTTGTTCCAATATTCCTTCGGTTCCATCCACCACCTATTCTGAATATTTTTTTTATATGATAATTTTTGTAATAAAAAATTTAAGTTATCAATACTTACAACTAACATATCATTGACAGGTTTTCTAAAAAATTTATTCGAAGGAATTTAATTTTTAATATATTTGGATACAGAGTGTGGTAATCATTTCGCACATTTGGCAGGATATTCTAGTAAACGCTGGGCATTAATGAATTAATAAATTAAAAGTTAAGTTAATTTTAACTTTTAACTTAACATTTTATATTTGATTTTTATTAACTCAACTTATTTAATTAACTTATTTTTATTATATTAACTTTTAAATAACAAGTTAATTTAATTAATACTCATTAAAGTTAATTTTGAAATAATTAATACATTTTGTTATACTGTTTTATTAAATATCATCAAAATATCTTGGTGTTGTCACTGTAAAGGTACTAATTTGCAATGAGCATTTCCATCTGTTAAAATTATGAAAGAAATGTATACCTACTAATTAAACATTATTATGAACCTATTTGTTGTCTATACATTGTAGTATTATCAATAATAATTATGTTGAAAAATATGTGTAGCCATTTATAATCACAAAAAAATTTAATTGATAACTTTTACCAAAACATAAATAATTTTTTAAAATCTTAAAATGCCAAAAGCTAAAAATTACTGTATTTCTAAAAAAGTATTAAATACCTAATTATATCTGTATATCTCCAATCTTATTGGACTTGAAAAAAATTAACTTAATTAATTAGTAAATATTTTTAATTAACTTAATTTTTCGTTGAGAAAAAAATATCTATTAATGTTAAACTTTTACTATTTAAAAAAAAAAAATCATTAACTGACCCAGTATTGACTTTTAGTATATCTTATGTTCAATTTGAAATTATTAGTTCATTTTATATTAATAATTTTTAAATAGGGTACTAATGCAATGCGAGTACATTGGGAACTTTGATAAACCTCACTCTTCACATATGAAACGACGTATGATTGGTTCTATATCTGATAATGCTTTATCATTTATATTAAAGGATGGAATGTCATGCGAAACATTTAGGGAGAGAGAAGCAATTCGTATTAATGAAAGAAGGTATCAATATTTCAATGTATATATATATTATGTAGGTAATAGGCAATATAGAACAGTAATTAATTATACGAGTATGTATCAAAGTTATGTAACCAAATTAAATCTGTAACTTTTAACTTAAAATCAGTTACATAATTTTTTAAGTACTTTTAAAATGTAATGTAACTCGTTACGTTTATTATTGTAACATCATATTTACTTTTTATTCAATAAATTGGGCAAGTTCGTATTGTGACCTATGAGAATCTATTACTACTCAAAATATATAATATTTATAAAACAATTACAAAAATTAGATATGTATATTTAATGAATTGTACATTAGGTACCGCTGAACCCTCAATCATTCCAACCGGAAACGCTTTGCGGGTTTTAAAATCAAAAAAATTAACTGCTAAACAAAGACACCATGATACACTAACAACATTGGCCTTCATGAAAAAAGAAGACGACTACATTAATGTTTTGCATGATATGGGTTTTGATCCTTTTTTTATACAATACTATTGTCCAGAACAAATACATATATACCGAAATTACTGTAATAGTGTAAAATAACCCAAAACTAATTATAGATGCAACAGGTTCGGTAGTTAAACCATTTATAAAGCTGGGCATGAGATGACAAATCAACTTTTTTTATATGAAGGTTTAGTTTATGATGCACAAAAAAATCAGAATTTTACTGCAAACTAATATGATTAGTGAAAGACATACAAATATAGCAATTTTCCCAAATTGGTTGTTAAAATGGTCAAGTTCTGGTATCAAAAAAACCTAAGGAAACAGTGTGTTGATCAATCCTTAGCTCTTATATCTGCGATTATCCAAAAGTTTTACCCAGTTCTCTTCACTTCAAGAATATGTGAGAGTTTGCTCAGACTTACTTACAGGTAAAATTAATTTGGGTAACACACTTTGTTCCTCTATGTTTTGTAAGAATTGATGTTGCACATTTTATTAAAACATCAACTAAAATGGGCACCATTAAATCTATTTCACGAAGAGTAAGAGAAATTATTCTCAGGACAGTTGGCTTATTAATAAAATGTCAAAACATAATAGAAGTGCGTTCATTATTATCATCATTATTCATTGTGCTCACAAATGAAACAGATGGAATTGATCAAAATTCAGGCCAAAATACACCATGTGAAATACATAAACAAAGCTTAATAAAAGCGACATCAACAGGTTTTATTGAATTTCAACAACAATTGATAACATTTAGCACTGTTGAATCTGAAGATGAAAGAAGAATGATTTAGAAGAAGAATTTGAACGTCAAAATGATGACTTGATGATTTTGAAAATCCTTTTCAGTCATGGGCTAATACAATTTATGAATCAAGCAAGTGTTATATAAAAGAAGGAACAGGAATTAATCCTTTATACTTACCAACTTTAGTTCCTATACTAATTAAATGTATGAAATTTCTTCCCCTATGGTCAGGAGTAATGATACCAATTTTTGGATATGGTGAAGATATTTCAAGTTCAGCGGCTGTGGAGTCAAGTTTCAAAAAATTAAAGACTGCCACAATGAAGCATGTAAATTTGCCTACTAAAATCGAAATATTTCTGGAGAATCATATTAAATCATTAAAAGGTGCATCTCTATTACGTGAAAGCTAGAAATAATAACATTAACATAGAAATATTTGCTGACAATAATGTTAATAATAAAACTTCATCGCCAGCTAGTATAAGACATCAATCAATATGTATTGAAGATACGCAAATTGTTCAGAGACGTTTGTCGCAATTAGAAAATGAAGTATTTACTAGTGAAAAAGTTACTGATTTTAGGTCTCTATCATCGTCTTTACCAATACAAATAGAAGAACATGATATTACACAAAAACGTATAAGAGTTGACATAGATAGTTCTTTGACAAGAAAGTGTCCACTTTGTACTACAGTTAAAACAAAATTTTATTGACTTTTTTAAATAATCTGTTATAAATAGAAATTCGAGCAATAATAAGTGTTCATTCCATTTCAGGTTCTTTACCATCCAAAACTGGTGCTCATAAATGTTCGATTTGTAATATACAGAACACGCTCTGCCATCATGTTCTACTCATATATTAGGACAAGAAGATGTTAGGATATGCTTCACATGTTCCAAACAGAAAACGATGACTTTAATGATGAGAATAAGGCATGTGAAAGTTGGAATCGTCAAAATAAAAAACAACGAAAGAGCAAGTCTTACCTTGTTCCGAATTCCCATTTGCGCTATTTAATTTAGACAGTAATAAGAACATTAAATCTTTACCGATATTAAAAAATGGATCGCGCTTTGAAGAACTTAGAAGTTGCAAGAATCAAACCTATGGCTGGGAAAGTTGTTTTAAGCAACACGTGTGCGTTCGATACTTTAGCATCGTTTTAATTATGGTCAGTAATTTGTATTTGTTTTTATTTTTTTAAATTAAATTAAATTAATATTCTTAGAAATTGGTAAAACACAATTTTATATAAAAATGATGCTCACGCACATTATCATAGTTACTACTAGGTATTACTTGGTACAGGTATTTGAAATACTGTATTCAAAATACTTTCTATAATTAATTTATTTCTTGAAAAAATACTTTTTATGCTCAATAATAATATATAAAAAAATTATTTATTCTATTTCTTCCGGACTCACTATGTCAATTGTTCGCTCAAAATTTAAAATGATTAGGTCACTCAAACACACATTTATGACTAGTGTATATATTCGATTAAATAATAAAAAATTAATTTGTATTTATATATATATGAATATACAATTATGCCAAAGAGTATTATGTAAGAGTTGTATTAAATTTATTTACTACTGGTTTCAATAAAAAGTAATTATCATGCAAAAAATCACCATGAAAAAAATTCTCAAACCGATAATAAATAAACAAATTTAATTAATTTTATTGTATTTCCGAAAAATGCAATAAAGCTAAATAGTTTTTAATCCATGAAAGTTTTAATAAATTCATAACAAATTTTATATTTTTCTTTATTTTACAAAATGCTCTTTGGCTTAATTGTATATTCACATATATCCACACACACATACACACACACACACACACACACACATATATATATATTTACAAATTTATTAATCACGAGTATTAACTTATAGTTTATATATTTTTTCTATTTCTTTCGCTTATCCTTTTATATTCTTTCTTTCTTTCTTTCTTTATTTATTAATACAATGAATTATTATATAAATTAAGAAAGGAATGTTAAACATACTTAATGTGAATTTATATTTTAAGGTATCTTATTGCGATAGTAGAAAATATGCCGAAAAAGTAAATTTTAAATCAAAATAATACATTTTTTAATTTTATTTTTAAATATTGTCAAAAATTGGAATATCAACATCTACTTATTCCCAAAGAGCTGATATAATTATCAGTCATATGGATGTTAATTTGCAGCCACTAAAATATGAAATTACTTTGGCTGAATGTGATACAACTGCAGGACATATTAAAAACGATGATTGGTGACTTTCCTACGGCAAAGGTGATAAGGTCATGTTCAAATGCATTATGTCTCGAACCAAATGTTTATGATATGACGTATATAACATACCAAATCAGTGATGTTGGTTTAATTGGAGAGATACAAAATTATTTAGAAAAATATCATTAATAGAAAATAAAAAATGCAAAGAAAATTGCACTTCGACAAGGAAAACAAATCTTCAGAAATGCATTTATTTATCGACGTTCTATTTTTGGAAGGTAAGAATTTATGTTGTCATAAAATCAAAAAAAAAAAAAATCATATTATTTATATGGCATAAATAAACTAAGATAGGCATCATTATGCTCGCTAAATATATTATATTTTAGTATAATTCTATAAGCAAAAAAAAAAAAAAAATTAAAAAAAATTGTTATATGCTTAATTTCAATATCTAAATATTTAAATTATATATATATATACACATGATATCAACAAATTAAAAATAAAATATTCTATATTTTAGAAAAGATTTGGTTTCAAATCAACGGAGTAGCGATGCAGTAACTATGGCTCAAATAAAATTACGCGATATTCCTCAACTTCTATTTAATGCCAATATTACATACGAATTACGAGGAGTTATATGTTTTCGCCATGGAAAGAGCCAACTACGCCATTCAAGTGGCCATTATATGGCTTATATGAAAAGAGGAGAAAAAAACTGGGAATTATATGATGACCTTAAAAAAAAACCTATTCCCATAAAAGACATAGTTAAAGTGTCAATAGAATTTTTATTTTATACAATATAAATATTATCAAAAGTAACAGTTATTGTAATTAGTTTATAATTATTAAGAAATTTGTTAATAAAAAATTAACTATTTATAGCAATTGATTTTTTCACATATACATATTTACCTATTCCTACCTACATTTGTTTGTAATTTACAGATCTAAACCAAGTTTTTTAAACATCATAAATTATAGTCATAATTATTGTCAATGAAAGTAAATATTGTAGAGTAGTTACATGATATATGTAGTATTATAAAACAGTATGTTGTTGGGACGCTACATAACCACTTTTTAAGGGATTCTGAATAAAAACATATAATACTAAAATCAATTTTTTTCTACAAACTGTATGGCCGATTAAAACAGTGTCGTGTTTACATGTGCCACAAATATGACCATCGTATAGATAGACGACGGACGTGAATCGTATCGTTCGCGTCATACTGCGATTATCGGACGCAACGGATTTACTTAGGACAAGGTTTTAAAATCAATTTTCTCAAGGTTCCGGTGCCGTACAAATTCCGGGAATGGGCATACAAATTCATACAAATTACGTACTAAATGTTTGGCCAAAAAAAAATCCAAGAATTGTTATTTTTTACAATGGGTGGGCTGGGGAAACGTTTCCCCAGCCCCACCCATACTAAAATCAATTTTTTTCGTGGTTCCGGTGCCGTACAAATTCCGGGAATGGGCATACAAATTCATACAAATTACGTACTAAATGTTGGCAAAAAAAAAAAAATTAGAAAATCGAAATGGTGGGGCTGGGGAAATGTACGTCGAAATTAGTATTTGTGTACTACTATATAATATATAAAATACGGGGTTTTTTTTTTTTTTTTTTTTTAATGACTAGAACGACGAAAGGGGGTTCCGGCAGAGTACAGATGAGACCAAATGCGTCACTCCTCACGTCCCTATTACGTTCGAATTACGGAACGATTCTCTATACTTGGAACGTCAGAAGACGAACTTATAACAAAAATCATCGAAACAACGAACGCGATCGGATTTTTGTCGGACACGAACACGATTTAGCTCCGCTCGTGATTCGACGTTCGAAAAACTAATTATTTTCAACGTCGTCGATTAGAAATCGGATGACCCGGGCATAGATTTTTTTTTTTTTTTTTTTAGACTTAACCCGTCTCGGTCTTATCTAACCACATGCCAACACCACAAGTAACCATTGTCTAAAGATCTCATTAACGCAATAACGTTATATTCTCACTTCTGTAGAAACACCACTTAATTGGGTATTTTTATAAAACGGTCGCGCAATAACTGTAATGTATTAAGTCTTTTTGGTTTCAAATTCTATAACCGATCTCTTTCCTTCCCTGCGGACGTTACTCGACGTATGATCGAATAAACCGCGATTTATTATTTTAGCCGTATGGATCCTTTCGGACAAACTATTTTGGTTGATACTGGTTCAAAAACTAGTCGTTTTTTGTCGCCAAAACGAATAGACTTAAATCGAACGGATATAACATTACGAATAAATTAGAGACGGTCGCATTTTTCTTTAACGATAATATATGGGAGACCACGGCCAAATCGTGTGCGTTTATAACAGAGTAACGACGAACGGTTCGCCCATAACGCCGATTTGTATACATTAAAGACATACGCACTTAACGATACAGACTAATCCGAGCTGGCCTCCACTCGAATCGTCGTCATCATTATAATATATTACAGCTGTAATTCACACACCTATTTTCATTTAAAGCGTAATATTAGATTCCTATCGTATGGCAAACAAAAAAAATCAATTATCGTTAATACATTTGCATTTCCATATAAAAGCAATTCGGGTGAAACTATGTATACATATATGTACTTTCAAACGAGTTTTTTTTTTTTAACACGCTTTAACATTTTTATTGCACGCGTGCTTATACGCTAAGTTATTAGTCATCACGTGTGCACCGGCACGTTAAATTCAGAACGAAATATTATACACATTGTGCAGTTTAAAATTCTTGGATAAACACGCTCGATAACCTTGGGCCCGAATTCCGCGATATCCCGAGAATTTGGTTAAGTCATATAAGTAGTGTATACAGTGAGTAAGTAACGCGCAAGTCAGGTTTCCTTTTTCCATAACCGGGGCCGCCCAATATACTCGTGTTTATTGATATATATATATATATATATATATGACCCAGGATATAATATCATGTAGTTTGATGAAATGCCATGCGAAAAAACGTCTATGGCCTTCGTGTCTCACTATAATTAATGATTTATCGAGAGTTATTATTCCGCTGTGAGAATTCGAAAAAAATTTCCTACGCGGTGTTGTTTAAAACTATTTTTTTTCTAGTACGCACATCTACATAAGTAATTAACAATACCGAGTACGCCTACACTATCGCGTTTATTTATAGACGTCTGACGAGATACGATTAGAAAAATATATGTCGTTAACGATATTCGCGTAGGCACTCCTACACAGATAACGCGCGAACGAATGTGGCCAATTTTGGTCGAATAAAAACAACATTAGGTCCGAACCATTATTCTGACGCTTATGTAGGTATTCAATCGCTGCATGCTATATATTCGTCGGTTTTCCAGCGATTCGAATCGGTTTCGCCGACAACGCGGAAACGAGATCGATTTTCCAACTGAACGCGATGACGCGCGAACAATCCGAATCGCACAAAAACATATTCCGTTGGTGATTTCGAAACGCGTATTCGTTTTGCAAAGCCTCCCCAAGAAACGACTGGTGTGAACAATGTGTTCCCGAGTAAAAACCGCAGTCGTTCAGACCGTAAAAAACGCGACTGCATTTTTCGTCACGTTTTCACGGAAAACGCATTGTCCCGCGAGTCGCATTGCGTCGACAAATCGTTGTTCCCAAGATCGGTCGGTTATCGTGAAATCGATTGCGTACAATGACGCGGCCCCGACGACGAATCGACAAATACAACTCACGTAGCAATAAGACATACAATATGCACACAAACCGTACTTCGTGATAACAGTAGTAAAGATAAATGTCCGTCGCGGATTTAATTCGCATTCGTTCGATACGAACGTCGATAAATTGTATTATTTTTTTCGCGTGCCATCGAAATTTCGACTGGCGCGGATTGGAAAACGCACGAAATCATTTTCAAACGTGTTCTGCGCGTGATAGACAGTACAATTTTGTATTACACGCAGTGCTCGAAATTGGGGAGGGGAGCACAAGGGGACGGAGCTCCTCTGCTATATATTTTTTAAAAAATTAGCGTCCCTTTACTACGATTTTTAATGGAACGCGGGAGCGCTCGTAACCGGTATACCTGGGGACCATAGATAAAAAAAAAATTCGGAAAAATTGTATATTGATATTATAAATACGTTATTGCTATATCAGGTACCTACTTGATAAAGGCAATTTATAATCTTGTGCATCACTTATCACAGAATATTATTCATATATTATTTGACAATTATCTTTAGATTTACCCACAGATATACCATAAAACTGTATGTCCCGTGGGCAGCACAAATTGTCTATAAACAACGTACCGTCAGTTGGCGAACCGTTTTGAAAATTCCATTTTATTCATGATCATCATGTCCGATGTATAGCGTGAAATATTATGATTTTTTTTTATAAGTTGTGAGATAGCATATTCTCATATAATCGATTTTTACATATTATCCGACTTACTTAAATTTAAATGGGTTTATTTAGATAAAATGTTGTAGAATAACTATTATGTTCAACAAATTGTATAGAGAAAATATTTTAATCAAAAAAAAAAAAAAAAGAATACGGTTAAAAATTAGGTTATATATTAATGGTAAACTGTGGGGGAGGGTGTGGGATACCCACGTTTGTGATCTAGAATATTTCCAATTTCAACTACGTTTTTTTTTCCCAAACTGGACTGATTACACGTACAACTACTACTACTACTACTACTACTCGGTACGTGCGCACGTATAATTAACACGTGCAGTCGACACACGTTTTTGCGTTGAAACCTTAACTACCCATTATTGTCGGTCCGCACGCCGTTTGTTATGTTCCGCGTACGAATAATAATAACGGACGACGACGGCTCGTTCGCGATGGATCATTACGGGTGACTGTAATCGCTTCGTCCGTGAAACGACCTTTCGTCCACATCAATAACGTAACACACGACGACGGGGAATAGAAATCGAAAAATAATCATTTTCGGTTTCGTGTACGTTGTACGACGATCGCGAGTACACGGTCACGTTACCGAATCCCGGTTTGAAACGTGATCGAAACCCGCGGGGAGTCCGCAAAATGCAACAGAGATACGAAATTCACTATCGACGGGCGATAAACTTTTACGCGTTCACGTATTGAAACGGTTTTTGTTGTTGCTTTTACGGACAGCTCGTCCTGGAGCCGAACAGTCAGACGGCCGTGTGCTCGCGGACAAAACTCCAAACGCATAAATCATGGCTGGCGTGCGAATGAATATTTTGGCGAGAAATTTTCAAGAGAACTTTTTCGAAAACCATAAAAATCACGTGTAACAAAATGACTAAAAATAAATTCCATAGCGTAAGAAACGTAAAAAAACGAATCTTAACGATTTCGTCCGAGCCGAACATTTTTGGAGTACACCAAATAGGATTGTTTTTTTTTTCAAGTTTCGTATATTACATCACGTGGTGTTAGTTAATTGTATCGAGGATCGCGCATGATAATTGGTCCTTCAGTAGTTAGGTAGTAGTTGTAATTGTGACGCTGATAAAAAATTAAAACTTTCTACGGCATAATAATATAAATTACCAATTAAATTACAATAAAACGAAATTATCGTAAACGTTTTGATTATATCACACGAACGAGAACTCCTCTAACGAAACCTTTGACATATTTTTTTCCCTTGAAATACTGTAAACAAAAATATGTTGCACGATTTTTTTTTTTTTGAAATTTTAAAAACAAAATTTAATTGGCCCGTTCGTTTAATTGTACGGTGGTCACTTAGGTTTGAAATTATTTTTATATAACCCCGTTCGACAGCGGAATATAATACGGTAAAACTGTAAAGTCCATATACATGCATAAAACAAATAACAACCTAATAATAAAAAAACTAAAATTTTAGTTAACGACGACCGACCAACATCGACGGTCATTATTCATACGCAAACAATAAATTATTCGATTGTAATCGAGGGGCGGCGGGTATAATTTTAGTGTCCTTTAAAATTATTATTGCCCCGTACTTCAAATGGTAAAGTGATTGATGGTCTCATAGTTTCATTAACGTCAACGACTCGTTTGAGCTGAGCTGCACGACGCAGCTGTTTATTAGACGGCAACGTATTTCAAAAGGTTCGTCCATTTAATACGATCTCGTTTCGATTCAATTCAGATTTTTAAGCATAATCAAATTCGTCCGAATGAAATCTCACTCGGACCATCTCGCTCGTACACACACACAATTTAAAATATCTAATATCGATAACATTACATAAATTTTTGACATACATAATAATATTCGAGTGGCAGCAGTCAAACTAGAATTACGCTGCGTGTAAATTGTAATTAAGTTATAACAAACATAAAATCGAAATATAAATATCAATAATAGATACGGGTAATACCCAAGCAAAATGTGTCCAACAAGTTTATGTTTTTTTCTTTTCTTTTTTAACTACACGCAATTAATTGTTAGCCCAATTAACGCATAATGTAAATAATCACTATACGACTGAGCATTTTAATGATTAAATTATTTGTTTGTCCGGTATTTCCTCCCCTCCACCCCACCCCCCGTTTAAAACGAAATAAAATATACTGAGTAGAAGAACAAAACACGATTCGAGTGAGTATTGCGCGTTCTTAAACCTTTTCGGGAAAAAGCAAAATGTTTTTTTTATTTTTTTTTTTTTAGAAACAAACAAGTGTGTTTATTTCTCAACATTGTTTATTTTATAACGACGAAAAAGCGCGAAGGAAATTTCTAGAAAACGACGCAACCCAAAAACGAATATTTTTATTCCGTGCGTTTTTTGTCCGATTCCGTTTAGTCAACATATAAATAAATAGCATACAAAACGTGTACAAAACGTTTTTATTATTTAATAAAACTTCACGAGTAAAATATTGACGGAATTACTTAACCATCGTCAAAACGACCCCGCCGTATCACAAAGTTTTGTGTTCCGACTCTATAGGTAATCGACAGCGTTTGTTAATAACGCATAGCGTATTTTCTGACGAGATCGCGATAAAACGAAACCAAATGAATGTCCATTATTTTCAACGACTAATGATAGAAATTAAAACCGTATTTGAAAAACTTCGACGTAATACGAGTATATACATATATACATATATATACGGTACAACGAAATACACATAATCGTCACACGAAAAAACCGTCTTTTCTGGAATGAATTAAAATGTGTTAGTTAACCGTTTCAAACATTTATACGTAGAGCGTATTTAATTTACGCTCAACTCTCGTTTTGGTAAACGCATTTTAACGATAACGATTTAATGAATTTATAATGAGGAGATCCAAAATGTTGTAATAACTTTTGTTTTATAAAATTCAAAAAAAAAATAAAACCCTACACAAATAAACACCATAAGCGATTAATTTATAATTTAATTATCTTATGTGTACTCGAAAAATCAGTTGGGCGAGAACGACGTTTATTTTGAATTATACCCTTCGCGTACAGCGTGCGCAATAACAAAAAAACAATAGCCCGCGAACAATTATCATGCTTTCAATGTCGCGTGTCCATTACGTACCGTTGAATTAAAACAACAACCACCAACAAAAAATACATAAAAAACCGACACCGAAACTATATTCGCTAGACGACAGAACTCGACCGTGTACGATTAAATAAACAAACGACAACTGGGTCCTAGCTATGCCATTAAAAAACACGAGACGTTCAATTTTCGAAATGTCCCCGACGAACACAACACACATCCCACTACAATATACGTGTGATCCGCAAAGTTAATCGGGTTTTCGAAGACCAGTTGTGATTCAGATCTGAACACGGATTCCCGTATCCGCGCGCACATACAATCGTCGTCCGTTACACGCTCGGGCAATTCGAGTAACCGAAATCGGGTCGTGTTTTGCGCATTTTCAAACGAGATTCGCCGGTCTCCGTACACGGAGGCCGCGCCGGAATATTTTTCAATTTCGTGTACCGAAAAAAAAAAACGGGGAAAAAAACGTGCGGCGTTCGTTACCGACAAAAAAAAAGAAAAAAACCGAACAAAACCGACGAATATTGGACCGGAACGAATGGGAAAACGTGTTTGGTCTGCCGGATAAATATTTGTCTTTCTCCGCGTACGAAAACCATGTGAAACATTTTCGGACGGAACCGCGATTCCCCGACGGCCGGTGTGTGGTGAAAGGGGGCGGGGAGCCTGTTTGCCGTGCTGTTCCGGACGTATCCCGGAATGATCACGAACAACGGGCGCCTCCGACCGCGGTGTAAGTGTTTCGCAAGGATTTTCCGTGGCGATTATTCGTTTTAACGAGACCGGGGGATCCGGTCGAAACGCGACGCGAGACCGTTTTCAGGAGGTCTCCGCGGCACCGTCAACGGAGATAAAATCACGCGGCCGAAACACGTTTACAGCGGCGCGGCGGAGCGAAAAAGAATAAAGAAATAACGAAAGCAAAACTCCCCGTCCATTATAGTCTACAACACATTCAAAACCGGTACGCGCTCTCCGCGCTTATACAGGTATCCGCCGCGTGCGCGCGCGCGCGCGCGCTTTAATTCGTTTCGTTTTCGTTCTATCCCGCCCGACGAACAATATTAATTTCCTGCGCGCCATAATGGGTTCGCCGGGCTGCTTTGATTCTATTTACAGCTGGGATTCTGCCGCCGCGTATCCCAATAACGCAACAACGACGGGCCCACGGTCATTTACCCCCCATCTCGTCGTCGTGTTTGCGGCGGGCCGAACGGACGTGACGACAGTGCAGTAACACAGACGAGAACCCCGTACGAACGCACGAAAAACCGAGCGAGCGCGCCGCACGCACGACCGACAACGTTTGCGTGTGTACGTCGTCCGCGCGCTTTTCTAATCCCAAGACCCCGGTCCGAACACCCGCGCCCGCCGTCCCTTCTTTCTCACCCGCCGAAAACACGCCGCGGCACAATACGATAATAACGACGCGTAAGCGTCGTCGTGCGAGCCGTGCGCCGCGAGGTTCTCGTTTTCGAGCGTTCCTCGGGGAACATTAAAAAACAACGACGACGTGTTTATACGAATCGCACACGTACGTACCGCGCACAGTAAATACAAAGAAACTCGCACCGGCGGGTTTTTTTTTTTTCTTCTTTCCCTCCGAGCCCCCCCCCCCCCTCCCTTTTCTCGAATCGATCTGTGCGCGGCGTACTGCACTTATCATATCTACCGTCGGCAAAGCGGAGTCGTTATTTTCCTTCGGGGTTTGCCCGTCGCGTACCCCAACACACGGGCGGGCGTGTGAAGTCTTCTCCCTCGTCCGTAAAACATATGGTCACGCACTTACCGCGTACGAAAACGGACCCCTCTCTCGCGCTCGCTCGCTTAGTCTCTCTCTCTCTCTCTTCCTCTCTCGAGAACGGACCTTCGACTAATAAACGTCCCCGTAACGACGCGATGCGGGGCAAATTTTCCGAGGGCGTGGCGTGAATCCCGCGTTTAACAGCGCCCGAACAACGACGTCCATTTCTTTAACCCGGGAAAAAAAAAATAAAATAAAAAATAAAATCGATAGGGGGTTCGCTTTGTTCTCTGTGAACACCACCTTTATTTTAATATATATTCTTTCTCCGCGCACACACGTGTGTATATACTCCCTGGGGGGGAAATCGGCGAAACATGAGATAGCACACCGACGCCGCCGCCCGCCGCCAACTCTCCAGACCCTACGCGCCGGGTCTAAGGCACTTAATATTTTCACGTGGTGCTCATCATAATCCGCGCTTCCAAGTCATTATAAATTTGACCGGGCGGGAGAAACACGATACCACACGAGAACGGGCGCGCATCCGAGACAAAGAACTAGTTTCGTCATCCGACAGACAATCGCTGTGGGGGAACGCGCGTGCGACAATACGCTCGTACCTAACTAACCTAAACCGTCCGCCTCCTACTCGTAAATTCCGGTACCGCGGTTTACTACGAGAGCACTACGACGCACGTTTAAAAACGACAAGCCCACACACATTTATATTTATAACACCCCGTTATTTTATGCTCGATTTTCAAATCCGCGAACCACTTCCCGGTCCGCCGGTTGAGTTTCCCCCGCTTGTTTGGGGTAACACACCGGGGACTCTCGAGTTACGGGGTTGCACACGGGCACGCGGTCTCTACGCAAAAACAAAAGAAAAGAAATTTTAAAACGGGACGATAAATATAATGGATCACATCGGAGGCGGGGTTTTTGGGGGTTGGGGGGGCCATAGGGGGCCCTGCCTCCCCCTCACACTAGAATTTTGAAAATGTCCGTAAAAATTTTTTTCCCATTTATTTCTAAAAAATTTTATTTATACACACACGGTCGAATCCCCTAGAAAATCGTGTTTAAAATCTCCGTAAAAAAATTTTAATTTGTCCATTTTATAACATTGGTTTTTTTGAGTTTAAATTTATTTTTTAAGTTTGTTTTTGATATTCTTTTTTTTTTTTTTTAATTTTTGGGTTTTGCTTGAAATTTTCAATGAAGATATTGCATTATTTTAAATTTTTTGCAGTATATATTTCCCTCTTTGACAAAAAAACTAAATCCGCCCCATATTGTTATGTAACATTTATATCCGTAAAGGCATAAAACAAAGAATCCAAATCGTACAAGCGTTTTTTTGACAAAGTAATCAAAATATTATTATTATTTTAAAAGGTATAAATTTTCCGCACGCTTTGACGTAATTTTTTTTTTATTTCCTAAATTTTTACTGAACTTAATAAAAAATAAAAAAAAAAAAATTTCCCCCGTCTCTAATACAGTATAGGGCTAAAAAAAAGTAAGGCCCAAAGTTTTTATGTTAAAAATAATTTATTAAATCAAATTGTTCCGTGCGCGGTTTTTTTAAATTTGGGGGAGATAATTTATTGTTAAAGGGATCCTTAAAAACGATTAGTTTTACTGTAATTTCTTTTTAGTCGTTTCGCCCTGTATAAATACGTTTTAAAAAAGAATTCGTATTATTTTAAAGGTTTTTAAATTTTACAACGAAAACAAAAACAACAACAACAAAACAAAACAACAACAAAAACAACACGGACCCGAAAAACCGCAATTATATTTCGTTGTTTTTTTAAACGGCCTTTTTAAAAAAAAATATTCGTTTTGCTCGAACGTACCCACGATCGAAAGCACCATAAAACCGGTGTGTACGGCGGGGGTACCCGTTGAATTTCATCTCGCAGTCGCGAAAGGGTAAAAGTAATTAAACCGTTTTCCCCGCGAAAAGCGGACTTTTTTCGGATAAAAGAGGGTGCAGAACCCCTACGTTCCCCGCACGGGCCCAAAAATCGAAATAATTAAAACGTCGAGTGCCCGTGTACGCCGGTACGCTCCCCCCCCGCCGGCACAATCGAGTCGACCGCGTCGTTTTTAAAAACTTATCCCTTAAAAATGTCGTGTGATTCTACCGGGTGGCCGGTTTTACGTGCGATATTTGTCGACCACCGTTCGAAATCGGTCGTTAAAACAAAAGAATATCGCCGGGCGCGCGCGCTCGGACATATAATATAATAAAAATAAAAAGTTGTCGACGACAAGTCGGGGTATGTGCACCGCGGGCGCGTTTCCGGGCGCGTTAAAAAAGGGTGAAAAACATGTTATTTTTGGGACTTCGCGGTTTGGGGATTTCAAAGCGCCCCCCCGTGCCCGAAAGGCCCCGGACAAAAAGAGAGAGAGAGGGGGAAATTTTTCGTTTAAAGAAACCCCCCCCCCCCCAAACCCGTCGGAAAATTCACAAAAACTTTGTTTTTTTTTTTTTTTTTCTTAAAAAAAATTTATCACCGGATCTAAACGGGAAAATTTTAAAACAAAGCGGTTTTTTTTCTAAAAATGTGAAATTATAAAAAAAAAATTCACGCGCGAAAAAAAAAATTATGGTTTGGGTAAAAAAAAAAAATCCCATCATATTTTCTTTATGCGCAATTTTACCCGCCCGCAACACATCCTCACGACACTACTATGCGTTTCGCAAAACAAACTCGTTAAATTTATAATCATTTATGAGGTCAAGGAGGTGTTTTCCCCCCAGCGCAGCTGTCGCTCAACGCTTAAAAATAAAAATATAATAAAAACCCGAATGGCCATGGAATTTTTGGTATTTTCCATTATTTTTTTTTTTTTCGAGCCCGTCATTTTTTTATAAGCGTCGACGTTTTTGTTTAAATTTTCTGAAATCGGGACTAGTCGTCGCAGGGCGTTTCGAACGACCTATTCGCGAATTTTATACGTTCGTAAAAACGACCGCACCGTAACGTCGACCTTTAAACACTGTTGGCAACCGTTTTAAATCCTTTCTTTGTCGCCCCCGGTTTCGCTCGGTTTTGGGGAAAGAAAAGAAAAATGGGTTTGCCGGCCCCTAAACATTTTCATAAAGAATTTCATTACCCCAAAAAAAAGGGCAAATACGCTTTGGGGGGCCGCAGTGTTTTTTCTGCAGGGGCGGGTTCAAAGCGGGGGCTGCGCACGCCTGATCGTTGAAAAACACGCCGTTCAGCGGGTTTCCGGGGTCTCCCGTTTTCGACCGGGCAATAAACAAACGCAGGGAAAAAAAAACCGGGACTAAAAATCAATAAAAAAATAAAGTTAAAAAAAAAACGCCCTGTTTTCGTTTTGGGGCGCGAATTTAAAAGGCTTTAAAGGTCCGAAATGAGGGGGTAAAACTGTTTCCCCCCCCCCCCCCTTCCCTTTTTTTTTGCGTTTTTTTGGGGACACAAATTTCCCTTCGTATTTCCGGATCAACAACCGGGGTCGGGGAAAACCACGATCCGGTCCGGTTAATAAAAAAACATGTCCGTCGTGTATGTTGCATTGTCGTACCGAATCGAGTCTTTAAATTCGACGAACGTTCGTTTTGAGATCGGCACTAAAATAACGGAAACGTATTTCACGACAACACCACACGTCTTGATCGAATATTCGTCCGGTTTTATTATGCGGTTACACATACACGGAAGCATTGTATACGTTTCGCCGGGGAGAAACTCGTAAGCACATACGCGCTCGAGCATTGGCGTACGACGCGACGTTAAAAAACGTACGTGTACTCGAGTAACCCGATAAAAAGAGAAAGAAAAAAAAACCGAGAACGTTATCTTCTCCGGAGGAGGAATCTTTTGTACGTTCGACGGTTACGCGAAACGACACGAATACGTCTGCTGTTGCGACGTCGGGTTTTTTTTTTTTGGGTGTTAATAATCGTTCTACACGAAAGACGTAAAATAACATAAATTAGACTCGGAAAAAAAACGTACGTCGGCCGGGACGACGGGGAGCGGTGGCGGTGTCACGCGTTTAAAATAACTGTATTTTGCCACGAGTACTATTATAATACGGCGAATTACGTCGCGTGTTACGCGAAGCGTATACATATGTGTGTGTGTATGTATAATTTTTAAATCTTCTAAATCTGATTAACGGACTCGGCGTATTCGTTTCGTAACATTTGTCGAAATCCGCGTCGCGTTTAATCCCGGAAGCTCGACGTTTCCTTTCGGGCTAAATCAATAGGATATATTCGGTCAGCAACAAATTTTAAACAACGTTTCGGCCTTGTTTAGTTAATCCGGGCCCCGCGTCCCCTACAAAACACATATTATAAAATACAACAGTCACACGCATGCGAATAATAATCCTCGGCGTGTTTTGATTAACGTTAAGCCAATCATTTATTATCGTTTTTTTTCCACATATATATATTTATACATATATAATATTTTCCCCTTTAGCATTAAAACGGGCTTAACAATGTAACGTGCAGGCAGATCCCCTGTCGAAAAAAATTACGTCCCGCCAGACGATATCACAGTTCTCGAACCATATCTGTATATATAATATTTATTTATTTTTTTTTAACATACCGTACGAAAACTGATTGCGTGTAAATATTTATTTTGCGCACCATGTCGTACGACACTAAACGACATTCATTGTATTACACGTTTCGCTATTATTATTATTATTATTTGCCGGTACGAAGAACTCGCCGTATATAATATTATATACCGCGGGCGACCAAAATTTCCCGACATTTCGTAATGCCAGTGTCCGCGTACGTTTTTTTCCAGTTTTTCGTTTTTCGTAGACAACCGAATGATATATTCGACGTGACGAAAAAATAAAATAAACAACGATAAGACTTGAAAAAAAGACGATCGAAACCGAAACGGTTTCGTTTCGTACAAAACAAAATTCAACGCCGTACGGTGTTAATGCGTCACGACCAGTTGAAGGCCCCTTACCGGGATGAAGGATGATTTGAAAGAAATCGGCATTGTAAAATTACGTCGGTCAATTAAGGGCAATCAGTATGCACAATCGGCGAATCAATGAAAAATTGACAGAAAAAAATTTACACTTATATATTTATACATTAATTCAATGAATAATTAGATTTTGAAAACCACAATATCAAACACGAGATATTGATAATTACACACAACATAAAATAATCGTAATTCGCCTATCAAAAATAATATATCAACAATAATATAACAACAATTTAAATCCCATTTTAAGGTAGCGACGAACACGATACGCGCGGCGTTTCTCGTACGCGTTTTCTATTTGTATCGCGATTCTCGCGCGAGTCGGCCGATCAACGAATATTAATACAATATGCATATATATATATATATTTTCTCGTTTTCAAAACCTCTAACGTCCCTTTCGTGTACCACCGATATACATTCGTCTCCCGCGAAACCCCCTCGCACAGCTCGGGGTTTAATAGGCACACGAACATAAATATAAATATATGTATATATACGTACACGACCGCGTAAGAGAAAAACGCGCGTTTATAATACCGTACGCGTAACCCCCCGTTTTGTTTTTTACGAGACCGATGAATAACGCTTATTATTATTCAGGAATACCTGCTGTATATTATATCACCGTGTACGTGAACGCGCGCGCGTACGCTGTTGTCAGATTTTTCATTTTTTTTTTTTGTCCTTTTCTATACACGTACTTATATAATATCCTGTCGCGCACAATATAGTATTTAAAGGTACACACACACACACACACACACACATACCCGTCGCTAAATTATAATAAAACATACGGCGGCGGCGGGTCCCTCCCCTCCACGATAAATCGTTATCGTTATGACAGAAATTTTTGTAATTTCATACTAACCGATATGACCGCTGACGCGTTTTTTCAAACGTATTATTAAATTAAAAATCTCGAACACGATATTCGGGCGTAATTGAATTCGCGAGCGTTTCAAAAAAGCCTCTCGCGCGGTTCGCTCCGCGAATTAGCCACGCCGCGTTGGCGGAAACAATTAATCGCTTTTCGGCCTGATCGCGTCCGATTTCGTCGGTTAAAACGTGCGCGAAAATACGTGATTTCGATCAAAACCGATCGACGCGAGCGTCGGATTTCCTTTTCGAATTGCCGTCCGTCCCGTACCGAGGACAAAATAATAATATATTCGGACGAACGCCACGTTGTGTTGTGTCGTTATGCAAACGGGCGGTAGCAAATAAAAAGATTGTTTTCACAATTGAAGGCGGTTTATCAAAAGACCCGGGTGTTGAATCGACCACAGTAGGATCTCTCACAAAACCGTAAGAGGAGTCGTGTAATTTATGTATTCAGTACTCGGGCCGAACACGACCGACTCACTCGCAGTTAGGTTAGGTTGTGACGGGTGTAGGCGATGTTGGAATCCGCCGATCTAGCGGATTCCTCGTGCTCTGTCGTCGCGTAGGACCGTTCGTTAACATTATATATATATATATATACACACACACACACATCACGCGACTAATATAATATGATAAAGTAAATTAATACTACGTAGTGTAGCGTGTACAACGGTGTTCCCGAAAAATGTACACGAAATATGATCAAACGCCGAAACGTCTCGAATACGAGAAAACGGCAAAATTTTTTTGAAAGCATTTTTGAAAAAAGCTATTTTTATCACGAAAAAATTTAGCGCCCGAGGCGATTGCCTCTGGATACGACGGTGCGCACTTGCGCAGCTCCGGCAAAGAGCAGACGACGAACGTCTCGGTAGTGTACACGATATCGAAAACGTGACGTTGACCTCTAGACCGTCCTCTATTTCGGGGAGGGGAAAAACCCAAACACACAGCAACACGACGACGACACACGTATCGAACACGTACAACTGCGACGTATACACGAACTGTTTCACGACAAACGGTTTCCGACGACGGTAACATTTGTGTACACAATAGCGACAATTAAAAAAAAAATCCAACTGTGTTTCGGTGTTGACAGAGATAAATTGGGCGCGTTATAACTAAGGCGTAACAATGGATACGTATATATATATATATACACATTTTTTTTTTATTATTAAATTCGCATTTTTCCAAATCCCGTACCAATTCTCGACCACCAAATGTCCGACAGTAGATGACGTTTACGATTCGAGTTCCCAGAAGTCAAGTTTTAAAAATAGAAAATTTACAAACCGTCATGGAAATTGTTACGTGGAAACGATTTTTTTTCCTACTAAAATTCAATTTGATTTATAATTGGATTTATAATTGATTAACGATTTCACGTTTGTTATTTATTACTTCGTTTTATTCAACGCTAGCAAACGATAATTATGTTCGATACGTTTACCAAAAAAAACGCGAGAACGATAAAAGTCGGAACCGCGGTACGGAAAAACGAAAAAACCTTCGAAATAAAACTCGTTCGTGCCGCTCGTTTTATCGTTTGTCAGTTGTGACTGGGAAAATTATCGACATGTGCATTGAAACCCGTTAATGCACGCGATTAAAGTTAAGAAATACATATAAAATATATAAACTGTTGACATCGAGACATATTAATTGGGACGTAGCCCATCTGTTTATATTGGTTCTAAAAAAAAGAAACCAGCCGCCGGTGACATTCACGATTTATCATTATTCGTTGTTATAAAGTCGTAAAACGATAACATCGACGTATTTTTCAGGAACGTATCGACGGCGACGGATATGAATTTAAATGTAACAAAATCGTGTTTAAAAAAGAATCGTGCGCGTTACGAGCACCGCGCGGACGAAGCGAAACCTATTTCCGAGTCATTCGACCGATAGGGCGTTGGGTTTGTATTGGAATAAAACGAACGAGAACGCATATGGAAGTCACTCTGAATGTGCTCTGTTCCGCTAGGTAAATAAATATTGGAACCGTACGAGCGAAGGGCGTTAAATCAATAAAATGCTTACTCGATAGCCGCTGCTGGATACACGGAAACGGGTTACTCGGTTGACCTGTTCCAAGTCCGACCAGCCCGCGCGCGTGTAGTAGTAATCGTCAATTAACCGAAGAAAAGAAAACGCACAAAAAAGACGAGCGAACACGACTAAGAGTGGCGGCCGTGGCACTTTTGTACACGCCATTCGGTCCGGTGCGCGTACGAGCGAGTGTAAACCGTTAATGACGTGATCACGGCGCATCGTGCGGGTGCGCGGATGTCCGATGCGGTGAAATCGGTGGGGGGGAGGGTGACGGCCAAGCACGCTATTGGCCGCAACAGGAACATTAGCGCATGCGCAACTAATTAAAAAAAAAACAAAAACTGGTGGGGACCGATCAATTGCACGCTATTGGCCGCAACTAAAATGAGACAACAACTCGCACGCGCAACTGATCTCGAGGTAAGGCGTCGTGACGGGCAAAAATCTTTTTTTTCCGTACCCTCTACAAAGAAGTTTCAAAAAAAAAAAACCCCGTAAAAATAACCGTCGTTCGGTTAAGTTCATGTTTGACCGGTTTTTCCGACCATCGTACGGATGCAACGGTCACAGTGTCTCCGACTTCACAATCCGGCGACCGTAGTTTATAATAAAACTATGTGACGTTCCGTCATTTTCGTGTTCGGAAAACAAGTCCCGCGATCAAGTGCTCAGTGTTGTCAAAAATAAAACGAAAACACGGAAACGGAAACGGCACACGAACGACGTTCTTGTGAACCGGAGGGGAAGTATGGTGAGTTCGATACGACGTTTTGCGGGTGTACGAGGAGAACGACTACACCGACTTGTTTCTATGATTTATCGCAGAACGCGAGCATCCGCCGTGTGATCTACATTTCAATCCAATGTGGTTTCTGTATCCCGTGGATCACGCGCCTCATTGAGAGTTGCTCGCTGTCGACGACGAAAATGTCGTCTTGTGGCTCTAGGTTGTGTCCCAAGGTTCTAGGCAAAAGGGTCAAAGGAAGTAGGTCTTCCATTCGTGACTGTTATTATGTTACGCACGAATCACAAAACATCGAGAGAAGATGATCGCTACATTTGGCATCAACGGGCAATGACAAGGCGTAGCCTCTAGTGAAAAGAAGAAGCGGCTTCTCGAACAATATGAATTTCCGGTATATCCAGCGCCGTCTGCGCGCGAACGTTTGTATCAACGTCTCGTCCGGTCGACGACCAAGCGGCGCGGCGTACGTTTCGTCAACGGAAACCGCCCGTTCGGTTCCCGTTATCATCGCACTGATCGCGATAACGCCGTCGTCGCGTCCGAGACGAGAACCCGCACGAACGGTTTGGTCTTCTCCTCGTGGACACGCCGCGATGGACGGGATGATACAGGGGAAAAAGTTCGAGTCAACGCCGACGACCATTCACTGCGCGACGGTGATGCGTACGGTCCACGGCGACGAGAAGATCATTATGGCCGTCTCGAAGAAAGACGTCATCACGCTGGAGTCGAGGGCGGTAAACGACGAAGTAGACACCTACAGGGTGGAACTCAATTCCCGAACGTCCCCAGTGAGTCGTATGAGCACAACGATACTACGTTCGAATCCGTACTGACCGTCGACGTTTCCTTACAGGTACTGCGGAGATTCAGTCCGTTCACTGTATAAACAAATCCGAGGAGTTTGACGATTTCGCCGTCGGAATAGCCTATGCATGGACAACAGTACGTATTTCATAAAATAAATCTTCTATGTCCGTCGACTGAGACAGCGAATCGCTTTCGGCAAACATCTGATATGAACGAACGTTAAAAAACACCTCCTGCGTGTTCAGTTTAGATTCTAATTAATATTGAATTTTTCATAACGTTTTGTTATTTATAGTTAAATATTCTCAAATTATGAGTCCTATCATATTATCAACGACCTCAACATCCTTAGTTTTACTATAGCAATACTTCAAACTGAACTTTGTAATTTTTGTTCATCATAAGTGTATTAGAACAGAGTTGGTATTCCTCCGTTCGATACGATTTTCAAATATTAATGTTATTCTATCAATATTTTTTGCGATATTTTTCTATATGCTTAAAAGTATGTCAACTTTCAAGTCATAACATTAGTTAATATCATTTATTTATGTACACGACAAGTCAATGACACTTTGAATTATGTTCTATTTTGTATACTCAAGCCATAATGAGAAGATGACTATTAATCGCATCCAAAATTAATATTCTAACTGCATCTCTCATCTTACCCAAAACGGCTTATGTTTGTTTTAGAAAAAAATTGGTCAGTCATCTGGTCGTTTTTGTTAGTATAGATTTATATTTATTTTATTTTAATTAATTAATGCGAAAAATATGTTCTAGGTTGTAGACGAAGTCAGTTCTGAAATGTACGGTTTTAATGTTTACTCAGGATTTCCCGGTTCGTCATTGGAAGCAATAATGGAAAATTGTGAAACACTCAAACTAGATTTTGTTCCATTTCTATTGGAGCATGCCATTTATCTATGTGAGACACATACAAAAGTAAAAAAATACATTTTTTATTAATGGAAATTCCGTTAATAATTAGTTAGTAATTCTTAAGTTATTTTGTTGTTACACAATATAATAATACAAAATGTTGATTTTTTTTTTTTTATCAAAATTATTCAATTAAAAAATATCATTGCCATTACACGACATTTCTACAACTTAAACAGCTACAATATATTTTAGTATCGGTTGGGTAGAGTTTACCAGTAAAGTTAATTTTAATAACTTTATTAATGTTCTTTAGGGTATGTGGTTGTTATCGGGAAATGATCAGAAAATACACGCTTACAAAAGTGATGAACAACAAATTTGTGAACAAAAAATAGAAGATTATTTTATAGAATTTCAAGACATAAACAAATGCGTTCCCATGAATTTTGGTACCAAATCATTTAGTGATTATAAAAAGTAACTATTATTCAATATTTTTTAAACAAAGCCTGAAATTATTCAAAATTGAAAATTATCTTCTTATTTGTTTTCAGAAGAATATCGTTTTATGGAAACAATATGGGCATTTTAATGTTTATAATTGTTGACTCGGAGAAAAATCAGATACTTCATTCTTTCACAAAACATTTTGAATCACCAATATCAGTCTTACAATTATTTAACATATACAATAGAACAGTTGAAAACATAAATAATTCCTCAGGTTTTTTTCTTTCTTTTTTTTGATATGCTTTTAAAAGATTCACGTTAATATTGTTAATATAAATATATAGCAGTCGATGATGTTTTCGTACCAAATGTACACATTATAAATGAAAAAGAACCAATCTGTTTTCTTGTGGGGAGTGTAATTGATGGTGCTATTGTATACATGCAAGTACCAGTGGTAACTTAGTCATACAAAAAAAATCTTTGTATTTACTATAATATATGTAATATGTCTATGTTATATTTGTTTTAGGAATGTGTTAGAAAACTATTTAAAAAATGGAATCATTTTGAAAGACAGTAAACGATATGGTGGAATTATGTCGTCTCTAATCACAGACATAAATTTTGATTGCAAAAATGAAATATTAATTGGAACAGAGGGAAATGTAATGTACAATAAAATACAATATTACACATATGCATAAGTAAATTATAAAATGTATATATATATTTATATATATTTTTTATAGTATATTTTAAGTTATGCATATAAAAATAACAGATGGGTGAAACAACAGCCATATGACATGAAAGACCATGTGTATACAATTAATTATTTAGATATAAATGGCGAAGGAGTGAATGATATAGTTGTAATGAGTGAAACGGGTGTTCATATTATAAAAGTAAGTTGCTTATTGCATATAGTTTTATTTTTTTCAAACATTTATTAATGAAAATTTCATAATTGAAAAAACTAACACAACTCTACTTATCACAATTTAAATAATTACCAAAATATAAATACATAATTACTTGAAGATTTGTAATTATGAATTTAAACTAATGTTTTGCTTATCTGAGTATTTAGTAATAAAACCAAAAGCAATGAATTAATTTAAATATTTACATAATTGTATCTTTAAACTATTGACACTTTTGTTGCAGCATGAACCTAAGGATATAGTCAAAATACTAAAAAGTCGATTGCAACTATAGAGAGTGAAATAAAACTGAAATTATTGTTAATGTAATAAATACATAAATATGTGATTCAAAATAATTAAATGTCTGTATGATACTTAATAAAAATTGATTGACACTTTTAATATTATAAAGTAAATGACATTACAACTGAGCATAGTTTTATACAAGGGAAATTTATATGAGCAAAATTACTCATATCCATCCTATCAATTATAATTCTTCATTATAATCAAATTTTAATAAAACTAACCTTTTTCCTTGCGAAAATGAATGAAATGCAGCGATACTTTCGTAAAAATTGATTAATTACACAAATAAAATTTATTACAAACATAATTATGTTACAGTACATTGAAGTACATTTAAAGATATTTTATCACAGTATTTATTTTCCAGTAATGTGAATAAAACTGTAATATTTACAAGTAATAAACAGAAATTTTAATTTAATCACTAAAGTAACTTTCATATTTTTTTTTTTCAATCCATTTTGTAAATTCAGTAGATCAAAAGCTAAAGCTAAAAAAGAGCTATAATTTTAATTTAAGATCAAAAATAAAATCTACATAATTAAATTTTTTTAGAATGACAGCATGCTATTACAATGAATAAAAAATATAAACATACAGTATCCAGTCATATATACTCATATTAATTTTTATTTATGAATTAAAAATAATTAACTATATGCATGTTAAATTTATTCAATATTTAAACTTATTTTATCTTAAACATTTTATAATACTTTAATTTTCTTTCAGTCATTATTTTTGTATACATATGTTATTCAACCATAGATGATTAATGGTTGATTATCTTAGAGTTTATGATACTGTGGGCTTTATAAAGTTGTTCAACCATTAATTAAAAATACCTGTAGATAAAATTAATACATACAAAACAAACTTAGTCATACCTCAAAACTATATTGTACTTGTAGTAAGTATAATACGTAATTAGTTCATGAAATTTTGAATCTCATAAAAAATCTATAAAAGACAACTAATCATGTCTCGTATAGTTATATGTATACTATAAAGCCTGTGATGAAGTTATCGGGATATCAGCAATAATATAATATTATATAATTATGCTAAATGGGTTTACTGAAAACGTCAGCTTTAAAATTAACTATGAAAGAAATCCATAATAACAAATTAAGTAAATATATTTCTTTTAATGCACCAATATAATAATTTTGTTTCAAATAGTTGTGTAACATATTATATTTATATATATATATATATATATATATATATTGTATAGATAGCTACCGTATCTATAAACTTTAATATAAATATTTTGAGCCACAGAATAATATTAATAAGCACCGATAAGTAAAACTATTGAACAAGTTTGAACAATAACAATTAATAAAATAAACAATATACACAGAGAATTTCCTAGACTAAAAGTATAATAAACTAATGAAAACAATAAAAAACTAAATTTAACAATTTTGCGTGAATTTATCACTAATTACTTGAATATGAATTGTCTTCGTTACATTTGAACAGACAATATCTTGTATTGTCCTGGTTACAAAATGTAGGGAATAAATGCATATCTTTCTTTTGGATACATTTTGAATTTTGACTGGTACCACCAATGATTGAGCATTGCGGATTCACACTGATTACTCAACACCCAAAAGAAGATATAAGGCCAAATCTGACTTCCCCAGAGCATAATATATATAGCCATATACATCAGCATTTCACAAAACAAATGAGGACACGATATTTTGTCGAACAGTCCGCCGATTGGAATTTTGTGTTCGTACGTGATAACTATTCCTTTATTGTTTGTCCTCAAATTGGCCAAATGTACATTGGTCAAATACTGTTGTTGGAAAGCCCAAAGAAAGACGACAATCCCAATAGTCAGTCTTATAGTTATATCATTGACTGTGAAATAGGACTGATGGTCAACGGAAATTGTAGTAAATGGTGACGGGGCCTCTGCTAAAATGGCCGATATACAGCCAAAATAATGTATGTAACCAATAGTATAATGCGAGATATTAATTTTTGACTTTGAAAATATACTCAAATAATGAGTTTCATAGAAACGCCTCCAACACTGGATTAACATACAGAACATGGCGACCGTGGCAGCAGTCGCGTTGTACGAGGTCCGTCGATTTTCTAGTGCCACGACGTCCAGGAAACGTGTCACGAATTCGGGAACAGGCGCTTTGAACACAAAAGCTACTGATACCAAAGTAAATCCAAGTGTTGACCAAACGGCGGCAAACACATAGAAATGTTTGAACCAGTGTTTCGGCACTTCCAGGTAGTTGACCAAAAAGTGTTTCTTTTCACTTGAAAATTTACCGTACCTGAACGTTTGCACTATGCACACGGGTAGTTTCGACTCGATCGAATTGATCAAAACGCTTACAATGACAATAGAAAACGCCATGAAGGCGAAAATAATTTTCAAAAAAGAAACATCCATGTTGATTATTAATCGACACGCGCACGCCAGTTACTGCTACCGAACCGAATGGTCAATAGACAGAAAAGAGAAACTCTACTATACATCGATCGCGTGTACAGTTACTTTTCATTTACAGTTACATTTTGAAAGTGTTTATAAGTGGCACAATTCGACTTTGATAAACTTATCACCTGTTTTCCGCTCTCCGAAATATTGTACACGTGTTCTCCGTGGTCGTCCGAATTATTTTGCGTCGGGTCAGCGTCCGCGCCGATTTAATATGAACGTAAGTTAAACACTCGACGTACCGACAAACAATAAAAATGTACAAACCGACGAAACGATTTCACCGAAAACGTTCAAAAAACGAGGAAAGAAAAATCGTTTTTATCACCGCCATTACCGTATCGCTTGAGTTTAGATTTAAAATACATTTTACTGATAACAGATAAAACGATAGTGTATGATAATGTTGTGTATTCTTCTTCGCGGAAATTCAATATTATTTATCAATACCGGTCAGAGTAAAACGATAAACGCCGAAATTAATCGCTCCACCGTACAATAAACGTTTCGAATAATAGCTAAAGGTTAATTGTGTCGTAGTTTTTAATGTTTTTTATTGTATTCATTCTACAATTTTGTCTATCATTACTGTCGTTTGTATGATTCCTGTTTTTATTGTCGTTTTTCGATGTGACATATACACCACTTAGTGGAAGTTGTTCTAAGACATACAGGTAAATTATTCATATTTCTAAATAATTGCTGTTAATTAACACCCAAAATTCACAATAATATCTCAAATGAAATAGATAATATGATAATGGCGAATAGAAAATCATACATAATTTATAAAAATATTTTTCAAATGTATAATGACATATTTTTATAACGATTTTTATATTTTGACCTTATTATGAATTAAACACCAACTTAATGAGTTGTGTTGTGAACAAATATTAACATGTTAATTCACCTTGTTGATCATTTTCCTTTGTTTAATAGTGTTTAAATAGTGTACATATTTCTCCTACTTTATTTGTCATAAGTTTATCAAATATTTCTAGTCATGGCATATGAGTACTTGAAATACATGACATTCAACTATTTTTAAAATATTAAAAATTACTTTTAGTTTTTACACAAAATAATTTAAATTTTTTAGTATTTTTTTTATATCGAATAAAATAAATGAAAATTATGATAGTACAATAATTATACCTATTTAATTATTTGATTTTGACAGAAAGTAGTTTTATTTTTAAATTGTTCGTTTATTTGCCCTAAAAATTGAATGCGCTAAATGACTTATCAACCTTACGTGTATGTACATTATTTATATAATATAATAATTATGTTTGATAAACAAGTCATTGATTAAATTATTAAAAACAACTGTATCCTTTTTATATGTATAGTATAAAACTTAATATACATCATTATAGAACCTTTTACATTACCTTAGAAAAGATTTTTTTTTTTATTCTTTCTAAAATTACAGTAATTGCCTGAAATTAAAAATAGAAACATACTAATTTTTTAAATAATTATAATTGTTAATGTGTAGAAAATCGAATAACCGATTTACCATTAACCAATGATTATAAATACTAATATTATAACCAATAAATTATGATTCATACACAAATATACGAATAATTGATGTCAATAGCAAAATTTAATTTTGTGTATTTGTAACTATAAAAAGTGATTAAAAATGTAATTAGAGTAAATTAAATTTCTTTTCTAAATTTGTGATAATTGGAGTGAAGAATTCTAAACTAGGTGGTTGTAAAATACGTGGTCCGAATCTCGACATAATTTTCAAAACATGGTAGACATACGCATTGTTTTATTTGGGTTCACTATTAATTTCAACAGTTTGGTATTTCAACCAACTTATTACTGTTCCTTTGGTATGATAGAATTACATTTTATCATGTCCTTTGTGAAATTAATAATGCTGTAGTTACATTTTCATTTTCCTACTATAGACCTTTCTAAAATTCTGAAGATATAATTTACTGTTAATTAATAATAATACATAGGTACTATGATGTTATTTCCATTGAGTTGAAAATTATTATGAAAACACTTCAAACACCAATATTTTGTAAAAATAAAACCCTTATTGCATCATAAGCAATATAATTTCTAAAATATACACATAAAATCACAATATTATCATCATAAATGTAATGTAATTTCAAGATTTATTTTTATTTTTAAATCATTCAGATTTTTTTAAAATTGTGTTAACAATATAATATAAATCAAACATTGACTTCATGTAGAATGTTATAATTACGTTCCTGTCGTCTAATCACTAATATGTAAATTTTAATAACACCTAGTTTGCTACCGATGAAATTACTATCCAAATAGCTTATCGTCACTTAAGTAGGATTATGATTAAACTTATCTTTGTTGTTTTGTTCGTTCGATTTTTATAATAAAATTTGACAAAATTATAATGCTCGCCTATCGTTGACTTTAAAGGAAAATACAATATTCAATCTGAATTTCCGTCGGATCGTTTACCACCCCACGGAAAAAAATCGGAACTTCTTCTTATACTTTTAACACCAGCATATCGGATGCCCTTTTTTTCTTCTGGGTCCCTCGACCAGTCCGAGAACATGGTGAACAGCGCGTGTATTCCCCGGGTCATTTTATTTCTATAATTTTTTTTATCTTTCATGTTTATGTCGTTTATTTCCCTTTTCTCCAGCTGGTGTTCAAGCGTTTCTCCGTTATCGTAACCGTTGTCGTTTTCACTTCTCTTGCCGCCCCAACTAGAAAACGTTTGTTTAGGTCGACCGTATTTGTCGGAAGCTCGTTTGCCTCCCCAACTGGAAAACGCCGGACGTTTTCCACCGTATGGATAAGTGCTCTGTCTTTTTCCACCCCAGCTGGAAAACACCGTCTTCTGTAGACGCTTTTCCGGCGAATCCAACTTGTATATGCTAGCCAAACTCGAAGATTTGTCCAGTAAGTCGCATATGTCGGCACTAGGCTCTACTTGACATATGTCGTAAACTTCTCGCAAAGACATAATCTCATCGGACTTGATTTCTCGGTTCGTGAGTTTCATTAGAACTAGCAACAACCAGGGTAAACCAATTTTTACCATGCTGAAACATAAATTCGATTAAATAAGTAAACACGTGTTTCATTTACATATCTGTTCATATATCTAACTATTTATCAAGTTTCAATTATCACTCAATGGCTATTTCAAACATCTTCATCATGTTTGATATGTTTGGACAAACATATTAATACGTTTAGTATTCATTGCTATTCAGTTAAATACTAGTTTTACAATAATTTCTATTTTCCCGACAAAGTTTTATAAAATTCTTTAGATTATAACTAATCTAATTTTGTTTCCTGATTCCGTGTTCTAATTCTTTTTTTTAAATTGTATCAGTTAAAAAAATATCGATATTACCTCAACGTTTTCTATGAGCATATTTTTTCGTTTTTTCCAATGCTTTACTCTGCGAAAATGTTTGTGGTATATGTATCCTTCATTTAAATGACAAATATTATTCCTAACGTTATTATTTGTAAAAGGTTTTATTTAGTAGCAATTCTGAATTGTCGAGCTCCTGATATTTGTTATCCTCTTAAATAATTGAATGAGTTTTGTTTGGAGGTATAGTTAAATTAATTAATGTAATTTATGAAGTATTTAGAAAATACCTTATGCCTTGAAATGTTTCTCCTAGCCGACTGTTAATTTATATATTATCACTTGTTTTATTCATTTAATTGTTGAGTTTAATTTTAGTAATTATTTTTTTTTTTCTGTAATTTTATTTTCTGCGATCATTTTTGAGATGAGTTCTTTAGTTGTTTCTGTGTCTTTTCGAGTTTGATTATCGGTTAATTAATTGTTTATTTAATAATTATACATCATTATAACCTTACCTAAATATTTATCATATACTTTCCCAATTATTATTATTCAATTATATTATCAACGGGGTTTTAAATATAGCTTGCGTTTAAAAAAGTTGTGCGACCATATCACCTAGATTCATTTATGTATTTACAATATATGTTTAATATATAAAATTATGGTCACTCTAGAGAGGAAGGGGACAGAAATATCAAGAATAATAGTAGATTTAAAATCTCCTAGAAAATGTAAATAAAGCGTATTCATGATTTGTCAACATATTTTTATTTATTTCTTATGTTCATATATGCGTTTATGTTTTACGGATCCATAGAATAATTTGGGCTTATGTGAGCAGGAAAACTTTTTTTATTCCCTTCGGTGTAAATTTAACAAGGATATTTTTTGTTGACATGTCTCACCTTTTTTCAGTCATTGGAGACTATGTGGACAGGTAGTTAATTTTCCACATACAGAAATTTGATTAATGACCTAAAATTGAAAAATCGTTTTCTTACTTAACTCGTCAATGTTACCGAACATCAATTCAAAAACAAAATCGTATTGATATGTGTTAATAATATTTTATATCAGTAAGTACTTATGTTTCAGGTAATTTAATACGTAATATATTGAAATTATTTATAGATACCGAATTCCGTTTTCAATCTTTATTCACATAATATTAGGGACCGATAAAAAGCTAACACTATAATATGATATCTTATAAAAAAAAATAATAATAATAACTTGCAGTAGTATATTCTACATTTACATTACAGATTATTCCTTGTTGAATACAGATGTCAAAGTATAGAATTGAAAAATTAAAACAAAATATATTACAATGTCAACTATCAAGATAATATATTCACTTTATTTCGTTCATTAAATTAATAAGCTCTTAGGATTCTTTTAATTCACAACAATAATATACGTGTATTTACAATACATCAATACGTGTATTATATACAGTATATTTATAATGGCTACCCTTATTTTTGATGATAGTGAGTCGTCATGAGTCAAAAGATAAAAAAAACTGATATAATATAATATGTATGTTGTTGCATGTTAAATCAATCGTTTTCCCGAGTAAAATAATTGTAGAAGTAAATACGCATATTTGAATGTTAAACAGAAAAATAGCTTACTTCAAATTTATACTCAAGATTCTAATTAAACATTTTTTTTAATGTTTAAAAAAACTTTTATACCTCGAATTCATAAAGTATATTTACGATAGTTGTTTGAATGTAATGAAATTATTTAATGAGAAAATTATTAAAAACAAATTAAATCTTTGTATTAATGTGTTTATTGGACATAAGTAGTAAATTAAATATTCTAATAAAATAATTAAAATATTCTAGTATCATATTCTAACACTATATAAGTATCAATTCGCTATTTTGTGTTTTGAATTTAACGTTTCCAAGTTACGAAAATTTGTCTGTGGTTTTACAAAGTTGTGACTGTTATGAATACAATTTATACAAATGTAAACAATTTTCCAATTTCTTAATTGATTTGCGCGTAAAATTTATTTGAATACAAAATGTTTTTATAACAAAATAATTTATTGAAAAATTATATGAACTGATTATTTTTAAGGATATTAAACGTTTTTGTTAAATGTTCCCTCGTAATTTTATATGTATTAGTTTAAATTTATTTTCCCTTCAAAATATATTTATGTGCAAATAATCTATTAGTTACGCGCGGAAATTTATTGGTCATCATCGCTGTTAATAATACACCAACTAAAATAGTTCATATATCCTCAACTTTATCGCTAGATAATAATATCATTGCAATCGTCACGTCATTTCGAAATGTATATGAAGACTTCTGCGATCGTAGCGATGACTCCGAGTTATCTCAACTCAATTAATCAAAAACTTTGACAAAACCTGTATTAGTTTTCCTGTTCAAAGGTATATTAATATAGGTTATCTATGTATTTACTTCTATTAAAATTAAAATTATTCGCGAAACATAAGTTATCTCTATTTTAAATATTATTTCGATATAATATTTACAATTAATTTTTTATAATATGAATTATACATCTTACATACCTGTATGGCGTAGGTGTAAATTATAATATTTCCAAATATTGATACAAATTTTAAGCAAATTAAAACGTGTTCTAAACGATCATTATTTTTTAAAATCTAAATGGCCCAATACTCAGATGATATGTATTGAAAATTTACTTTAACATTATTTTGACTATGGTTTTAAACTTTATATAATTTTATAGCCACCAAACAAGCTTTACTTCTCAGTTTCGTTAACAAATAATATATATACAGTTTACTGTATAGTCTCGTTTACGAGACTTGGAAAACTAACAAATTATTATGTTAATTATAAATACATCACTCAATATTTATAAAGCATAATTTCAATTAAAATTTTCTCTAGTACCTATGTAATATTTACTGTTGTATTTCCTATGAGATTTACAATAATATAATAAATATTTAAAAATTAATCTTTATGCCGGCGATCTTTGTTTGCGATTTTCTAGTCAATAAAAATTATTCTGATATATTTCGTCGGGTTCGACAAAATAGTGGCAAATGTGAACATTTCTCTATCGTTTTCGAATAAATTGGATATAATAAGTCTCCCGTTGTCGCTATACTGTTTCGTGCAACCGTGTACGTCTACGGCGAACTCGTAACACGCGGCAGTAGCAAATTTGCTAATTCGGAGCGCCATGCGATTGTCAATCGAACAATATTTTTTTTAATCTCTTTTTTACGTTATCAAAAAATCAAGCCCCCACTGAAACACTTTGATAATTATTAAAGTGCCATTTATTATCTATTCGAAGCAAATTAAAGGTTTCTAACCGACCGACGTCGTTTTTCGTTTCCCGTGCCAAAAAAAATTACCAATCCGCCTTTGATCGTATATTATTTTCAAAAAATAATTAAATACTAATGCATATCCTTTATGTTTCACTGATTTAGTTATTAAAATGATAGTCGCAAAAATACTGTTATTATTAATGACTCGAACTCAAAACACTAGTTTGTTTTAAATCGACTTAAATATTATATTAAATTTAGTTGTTATTATTTATTTATAATTTATAATTATTATAACAAATTAATTATAAATAAAATACATAATTAATAATATTTTACATCGCAGTTTTTTAACCATTAACGAAATCTTGTTTTTTCTTCGTGGCTTTCCTAATTTAATATACCTAAATTTAACATTTAAAACTAAAATAATATTTTGTATTTAAACTTCATAATGTTTTCATTTTTATCATTTTTACTTTTAATTAAATTTATGTTTCCTGAGTAACCTTAATTAATCTTTAAATATTACCATTTATATCAGATTAATAAACTAATTATGTTATAAATTAAAAATATCAATTAATCGTCATTATACATTCTTTTATTTCTGTGATATTACTCAGATAATTTATAATAAGATATTATCATAAGAAAAGTCGATAAAGTTAAAACTTTTATATAAATATGTCTTTGAAACAGTTGCAAATTGTAATTTAGGGTTTATTTTTTCGCGTAGTTAATAAATGTTTTAAAAGGAATTTTCGGACTTAATTTGTGATGTTATTCCGTGTGATTTCATTATCGTATTACAAGTATTATACACGTGTGCGAGTATGTTCACTTTCCATAAGAGTATAATAAAATAAGTACGCCGCGCCCTTGTATAAATATAAAAGTGATACGATTTATATTGTTGTCGCCGAAATTTTTTTTTTTGATATGTCCGAGTTACATGTTTTATTATTTATTACGTCTATAAAACTAACGGAACAACGGTTATTTCGTATAAACCCCCCCCCCACCTAAAAAAAAAACAAAAATCGTTCGCAACAATAACTGTTGATAAAATAAAATTGAAAAAATCGCGTTTATTTCTATGCGTTGTGTGCATATTGTATCTTACCTGTATTATCGCGTTGGAATCCCCGTAGCTACGGATATCGCCACCACTACCACCACCGGATCGGCTTGTAAAAAGATACCGAGAGAGCGCTTTGAGATATATATACTCTCTCCGAACACACGCGATGGGGGTGGCGCTTTATTTCTTTCGCAACAAGTAGGCGTGACAACTGACGTGTCACAGACGTTGTCATTTAATTTTCATTGCGATGCACATACCACTCGCCATTACGTGTGTATACGTAATAATAAAATTTAAAAAAAATATATATGTCGTATACATATTTATGATAATAACGTTTTTTTACGACATTTAAAACCGTGCGTAGCTTGTGTACAGCACATCGCACGGTTATTATATTGTCCGTTCGCCGGTTGTATTTTTCGTATCGTTTTATTGCGCTCATACGCCGTTAACCCGTTCTAAAACAACGACAATAACAATTTCATATTCGGACTATTAGTTTTGATATTGTCACGGCGATTCGGTTCGTTCCGTCAAACGCGTCGGAATGGTTTTTTTGGCCGCGCTATTTCGGCGTGTATAGATTGCAACGACGAATTTACATAATTCAATAATTGACAATCTTTCTTTTCGAACTTTTCCGTTTAATTTACTATATGAATTACAAATTACTACACTGCAATACGATAATATATCATAATGTTGTCAATTAGTAACGAGATTTGTTTTCACTTCATTCTGTTATCAGACTCGTCCCTATAACGGTAATTTGATTTCGACGAATGCCTTACTGCCGCGGGACGCTTCCAACTACTCGCACCTCCTCTCCGTCCTCTTGTAATCCAGAAATAGTCGTCGTCCCAATCGGTCCGTCTGTCAATTGTTAGCCACGTTGGTTCGTCGACGTAAAGTGGCTTTTCATAGTATCCTTTACACGTAAAATGGGCCGATAATTGATCGTGAAATCATATTACTTTATTAAATTGCGTTATTGTTAATCAGAAATTTTATCCTATTTTACACACATGTAATTATTATATATTATATATCAGTCCAGTGCTTATTAAGTTTATGGGCTATAGTTTTGATTTGCCGAACATATATATTTAATTGAAAAATAAACCTGTTCTGTTCTCACGACTTTGCGCTTTAAATTCTTAGATATTTATATCTTCAAAATAAACACTTCTAAGCGACTCAACAAGTTGTATAAACGTCATGTTCAAATAATTATTTAATGTGAAAAAAATATCATGTTATACTTATTTAAATATATTATTGAACATTTTGTTATATGGCTATATAATCGTTTTAATCGTTTTAAATTATTTCAATTATAGACTTATAAAAGTTTTCCGACCATACCTAAATTGGTTATAATGACAATAAAAATACATTTTTATCAAAGATTTTTGACGATATATTGATTAAAACGGTATGAAATAAATTTTCAATTTATTTTCTAATTTATATTTTACTGGATATTTCATAAAAATCGATAAATTTATTTTTACCGTGTAAAGTATTTTTATTGTATATTCTGTCTGTGTATTGCTTAAGTTTGGACTCCAAAATATTTCTTCGACCTCGTGAAGGCCAAAAATTGGGATCTTCGTTTTCACTCAAAACTGAACTAATATCGGCTCGTGACGTTTTGGCGTCGCCATTGATAAGCTGTAAAAATTGCAAATTACGAATTTTTTTACTTAGAGGTTAAGAATTTATCACAAGAATGTATTTTGGCGGTGTCACATTCAAAGCTTCAATAATATGTTTTGTACGATTCTTGTTTTACAAACATGAGAGTAGTTTTTCACAAAATTTATATCATGCATTCGAAGTTCCAACGTTTTGTGTTATAAAGCCGTGGAAAAGATATTTACAAAGAAAGTGGTATTCTTACAAGTTAGTGAAATTAAATTATACACATATGAGGTTCTATTTTTATAGAATAAGATCTCAGGAAAAAATAATTAAATTAAATTAATTGATATTTTTTATGTTTGGTATAATTAGTATAAACTAGTGTAGACTATAGCGGGAGGAAAAATCACCTATGAGTTCAAAATAATATTGATTGTCTTATATTGATGGAAATCATGTAAAACACGACTTTCTGAATAAAATATTGAGAAGGATCAAAATATTATATTTAAACATATTAAATATGTCAAAAAAAAAAAACACCGAGTTACAAATACTTAATAATAAAAATCATAATAAATGATAAAAATCATCATATTTACATATATCTTGCCAAAAATATAATATATTTTCAATTTACAATGATTATAGAGAAAATATTATTTTTTATAAAAAGTTTATTATAGATTCATTTACCCTCGAATCCCGTCTCCAACAATAATATTCACAATCGAAAGGTTACACAAAGTGCTTTATTTATTTTTTAAAAGTGAGGTACCAATGACGATCAATAATACAAATAACTTAACTATATATTCTTAACTATATATACTCACTGAATAGCTATAAAGTAATGGAAGTAAATTTAAAAATTATAAAAGATCAAAATTATTTTTAAATAATGTAATGGGTTTTTATTTGTGTGTATATATATGTATATTAATAATAATAATAATAATAAACCGAATGCTTATTTTAAAAGTTTATATAGGATAACTAAACATATGTAAATAACCATTAATTTTTAAAGTTATAAATATTTTATATTATTATTTATTATTATTATTATTATTATTTTATTATTATTATTATTATTATTATTATTATTATTTATTATATTATTATTATTATTATTATTATACTATACACTGTATAGTTAATATAAGAGCTTTGCTCGTCTCAGCTATAATATCAAACATCAGTCTCGTGGGAATTGCGTAAAGAAGTAAATCACTTGCGAGCTGGTGTGACGTATTTTTAAACCTTGCATCTATTTACCAGTGAATTCTAAAACAATTCTTGAACGTGATTTTAGATCTGATTGACAAGTTAATCGGTATTTTTTTTTTTGCATTTTCACGAAAAAGTTTTGATTGATTTCAAATGCTTTACGTGCAGTAGGTTCTTTTTTTCTTAATTTGTATTTTTCCACTTGATTTAATGATATCAATACAGCTGTTTAATATTTTGGGACATTTATACAAGACATTTTCTAATGTTTTCTAACTGGCCAGAAGTGTGAATGGGGGTTAGTGCACGATACTAATTGAAAACCCTTTGAAAATAATTGAATCGTCTTATTATGAAAATATCCTTATTTATTATTAACTAGGCAGTATTGTGTTTATGTGAACGTTAATTTAAATTTGATTTTTTTTAAATTATATCTTTCTGTCGCACTATATATATATAGATATACATATATATATAATTTTTTTATGGGGTACAGCCAGTAAATATATAATAGGAACTTATTGTATTAAAGATCTCAATATACTTATGAGAAACATATGTATGTAAAAACGGACCAATCCAAAGTAATATTAAAGCATATCCGACACAACACCCAATTTACTGAAAAAAATAATACTTTATAAAATAAAATTATTGTCAGTGTTGTATTTAGAATTTTGTTGCCCTAGGTACAAATTTATTTGTTGCCCCCCCCCCCATCTCTGACCACTTTACTGCATGTAAAAAAAATGCTTTACCAAGCAATTTTTTGAGACATACACAACCCTTTCTCTTTTAAGACATATATTAATATTTTATGTAAAAGTAATAATAAATAAATTATATAAATCAATATTATGTTAATGTTTATTATAAATGTTTATTTTTAATGTTCACAATGTTTATAACTATAAAATAATAACCTACAATCCATTATAGAGTACATACAGGGTTAATGCCTGATAATATTTATTTTCCAAACTGCGAAATAAAACATCGAATATCAAATATTTCAAAAACAAGTAGTAATATTATTCAAACAAAACCCTTAAAAATTTGCTGCCCTCAAAATCGTGATGCCCAGAGCAATTGGGTAGAGTTGGATTAAAAAGCTAGAGGGAGTCTAGCCCTCCCCCCTAAATACGCCACTGATTAATGTTATTATATTATACATTTAAAGTGCATTTCTATAAATAGTTCAACTCGAAAAGAAAAAATAACTATGCTGTAATATATTTAAATATTTGAAAAATACACCACATAAATTCTTTAAATAGTATCTATTTTACTATAAACAAAACAAGTGTATAAGGTATTTTAATAGTTATATATAATTAGTTATTGTGGTCATTACCAAAATCCTTAGGAAATTGCTGTAAATATATTTACACAAACCGAGGAAAAAATATTTCGATAAACATTATCTGCCATAAAAAAGTGTTCTCTAAAATTAAATATATTTGTTTCTCTATCATTTTTGCATTATTAAATAAACCGTGACATGTTGGTAATTATTTAAATAATAATCGTATAAAATCTGTAATCGTAAAAATAATCAATTATTTTATTTTAATAATTATTTAAAAAAAAAAAAAAATAGTCACAATAATTGCATTTCTATTTCGATTAGACAAGTATAAAAAACAATTGTTCCTTGTCATTATAAATCACAAACGAAATATTGACAAAAAAAATATATATAGAATAATGAGAATACGTACCTGTACGAAATAGGCGACTACTAAAAGGTATAACTTGGTTCTCGCGTCCACGAGCTCCATGACGTCCAGTTGCCCGAATGTCCACACGTTCTAAGGGTGCTACGTGTATTTATAGACATTGTAACGCCGACGTTATTACTATTATTATATATATGTGTGTGTGTGTGTGTGTGTGTGTGTGTGTGTGTGTGTGTGTGTGTGTGTGTGTGTGTGTGTGTGTGTGTGTGTGTGTGTTTGTGTGTTCATGTACCCTATATAGGTTTGGACACGCCAGGTGATCGCGATGATTAACTCGGGGATCGGTACCGATTCCCATTTTAATCTCGTTCAAGACGCTGGATACACACCCTTAGGTTATTGTATTACCAGGTCGCCCCGTCCGTTCCTCCTGGCGAATTCCGACCAAAGGGTCCACTGGGTTAGCGCGTCAGACAATATATGTACGTTACCACGCATTATTTTATTATGCGGCCAAAGGAAAACGAAAAACAAAACAACAAACCCCCCCCCCCCCGTTGTAATATCAACCAGACGTATATTATATGATATTTGTTTTCACTGGAAATAACCAATTTTTCTTGTTTCGTCGTAGGTCCCCTTGGGAAGCTTTTTCCGCGACGTTTGTCATTAACGTGTCACAATGGTAAGTAAAACAATACTTACGCCTGTAATTAATCTAACCTCGTTGTTAATCGCTGTCAACAACCGCGCATTTCTATAGTAGATTATATGGATGCTTAAGCGCGTCACGACGCTGTAACTGGTGGAAATAATTTAACATGTCTGAGGTGGTTATCATAATGGCTATTGTTGTTGTGTGTGTTTCATGCAGAAATTCAAATTTTGCGGTGGCGGTGACTGTCCCGAATGGTTATTGGTTCAGATCAACGCGCTCTCGAGGATGGTAAGAATGACACGTGTACTTCAAATATTACCATAACGCTGTAAAACGTTCATTAAAATTTCGGAAAATCTTAAAGTACATTCCCAAAACGTTTAGAATAATGATGAAATCATGAATTCACGACGACGGATTCGTTTCTGTTCAACGTGTTCAATGGATTTTTTGTTTGGCTGTTTAAATAAAATTTAAATATTTTCGCAGACATCAATTAAAATGAAGCTTTTGACCCAGTGCACGGTGAATTCATTGCTTGGAGAACCGTTTAACGTAAGTTTTTATAACAATATAATAGCTACCTATTGTACGGTATTTTTATTTATTATTATTACACCGGTGTAAAATCTCTTTTTTACCAACTCATTGTTTAATACTTAAAAAACATATTAACACATAAAAACGTAAAAAAACAAACAAACAGTTAACTAATTCAGAAGTAACTCGTTAATCTTGATTGGTCTTATTTATGGCAGTTGCCACCAAACTCTTTTATTTTGTTTTTTTTTTCTCAAAATATAATCTATTGGGACTTCAAAACAAGCTATTATTCTTCATTATTATACACTGATATTTTCCTTTTTCTTTTTTTGAAAGAAAGTTGTATATTTTTTTTATTGTTACAAAGAATTCTTAACTTCTTTTATTCTTCACCTTTTTAAGACATACCAGCCAAATATTACAGATAATATCATTTATGTTTACCTAATGGACCATGTAAGTGCATAGACTTTTGTCTGATGTTTCAAAAAGACCTTAATAAATCTGATTATTTCTTTAGCAGACATTCCTTAATGGAATAATAACGTTAACTGATTAAATTTATGATAATATCGGTTAGAGAAACCTCATTCTTTACGATAAAATTGATCATTTTTCATTTTTGTTTGTTGCCTTTTAAAAAAAATAGCTCTCTTAAGTAGCTTAATGTGGACCAACTTATATGTATTGCAATAGATCACACTTTTCACCGCTACTATATATATGTGTGTATGTGTGTGTGTGAACGCAGAATTTGATACATCGTTAAGAAAACCTATTATATTAGCGATGATACCATGTGGAATAATTAATGACAGCTTTTGTTTTCCAGTTTGAAAAAGCTAAAGAGCTTATGGCTGATGCCAAACTGGGTAAGTCGAATTGTTTGTCTTGAAATAATACTACGAAATGGTTTGCCAGTTTAAGAATATTGGAGGTTAAGATTATATATGTTAGAGTAGATACTGTAAACCCATTGATGTAAAAAAAAATAAATAAATCCATGAAATAATTGAATACAAATATTATTGATTATTACTTATCATATATGAATTACCACCGTATATGTGTTTATAATATTAAATATTAAATTTAACAATACTACGTTATTTCATCATAACGTGCGTCTTCATCATTTGAACTATCGTAAAAGATTAAACTATTCAATTAGTGTTTTAATGGGTTTAACATTCAAGATTCATTAACAATTTTCACGGTTTTTGCATATCTTTTCTGCTTCGCATTATTTTTCTACAATTATATTATCTCTTAAAATAACTTTAAATTTGTGTATTCATTTTTTTATTCACTCTTTGCTTTTTTAGCCTTAATATTTCCGTTGTTATTTTGAAACATCTATGTATGAAATCGAATACTAAAAACTTCAGTTCTTTTTTTCTTTCTAATGTCGTATTAACAAATTCGGTATCGGTTTTTGACAATTACGCCATTTTTTAAATTGCGATTTATAGGTCATTCAAATACGATAAATTAAAAACATTCCGCGATACACTATATATGTATTTTATACAATTTATTTTGTCACCATATTGGTAAACTATAATTTTTGGAATGTGAAATTTGTAAGATTGTATATTGATGTATTTTAATTTATATTTGAGCTCGTGTTTGGAAGAAGGTTGATAAGACACACAATTAATGTTAATAATTTTGTTATCTTGTAAAATAAACGTATTATTCTGGGTTATGAATTTATGATTATAATATATTATATTATTGTATAATTAACACTCTGTTCTTCCATAATTGTTTTAATTTTTGAATACATTTCCATTTTTTTCAATATATATAAAGTAAATTAATAAAAACAATCATTTTATATGCTTTACAATTATATCGTAAATAAATTATAAGATCCTTTCATTGATTATGTTTTATTTTTTTTAAATGTAATTTCTTTCATTTCAATCCTCTGGTCAACTTAAAAATGAATTCAGTTTTATTTTCAAACTAATTTCTTTTCTTTTCTTAGATGTGGACAATTGTAAAGCCTGCGTAGCCGCAATTACCTTTATTCTAAAAAATGCTGCCTGTCATGCTGTTTCACAAAATTATCTCTCTAACGAGTTACAACAAGTATATAACAGTTTTATTAATTTATTTTTATACCTATACATATTTTATCTAACTATAAATAAGCAATAAACAATACATTATAAATGAAAACATTGAAAATATATAAATATGTCGTCATGCCAATGCGAGAGTTTAAAAATTCACACTATTACACTTTAAATAATTTTATTGTTTTTTCTTCAAATAGCAATTTATTAAGTTTAAAAAAAGTTAACCGAACATTTAAGATTAATCTAATCTAACCTTTATGTGACTTTGTGTTTTCAGATAAAATGTCAATTTAGACCGTATTTCTAATATGATAAAATTACAAATCATTTATTATTTTGTTCGAAAATCGCGAACGGAGCCCGCTCCGAATTGATTTTAAAATACAATCGCTTTTGTAAACTTGATTTAATAATGACTAACAAACAAGCCTTAAACTCGCTGCCAACACTATTTTCAAAAAAAGATTTAAAACGCCATAACATCTTTGTCAAACGATATTTTACATATCATTATTTCGAAATTATTCACCTCATTAAATGTTATAATGACTGTTTAATGTCTATATTTCATCTAAACGTCATTAATTAAGTTATATTTTATGTAATTTTTTTCCTCTTAATATCCAACGTTAAAAGTATTCTCCACGTGAAAAGCGTAACTAGATTTCTTAATCCACTTTATTTTCACACAGTCAAATGAAAATTCGTCCGGTTAATATTTTACATATTTGAACGTTTAGTCGAATTGAGTATAGAATTATAATGATTATTGTATACTTTTTTTCAGTTGTTAAGTGTATAATGAGGAAATGCATTATTTTCAGATTGGTTTACCTCGTGAACATGCGTCTGCATTATGCAAAGTGTATTCGGACAACTTGTCACAAATTACTAAAGTTTTGAAAAGCGAATCGTTACGAATTGGTCGAGTGAACGACGTTGATGTATCCAAAGGAAACGATGGCGAATATGCAATGAAATTAAAGTACACCAATACGCCTAAAAACACGGAAGAAAGTAAATTCACGTTGACTGGAGAACAAATTCAACTTATGATTTATGGTACGTTTAATATTCCTAAGTTTAATTTGAAAATGACATATACATAAATAAATTAGTTGCGTAAAACAATACTTATTATTTATAGTAAAAGTCAAAATAGGTGTCTAAGATTATTATATTTTCCGAATAGAAATGAAATAAAATTATGGACTTCGTAATTTTACTACCATTTACGCGGAAATCATAAGTATCGCTAAAATGTTTGTGTTATTTTAAACACGCATACGTCATGCAACTAATGCAATTAGACAAACATATCTTAGCCAGTGGCCAAATTCGAAATTGTTAAATGACATTTGACATAGTATATTGTATATTTAACGTTACTATAAAATTTACATAATTTTATAAAAATCCTCAAACCCCGTTCAACAACATTAAATAAACCCATTTTGATTTGGACCAAGTTAATTTCTTTGTTATTATTGTGTTTATCTCTCTGCAGACTGCAGTGTGACATATTTATATCAATTCGACGATCGAGCAAATAATTTCACCGTGAATTCGAAACCTAGCAAAGTCTGACGATTGTGTCAGTTTTATTACAATGCGTTATATTTAAACTTCAAAAACGATTTTCTTTGGTTATTTTTGTACTTGACTAAAACTTTTCCAACAACAATAAAACTTCCATTCGTGTTTTCAACATTGTAATGTGCACATATGATGTGCGAAAACACACAAAATATATGTTAAAAATAATAAGGCATTCATGCAATGTGTGATCTACCGCTCGACAAATATCTAACATAAATAAGTTGTGATCTACCGTATGTTATATTTGACCAATTAACAATTCAATAAATCATTAAAATTAAGTAGTATAATATTAAGTGATTATTTGCATAATACAAATGCAAATAATTATTGAATAGCATTATTAAAGTAATATAATTTACTTAACACATAAAATCTAACAATACGCTTTACAAATATACTTCATGAATTGATAATAAAAAAAAATCATCAGATTTGTGTGTTGATTTGTATCATTCTTCAACTATATGAACATTTAACATTTGGTGATTCGTCCCATGCATTTTTCTCAAAATGTTTATTTTTAAAATTGACCATAATCACTCAATAGTCTGAGTATTCGCTCCTGCGTTGCGTCTTGCGCGACACTAAACAATGATCACACATCTTTTCATACTGGTAATTAGTGATATAAAAGACAATTAAGAAAAATTCTAGAGATAAACTCAGTCGGCGATTAAAATTGCGATATGGTAGATCATACATAACATTCTAAATAGTGTTTCTAAACACACTGCATGAACGCCAATAATAATAATAATAGTAATAATAATAATAATAATAATGATAATATGTTGTTCACTGGTGGACGACTAGACGGAGAGGGGCTTTCGAGGTATTAACTTTGTCGTCCATTTGACAGGATAAAACATATTATACGGTACGGTATGGCATAGACTCAACTTACAAATCATTAGTTTTAAATAAGTACAACTAAAATGCATAAAAACAATTCAAAAAAAAATTAGATTATTATTGCGATATTTTCGTATTTGTTGTAATAACGAGATATTAAATCTAAATTATTCGTATTCCGTTGTAGAATTAATATAATCTAAAAAATTTTCTTTTTTTTGCTCGTTGTTTACATCGGATTTCAGTCAATAATTGAGTGTGAACTATTTGATTGTTATATTATTTTAAAAATATATTATATTTTACCCTCTGCATATGTCTTAAAACGATGATAGTTTCAACGTTCGCCTGTAATACAATGTGCTCGGCTGATTAAATAGACCAACGGTTGTTTTCTTGTTACGTTCTTAACCATTATTCATTACAGCGTTCTAAAATATAATTGCGCGCAAACTCGATTAAACAATCAATGTTACCTTGATTGTATTCGTGTCTAAAACCACTAAAATAATCGTCTTCTTGTTGGGTGGGTACTTTTTAGTACTTTTTAGTACGTTCATTTAATTTAAGTACATTGAAATTATCCGTGGCCATCGTTTTATTACGAGACGTGATTTTTGTAAAATAATAAGCTCGTAGTTATTTGGTATGGATTCATTTTACAACAACGATTTCATCATACGCGCGCGATTCATTACGACACCGTACGATTTAAGTTGTTTGGAATTCCTCAAATCAATCGATTGTCTCTAATTTAAAACAAAAGCAAAACAAATTTAGAAATAAAATGAAACGACGAATAAAAACGTATCAGAAGAAAATATTAAACCAAATTAATTTATATATATATATGCAAATTGAGATTCAGTCAAACACTACTCAATATTTGAAACGTATCGAATTTCAAAAAAAAGATCATATATATATATATATAGTGTAGGTATCGAATAAATGACAAAATGAAATAATAATAATGTAACCCGTAACTGAAGTTAAGATTACCAACGGAAGGTTTGGTTTTCCGAACTTAATATGGCATCACGTTGGCCATTAGTTATTGCATCGGTGTTTCCGGTTTACCTACTACTATATCTGTCGGTTTAATAATTAACAATATATCTAACAATAATATAACTAGTTTAAACGAAATAATTCCGCCGATACAGAGCAGCGATTATTGATTAGGTATTAATTTTTTTTTTCATAAAATATGATTTTGTAATACACAGTTTTAGTATTACGTTATACAACGCTCGGAATATCGTGTTGTTAACTTTTTGATATTTCATTCGTAATGAACCTATTCCGTGTAGGGTAATTGCGTTTATTTGTATAGCCTGATGAACATTTTCGACGTTTTTGTGGTAACGTAACGTTGACCGAAACTAGGTAAATTATTTAATGAAAACTAATAAACGTGTTTGTCCTAATGAATAAGGACGAGTATCGTCATTTTACATTCTTTACAGTCCTATACCGCCTACCCAAAAGTGGGTCCTTTTTGTCATTTTAAAAATGCTTTGGTGGATATTATATCAATGGGTGAAGATTCAATGTAAAGTTTCCACGTGTTTCCAAGCACCGAAAGTCGACTGTTGACTTCAACAAATGCGTACGACCAACAACTTTCAAGACATTAATTTGTCAGACACTTTAAGTACTTAGACCGACAATGTATGAACATTTTATTTATTCTGTACGACTACTGTGCAATAGTGTATATAGAAGTATGCATGCAGTGTTAGAAGAAACGGGAAACAATTTTTTTTTTCCCCCGGTGGTCTACACGAAAGTCTTAATTGCTTTTAAATTTCGTAAATCATCAAAACGCCAAGTTTTGAAAATGTTTTCTCTATGTTTTACCGAATTTAATTGATTCCTCAACAAGTACCACGATAAATGATCACGGTCGTGAAATATCTTATACAATCATTTATAATTATTAATCAATAGTTGTTTAAAATAAGGCGACTTTGTGATTTAATTCGAAAACAAGGAACTCACAACTAGTTTCTTTTTCATTGAGGAACGAGTTTAATTTTTTTAAAGTACTTTCTCGACACTTTTTATAAATACAAACTGCAGTATACATGATGGAATCGAAAATTATAAATTCGTAATAAAAAAAAAAAAAAATTAATAGACAAAACTTACGAAATATGTTATTTCTACGTTTTGGTCAAATGTTTATTTTTATATAGCTAGTGTGTGTATATATTTTTCATAAAGTATTAGGAAAAAATATCAATCAGAAATTGAAAATCAGATATCTCGAATCTCGCGTGTGGACCTACAGTTGAGGATTATTGTAAGCTCTAAAAAATAATAAAATTATTGGATGATATCGAAAGTTGAACGTTTTCAATTTAAAGACTAAAACTTCAGATATCAGATGACTTCTTTTTTTTTTTTTTATAACTTGACAGTTTACCAACTGCACAGTAAGCCGTTGAACAATACTTCGGACAAGGTATCAGATGACTAGTAACATCTAGCCTAAACACTCCTATTTAAACGTATTGAAAATACGTATACGCACGTCTTTTGTTTCTGACATTGATATTTTAATCACTATTCACAAGTAAATATTAGAATAAAATAGTCGATTTCTGTGATTAAATAGCTCGTTAAAGGTTCTATAATCAATGACCGCAAGATGCCATTTGACATTAGAACATTTCAACAGAAGTGTAGACATTCTACACTTACTATTTATCAAAATTTTAAATATATAAAACTTAAATAAAATACCATTATTCATTTTTTTTTTTAAATTTTATTAAATCATTTTTTTTACCATGTATAATGTTATAAACAAATGTTTTAAACAATAGTTTTTTAAACCTTGAATTTGCACTTTTACAAAAAGTACTAACAAATAATGTAAAGTTGAATTTAATTAAACTATATACATATCTAGTTAATTTATTATAAAAGTCTCAAAGTTATTTATATAGTCCAAATAACATAACTCCAATCAGTCTCTAAAACTACATAATATATTATTTATAAATATATTATTAATATTATATATACATACATTAAAATTATTGTCCGTTTCAATATCACTATAAATTATTATTGTTATTTTCAGAGTTCAGCAAAATTAAAGATCGGATGAATAAACTGGCTGGAGAATGTAAAGAATAAATATTAATTTACTTAAATTAGGATGTATGACTATAAATAATTATTGTCAACATTAATGAATTGATTAAAAATCTTATTATAACTATAATAATCGACTGATAAAAAGTAGAAATATGTATAATTGTTTATGTTTATAAAAAGTATTTATAAAGAGAAGAAATATTACTATGTTCATCTTAAAAGCAATGTCTTTATATATAAATTACAATAGTAAAAAAAAAATTTGTTGTAATATTTTTTTGTAAATAATTATTTCCCTCTTTAAATGCGAGCAGTAAATGTGTCGATATTGTACAGAAATGACCAAATTAATATGGGAACAATGTAATAATACTGTATGCTAATAATTAATAAATACTAAAAATCAAATTAAAATACTTATTTTATATTCTTGAATATAAATTGATTTTTATATAAGCGATTTTTTCTAATTTATTAACAATAGCATATTTAATAAAAATAACACCAATAACAAATAGTAAAATATTATCATGAATCTAAAATTTAGATTTGATGTAATTAATGATTATCCAAAAATTAACTAATCACAATATTTTACGAAATAACATACTTTATCGTCAAGTGGTAATCTGCTGTTATATATCATTTTTATTTTTATTTATTTTTTTATTAATTTTGGTTTTCTTATAAAATACAAATGTTTGACTAGATATAATAGATATACTAGACATATTTTTAAACAATTTAAATAAATACTGTCTAATAGAAAATGAATTTCAGTTAATACAAAATAAATAAATAAATCAAATCAAATAAATATTAACTAATGGTAACAATATGATAACATTAAGAGGCACATGAATGGTAAAATATTATAATTATAAACTTCAAATGTTCTTTAATGTTTTCCTTACAAAATCGTACATGGCAAAACTTATTCCAGTAGCAATTGGACCTTTAATCCAGTTCATACTTAAACCCTTGAAAAAACCTTGTCTAATGCCTTCAGCTCTATAATATATAACATGTTTACAACAATAATTATTTACTTAGAAATAATGAAAATATTTTACCTATAAATAATCATGAATGTTGTTCTAAGGTTCGGATAATCTTTCCCAGTAATTATCGATGTTTGCATCTTTCGTCTAATGATGTCTAGAGGGTAAGAAGATGATTGACCAGCCATACCTGCCACTGCACCACATGCCAAGCTCACAAACGTATTTTCAAATCCATGTTTATCTAAAATTTTAAATATAACTAATTAAATCATTTTTAAAGTATATAAATTATTATGAAAATTACCTCTAATAAATGTCTTCAATGTGCCATAGGTAAAAAAACTTGTACCAGCATAAGGAATTATTCCCAGTATGGTAGGTACATAACCTCGATAAAATCCTTTTAAACCTTCACTTTGGTAAGTCTTTTTAAACACCTAAATAAATTATATTGTATTACCTTTAAATCAATTAATTCAATGATTAATTCAATATTATGACTTATGATATGAATAATTGTGTATGAGTATAATCTATTTCTAAAAAAATTGTTAACTATATATGTAGTCAAAAACAATAATTTAACTCTAGTTTATAAATACATAATACAATTACATCTCCTAACGACGCATAGTGATTTTTGGTAGTAACGGCCATTCTTGCTCTTGCCAAGTCAAGTGGATAAGTTAATGTTTGTGATGTTACGCCAGCTAATGATCCAGAAAGGAAATTACGACCTCCATTATTTCTAAAAAACAAAATGATTAATAAATAAACCAAAATAAAATGTTATCAATTTTATTCTCCATACAAATTAAACAATATTATAAAGTAAGAATTACAATAAAACATTATAAATTTATTATAATTATACATATGATAAAAAAAAATTAATAATCTTAAGTAAACTTTAACTATTTGTACTAATTGGTCTAAATTAAAACATTTTGGTATATCAATTAAAAATAATTCTACACGTGCATAAAAAAAATATATACTCTGTTTCAAGCAAAAATGTTTTAAATACATTAATACAGAATTCCATGCTGTATAGATTTGTTCATTAAGCCAATAATTTATTTTTTATTATGTGAACTTTAAATTTTATATTATTTAGTTGTTAAAATTCAATGTATTATGTAAAAACCCGAAATATAAAATTAAAACTGCTACACAAAAATGTATTAAATATTCAAAATAAATTGATTACCACTTACATAATTACTAAATATATAGCATTGTATTTACTGATATTTTTATCTTATTGATTATTGTCTATTCCAGTTAATACCAGATAAGCTTAAGTTATAGTATTTAATAATCAATTATTTATGTATGACTAGACAACAGTCTAATAGCTAATACACATGATTAATAATCTGAATTCATCTAAGATAAAGCAAATTAAAATTTTATTTTATAATTTAAAAATGAAAATTCAAGCATAATATAGTAGAATTAGCATAAGACGCTCTCCTAGGGACCAGTGAAAAATAGCATATTAAGTGGGAAATCATATTACGCGAGAAAACCAATATTTCAAAAACAATTTAAATTGTGATAAAAAAATGTGTATATTACAGTGTAAATTATTACTGCATTTATATTATTATTTTATGTTACCTACTTCAAAAAATTATCGATTTTTGTTTGTTTTACATTTTTTATGTTTTTAGAATAGAGAAAGTTCTCAATTTTATTAAAATGATGTAATGTTTTGTCAACATTGTCAAAAGATGCAATTAATCTTCTTAATTTATTGACATGATCAAGTGCATTTGTTACTGGGAGAATCGGTGTTGTATCATTCTCTTTCTCCTCCTCGCTTTCTTTCTCACTAGTAATTACATCAGCTAATGAAATTTTATCATGTCATATCTAATCATGAATATTATCATCTGACAATGAGTGATATACGATTATAATCATTATTATTAGTGAGGTATTTCTTTAAATTTTATATTAAGAACATTGACAAGGAGAGTGTCTTATTCAGAATTATAAAACATATTACACATGTTAAATACATGTTGAACGTTGTCAAAATCAAGAGATATATAAAAATTAGCATATTAGGTGAAAAATTGTCTTAGGCGAGATCGTTTTAAACAGATTCTATTGTATAGTATTGAAAAATTAAGAAAAAATGTAACGTGTGTTGATACAAAGAAGTTATATGAATTTTCGAGCTTTGAATAGAAAAATTATATTTATTTTATGATTATTTAATTATATTAAAACATTTTATAAGGCTAAACACATCACTGACTTATAGCATTATCAAAATACACGTAAATATTATTACATTTTTTACACTATAGATAACAAAAATTATATTTGTACCTGAATGAGCTATAGAATGAAATTTGACTTTTCCTGGGTTAAATATAAATCCAAAAATGTTTTAATTTTTATAACAATAAACATTACTTTAGACAAATATTAATCTAAATAGAAATTAAAATGAAAATAAACACAATATTTAGTTTGTAATTATTAAAAATTAAACAAAATATGAATATTGATTGCGTATGTAACATTGTGTATTCATTTTAATTAGTATGTAATTGGCACAAGTCAATAAGATAAAAAACAAAATACATAAAATAACATTACTTTGTGTTTAGAGAATCGACCTTCAACAGCTTCCGCCATTGTTCAAATGCTGTAAATTGGATGGCCGCGTACGGGATAATTCTGGTCATGGTGGCAGTATTTCCTCGCCATAGCCAAATAAAACCATTTTTCGCATAAGTATCGACCAAGAATTTAAACGCGGCTTTGCCCGAATATGGTTCATGTGATATCTAAAATAAAAACAATATGTTAATTTATCTATTTGTTATTATCAGTTGTAGATTTATTAAAAATAAACAACTATTTCGATGAGTGTAAAAGCTTGCCTGAAAATTGATTTTAGTCCTGTCCAGTGGAGCTATAGTACTCTTGGCCACAGCACCGGCAATGGCCCCAGCCACCAAACTGTGCAACACGTTCGTCGGCTCAGAATCATTGTGCTGAAACGATACAGATGTATTTTTTTTTAAATCAAACGTACAAAAAAATGAAAAATTTAAACTCCAATTTACCTGCGTGTCGCGTGTCATTATGCACGCCAAGGCGAATGAAGAAATTTATAGTATTCCATTCTTTGCGTGACAAACATTTAAAGCTGATGCAGTATTTGGCAGCTGCATACGAACAACAACCTTGATATAGAAATAACGTTATATTCGTGATGTTTTTTTCACACACCGACCATTAAGTAATTGAGACGGCCGAAGTGTTGCGAGTGTATTGGACGTTATTATTAAGATTGATCATTATTATATCGGGTATATACAGTTTCTTTCGAAGAACGACTCGTTCTTCTGATAACGTTGTTTTCTATTTCATTGTCGTAAGTGATAATGAACATGTGTTGATCGGTTTGTGATGTCGGGTAAAACGCATTGTTATTTTAACGCTACATAAACAGTAAACCCGTGCGCACGTCAGAACAAAAATCAGAAGAATAGTGTTTGTGGCAAACAATCCGTTCACACGCGCAAACGTCACACACCACGTCCAGGATAGTGTGTTTTGTCGTTCAACATTTATGTAGGCCCGTCGGTCCATTTTTTAATTTCGAATACAGCTATTATGTAGTATTCTGGACTACAGGACTGTTCTTCCGCTCACCGATTCAATTCAAAAATATGGTAGTAATACAAAAATTATTTGATTTAATTCGATTTTTATAGTGCAAATTACGGAATTGTGTATAAAAAAAAAGCCTTTGTTAACGCGTATACTCTGGAGAAAAATGCCAAAACATCACCGATGCAGTGGCATTTCTTTACACGCGTTGCCGTGGTGAATAGAAAATATCGGAAAGACTTCGCGCGTTCTGTTCAAACATTTAGTAGGTCGGCAGGTACTATATATGTGGATATATTTAATAATGCGAATTCATAGCGAATATGCGAATAACAAAAATTAAACATAACTGTTTAAGCTTTCCGGATATTCATTCGCTATGGAATATCTATACTATTTTTATAAACAAAACACTATAAAATGAAGTTTATGGTTTTTTTTTTGAAAACGCACACATTTTTCACGTGTTTCACCTCCCCGATTCGGAATGTTTTTTAGGTGTTTTTTTACTAAAATTTCGGACGAAACGTTTTATTTAAGCGCTCGCTGTATCCGATACGCGGGTATCTCGTACGACTCGGTACAGTACACTGTTTTTACTAAATAACTACTGTGCGACGGTCGCGTTATTTTGACATTGAAACATCTATGCTTACTTGCGTGTACGTATAAATCCACCGGCCGTGCTGTTGCGGTTGTATTGTGCACCGTTCGTTTTATATTTGCGATTTCGCGTCCCGAGTGAGTCTACATCGAGTCGAGTAGAGACGGATACGGCCACCACCGTGGTGTTATGACGTTATATATAGTGCGCATAACACGAACGTAATATTACGGTTAACAAAAATCAACGATGTCTATATATTATAATGCGTGTAGTGAGAGAGATTAATGGCACACGATATGCGTGTGTACACGAGGTGCGCGTGGTGCATAATTAACGAGTACGTTTCGACGTGTGTGATAATTTTTTGTGCTGTTCAAATGTAACATCGTGTACATATTGTATTTGTACCCATTTTTTCTATACATAGATACGTCGACGGTAAATCTACGCCAATCACTCGAGAATTATGTATACGATATACAGTACGGAATCTTTGACATTTCCGGAATAAAATATGGCGAGGTTTTATTGCGACTATTCTCTCGCATTTTATTTTGATAGCATACCGGCTAATATATCTAAAATTAAAAAAAAAAAAATTGAATTATCAATAATATGGTATAACGTACATGGCCTTAGTTCGTGTTATATATGATCCAAGATTTATTACGTTTTTATAGCCTATAAAAATAAAAATTTCTGATCTGTAAAATATAATACATTTTTTCCAGAATTAAAATTTTCACTACATATATATGTATATAGAACGATCTACTGACTTACCACGTTTCTTTCTTAGAGATTTTTTACACTGCTAGGTATATACACGTAAATCCCATAGTTTCGATTCATATCTGACCGACGACCAATAGACTTTTATCGAAGTGTAATAAATAATAAAAGTATTGTTAATTTTTTTTATTACTGTTTGTTCATATTATGTAATTAATATTCAGGACAAACGTGTGTAGAGAAGAATATCATAAAACACTTGAACGGACAATGGTGATATGAACTGACGGTTGTTGACTCGATGGGACAAACGCGAACATTTTTTTTTTTTTTTCAAAACAATATTTCTGTACAGTGTAATTTGAAATTCCCGCGCTTCGGCTGTATAAATGTCACCTTCTATATTATACGTCCATCCTCGTCGGTACGTGAACAGCTGATCGAACTGACCTATCACGCATCACGTCTTCTTATCATTAGAATAAGAATCGTGATAATTGATTATTATAGTTGTGTTCTGTTACCATTTACCAAAGAACACGTCTGGTGTTGCGGGACCCGTAGAACGTACTACCTGTCACTGTTTCACTTTTGAAAGTGGTTTTTAATGCTGAACGTTGGATCGGCGATTTCTATTCTATTTTTCGCGTTGCTTGAATAACGTTATGTTTATTATTATTAACTCACGATAAGTTGTGTTATTATTTTTTGTAGTCCGTGTGTTTAAATAAATAACCGTAATACTGTATTATAGGAAGACGAAAACCCGGTTTGGACATGTCTCGTGAGTACGATTTTCAATAATTTATATGTACCAAAGACAATAATGTTTAAAAACAAATTGCATATAATTTTTTTTTCTGTTCGAAATTACATTTCAATATATACTTACATACATATTTTTGATTATTCCATAAATAACAAGTATATTTATGTATATTATTTAATATGTAAGTTTCTAAGTAATTAGTTGATTGTACCTTCGCATTTTGTTTAAATTTAAAAATTAAATAGTAACGTTTAGTTAGGTACTTTGTTTAATGTCAATATTTAGGTAATGTGTCAAACACAAGTTAGCATTTAATTAATATTCAAGGTTATTACAGATTAAAAACAAAATATTTAACTATAATTTATATCTATACAAAATCTAACGATATATTTTTATTTAATATCTCAAAAAAAGAAATATATATATATGATATATTATGTACACAGATTAATTAAAGCTCAATGTTCTTGTGCTGGTGTTTATTATATGTAATAATCAATAAATAATGAATTAATAACCTTTAAATTTTTTTAATTAAATCAGACTTTCATTATTTTTATCAATGTTGATTTGTTTTTTTCATTTAAGCAAGGGCGACTAGATTATTTCCATTTTATTTTTTACATCCAACAAATCAAGATAATAATTATTGTGTAATGTTTTTGATATATTCCTAGTCCTTATTTTTAATTTATTTAATCCATTTATAATTTGTATTGATTAAGTAAGTGTAATAATTGAATAATTTAAAAGTTTATAAATAGATATTACTATGCAAGCAGATTTTTATAACCATTTATCTTTTTATGTAGACAAAACTAGACATTTTTATGAGATTAGGACAACCTTTAACTAACTCCATCTACAACATTAATTATTTGTTTAAATATTTAAAACGTAATTATATACTTAAAGTTATATAACTATAATAAAAATGATTAGATATATGTTTACACACTTTTAATCTAATATGTATGTAAATTACATATTCAACTTGGGTGATTCACTTATCCAATAAATTGTATATTTTTACTTATTTTCATAATGAAAATTATGACTGTTTTTGTATACTTTATGTAGATATGAATAGTTGTTTTAAAAAATCGTACAGGAAAATTGTTAAATTGTAGTGTAAATTAAAATAATATAAATCCTAAAAATTTTGTATGGTCTTTTAATTGTGTCTATAAGTTGTTTTTACATTACAGATAAATGCCTTAAGTAAACCATTAACTAGGTATGTGCATACTGCATACTGGTGGGCAATAATTACTAATCTTTTTATTTTTCTATCGTTCATTAATTTAAATAATATAATCTTTAAAAGTGAGTGGTTTGCATGTTTATTTAAGAAAACATATCTTTGTTCTTTGTCCAAAAAATATTCGAGATTTCGGCTTATGAATAAAAAATAAATGATTGTTTAGTAACTGACCTCTGATCCATAGGATTATTTTTATTTAATAATGTTAATAAAATAAGAAACACTAGTATTTGAAGAATCTTTAAATTACTATGCAAAATATAAATCAGTTAATAGTAAAGATAAACATAATTAATAATTATAATGATAACTCTAAAAAGATTCAATTTAATATTACACATGAATCTAATTTTTTTTAAAATAATATTTATTATGAACTTTAAATAAGTTTGTTTATCTGTAAAGTCACTGTTATGTGACCTCTAATTAATATGTTAATCTGTGTTATCTTACAGAATTATTCTTAAAAATCAAGTTTAAAAGTTCCTAAATTCTTATTAATCATTAGAGTAATGTGATCTATTTTATGGTTCATCTTCAAAGAAACAGTTTTATCTTTATACATACAGATTTATCAATGTATTTAATCAAATAAAATTCAATTATATTTACCCTTCTTCTAAACTGCTAATTCCTTATATTCTTATAATATGTCTTATACATAACTAATTTAAATCAGTTGATGTCAAATGGATAAAATTTGATTTAATTAATAAAATGTACCATTACTGTTACAGATCCATTTGAAAAATTTAAGAAAACAGTTTTTGTTAACAACAAAACATATGCTTACTTCAATTTACCTGAATTTGGTGTTGAATATGGTAATATCAATATACAAATAGTTAATACAATTCAAATTAATATATAATAAATTTAAATACATTAGTATTATTAATAAATTTAAAAATATATTTATTGTATTTTAGATCAACTACCATTTTCTATCAGGGTACTTTTGGAGTCTGCTGTAAGGAATTGTGATAATTTCCAAGTTACTGAAAATGATGTGCAAAATATACTTAAATGGAAAACAAATCAAAATATTGAAGGAGGTGTTGAAGTTGCATTTAAACCTGCCAGAGTTATTTTACAGGTAAATAACTTATTAGAAAAATAATGACATTAAATATAAAATGTATTTAATTTTTAAACATAATTTTAAACAAAAAAGGATTTTACTGGTGTACCGGCTGTGGTTGATTTTGCTGCCATGAGAGAAGCTGTTAAAGTTTAGGAGGTGATCCAAACAAAATTAATCCCGTGTGTCCTTCTGATTTAGTTATTGATCACTCAGTCCAAGCAGATTTTGTCAGAGAGTAATATACATATACACACACATATAATGTTAAACAAATATATTATTTTGTTAAATGTATGCAATTAATTTAGAGCTGATGCACAACAGAAAAATGAAAACCTTGAATTCGAACGAAATAAAGAAAGATTTACGTTTTTAAAGGTACTTTAGTTGTTAAATTAATATTAATTATCATATAATGAGCCCAATGTAAATTTTTAGTGGGGTGCTAAGGCCTTCAAGAACATGTTAATTGTACCACCTGGTTCTGGTATTGTGCATCAAGTTAACTTGGAATATTTAGCCCGTGTCGTGTTTACTGATGGAGACAAATTGTACCCAGATTCTTTAGTAGGCACGGATTCACACACGACAATGATTAATGGTTTAGGAGTTTTAGGATGGGGTGTTGGAGGTAATTATTCAAAATACAAATTATTTTATAGTATTGTAATTAAATGGAATATTTTATTAATTTATAGGCATAGAAGCTGAAGCAGTTATGTTAGGACAAGCCATATCAATGTTACTTCCTCAAGTACTTGGTTACAAATTAACAGGAACTCTTAATCAGTTTGTAACATCTACTGATTTAGTTTTAACAATTACTAAGGTAAAGTGTTATTGAAATATTTGTTTATGATTGAAAGCAATTAAATTTTTTAATTATTTATTGTTTTAGCATTTAAGACAAATTGGTGTAGTTGGGAAATTTGTTGAATTCTTTGGACCCGGAGTTACTCAGTTATCCATCGCTGATCGAGCAACAATTAGTAATATGTGTCCTGAATATGGTGCAACAGTAGGATTCTTTCCGGTAGATCAAAACACACTTTCCTACCTTCAACAAACAAGTGTGTAAAGTATTTTTTTAAGAGAATGCCACGCCTATATTTGTTGTATGTCTATCTAATGAGTAAAATCATGCTAAGCCAAATTTAAATTATAGCATTTGACTAGTTTATTCAATAAATATTGTTTGATAAATAATTTAAAAAACTTTTTTAAATACAGATAAAATCTTTGTGGATAATATTTTATGAAAAGCTTATGCCCTCGAAAAAAAAATATATTTTTATGTTTCACCAGTGGTAATCTAAGTACCTAAAGTATATAGATGTTATTAAATATTATACACTATAAACCCAAAGTCACAAAAATAATAAAACACTTTAAATGGGTATATGTATTTTGACAACTAAGTTATCATCCTCAGCGCGAACCAACTGCTACTGTGATAGTTGTATAACTACAATCAACTACAATGAGTAGTAGTTTGTTCACACTGAGGATGACAATGTAGTTGTCAAAATACATATACGCATTTAAAGTGTATTATTATTTTTGACTATACACAAGTTATAAAGCTTAAATAAATCAATTTTTTTATTTGTATGAATAAATAAGTAAATTTGCATATATAACGAACACATAAAATGAATCTGTTGCATCCTCTTAAATGATTATAATAAAATTAAAAATTTAATGATTATAATTTATACTTTGTATATGTATAATAGATCGAAGTGTAGAAAAAATAGCTGCTGTTAAGGCATATTTGGAAGCTTCTAAAATGCTAAGAAACTATGATGATCCATCACAAGATCCAATTTTCAGTCAAATAACTACTTTGGATTTGGGGGATGTTGTATCATCTATTAGTGGGCCGAAGAGACCCCATGATCGTGTATCTGTATCAGAAGCCCAAAAAGATTTTCAATCGTGTCTCACAAATAAGGTAAGTGAATTAATGTGTAATAAATTTATTCATATAGCTATTTTTATTGTATATTGTCTTAAAATGTCAATAATATTCTATTATTATAATAAGTAGAATTCGGATTTTTATGATTTTACATATTTGTTTCTAATTTATGTAGTGTTAAATAGAGATAAAATATCTTTATTTATGTTCATAAAATATAGAATGCAAAGAACAAAATTATTTTGCACAAAAAGCATATTTTTAGGGTTACAGATATTCCATATGTTTGAGATTATTTGAGAATATAACACAATATTAACATTTTTGTAAATAATTTTTATTTTCAAAGAAAATAATTTTATTACTTTAAAGTGTTATGGAGATTTAAAATTAATACTACAAGTTATTTCCTTTTACAAATTTCAACAAATATATATATAAAACAATATGCAGAGGTTTTTTTATAACTTTTTCAGTTTTTATAAATACAAATTAATCAATAGATATTCTTATCGGTGGCAATGGCACATACAGATTAGCAATTGCAAGGCATAAAGTAGCGCATGGGGCATTTAGACTAAATTATTATAGAACAAAACATGAATATTGTTAGGATCTTGCCATTCAATTGTCAGTTTTCTGTGTGTTACTATTTGAATCAGATATATTGTTTATTCACTTGTAAATTTGTATTTCCTAATGCTTAACATTCTATTTTTTTAATTTTTACACTTTACGTTTCTATATTTTGACTTACAAATATATCAAAAACTTTAAGCATCAGTTGATGTTCAATGGTTCTTCAGCATATACAAAATAATTTTTGGTAAAACATTTAATAATAAATATTTCATTTTTTAAGATGTTTACATCAAATAAACAGTTTATTGCTGTTTTACATATTATTATTATTTATTATAATATTATTCCAATACGTTTTTTTTATTACTTACTCGGTGTCTAAATGTGATATGCAAAAAGAATTTATTACCTATTTTAAACATATTTTAAGAATTTTAAAATAAAAGTATATAAATCCGTTCTCCAATAATAAGTAAACTCTAAGATTACAATAAAAGTTTATTTACTTATTAGACACAATGTACTATAAACCAGTTTAATACTATAGTAATGTACCATAAAATTGTGGAGCATTGATAGTTTTTCAGTATTGCATAAGGTGTACAAAATACTAATATCTTATAAGGCCGACGCACTAAATGCAAAAAAAAAAAAAATGAATAAAATAAAATTTATTAATTATATTAAAAACACAAGTGTAAACTATTTCTTTAATATGTACAAACAACTAATATATTATTATATAAAATTTGGTAAAATGTTACAAAACTATTACTTTATGTAACCATGTATTTTAATGGCTTTTAAATTACAAATAATAATATAATATAATGATAATTTACTGAATTCCAATAAATTAAAATATGTTCTGCGTAATATTATGTAAAATTATCAAACCAATAAGTATTTGTTCATTAATGACTACTATTTAGTATTATATAATGGATATTACATGTTTCAAACCTAGATATCTCTAAAACATAATAATATAATGTACATAAAATGAATACAAACGTTGATTTATAATTATTAATATTTCTTTAATTAATAAATGCATTTTTAAATTTAAATGGTTTATCATAGTTACAACTGACAACACACATTTTTAGAGATTTAACACTTACTGAAACTAGTAAAATTATCTGTGCTTAAAAATATAAATAAGCAAAGCTAATTAAATTAATTAACAATCTATTATGGCCAATAAAAGATCAATGTATCATATTAAATAGTGTTCACATTTAATCATTTCAGATTTTATTAACTAGTGTTTTCAAAAATTAATACTAAAAAATAACACAATTTTTTTATAAAGCTACAATGTCAAAATATGTCAAAATTAAATTTAAAACAATACTTTTTTATTATAATTCGTATAGTATGCTAATTTATGTTTTGTTGAAAATTATATTTAAACTAAATCTAGGTAATTTTTAAATGAATTACTATATTCACATTTACATAAGAGCTAAATTATTAAAACTATTACTATTATTATTAAAATAACATTTAAAATTTTAAATCTAAATGACCAAACTAATACTACTAATCATATTTGCATGTTTTCATCATTCATGATACTCAACTTATTATATAACAATGATACATTGTTATGTATAACACATTTAACTTCTTTTTTTTTTTTAATTGACAGACTAATAATATTTTTATAAAGTAAATTACAAAATAGATTATTATTTCATAAGTAATATTCTTAGTGAATAAATCGATAAAACTTTTAATTTGTCAAAATAAAAAAATGCAAGCTTCACGAATTGTCACCAGTGATAGGTTTTCATGATTAGTACCAACTAGGAGAAATCCATGAAGCCCACATCTTTATAAGCCACTTTTAAAGGATGAAATAAATTTAATTAAAACAATTATTTTACTAAAAAAAAAAAATATTAAATAGTTGAGTACTCACTCACATTTCATCACGGAACCAATGGTGTAATGCCTTTACTATGTACGTTGACAAGTATTACAAATCGAACAGACTGTTAGGATTTTTTGTCTCAAAGTCTTTTTATAAAGTAATAAATGTCCGAATTATCTAGTTATTGGGATTATTTTGTTTGCATTACTTATTTGTATAATGAGATTATATTGATCATTATAGTGGACTTTGGATATTTGTATGTATGCGCATCAAATATAAATCGAAAACCTACCTATTGTTTCAATACATTTGTTGACTTTGAATTTTAATAACTGTATTATTTTAATAATTATTGACATATTGTGTATGTGACATATATGTACATAATGAATTATTGTTCATACAACACACAAAGTATTTAATTGTTAACATATTATATTTGATATATTAAAACTAAAAATATTAATATTGCATTGCACGTCTGGGTTTTACTAGATAAGAGAACATAAATAAAAATGAACTCTTCAAAATAAATTGTTCTCATTCGAATTCTATTGAATTTAATTCTCTTAATACAATCATTGGGCGAGTTTTATTTGTCATTTAGATTTTTAACTATTTATTTTTAAATAAATATAAGCTAATATATAATATAAAGATTTAATTATACATTAAATTAAGGGATCTCAGAGTTGACTATAGTCCATATGATATTATGGTAATAAAGTACATTATACCCCTTGTATGTTATGAAAATAATTTGTCCCGAAATCCTAACGATTTTTAGTCTACTGTAAACAGTTTATTTCACATAAACAAAAATATTAAATAAATAAAAAAACAAAACGTTTTATTTAAAATAGTTCAATGTCTTAACGGTTAATTATATTTGTTTACAAAAATGTATTTACTGTAATAGACAACTGTTAAAATATATTACGATTGTCTTGCTTTCGAATTTTCAGTAATTCTTATCTCCATCTTCCTTATAATGGAATAGTGGATTTTTCCTTTTTGAATTTTATAAGTGTAATGATAATTACAAAATGAGCAATAACATTAAATTGATTTATAAAATACGATAATTTTAAGATAAATAATAAAATGTACTATATAATCAATGACATCTTTGTACAGTACAATTTTTCATTGTCAAAATCTAATTTGTCGCCTATACAATTTTATTATTTCCAATGAATAGCATTGCGTAAATTTCCAACTACTACAAATTGAACAGATAAAAATTAAAGCCAAAATTATTAGATCTACACATTAAAATAATTGTATGTAGGAAATTAAAATATTTTATGCGGTAAAAGTGTTGGTTGAAGGAATATTTGTTCAAAAATAATTTTTATAATATTTTTAGAGCAAATAGAAACTTAAATTATAACAGTACAAATTACTTTTTCATTACTTTGCTCTCAATAAATTAAAAAAAAAAAAAATACAGAACATTATATTTGAACACTTGCGTTTGATTTTTGTACAAATTCTTTTACGTGTTAAATTCAACCTTTATTTATTAAAATTAAAAGAAAAAATTCTCTATAGATATAATCATTAAATTATTGAATGCAAAAAATAATAATTTCGCTAAATAATTAAATAGGTAAAATATTCGTTCCACTAATGAGTCATTATAATCATTAATCACATTATAATTTATTTACCTTATATAGTTACTATAATATTATAAAACTTATTAGCGATTCAGTTTATACGAATTTCTGAGTATTGAAATACTTAGAAATTTGTTTAAATCGAATTCGTAGAAATACAATGTAAAAGTTAATTCTAAATACAATAAATAACAGAACATAATGAATATACAAAAAACAAAAACAAAACCTAGACATTAAAAATTAACAATGACAAATACCTATTTTATCTTAATAATTTATAGATTAATAATTATAACAGGTGCATAATAAGATTAAAATTGTTATTAAGTATATATATTTACAATGTTAGGTATTTGTTGAAAATGAAATTATCTGTGAAATTTGTGAATTCCCTACTACATATAATTGTTATCAACTATTAATTTACCGTACAGTGAAAAAAAAAATGGTGATGATTATAATAGTGTATATGTATATATAAAAAAAAAACAGAATTACAAAAATTCCCATAACACTAAAAATGACTAAGCGAACAAATATGATTTTAAAAATAGGCTTATCGCCCACGGGTATTGTGATGTACGTGAAATCGCTCGTCTCGGACGTTTACATTGTTTTATTATTAAAAAGCCGGTAAAAATCACTAGAACCGCGTATTATTATTACAGCGTCGGTATAAAAAAAAAAATAATAATAATAAAAAACCAAGAGATTTCAAAAAAAGAAAACAACGATTATCAACGACGTATCGCGCGTTAGGTAGACCGTTTTCGTATCATCTATAGAGTAACCATCTCCTACGGGACGTTCGTGCACGTCACTCCCATAGTGAGCTAGTTACCTTAGAAATGGATCCAAAACTATATATATAACCACACAAACAGCTCCTTGTTCCGGCCGCGGCAGGTGAAGTTTCCGGACGGAATTCGCCGGCAACGTTCGGAACGCGGACCGAGGGACGTCCCGCCGTAGACTTTGACGAACGCCGACGATTCGTGGGACGCGGACGGACGACAACAGCCTTTCGGCGCGAGCGACGAGATCCGCGCCGTACGCGTACCCTGACCACCCACTCACCCCTCCCCACCCCCTCCGGAACGGACACGTGTGTCGTGCGTCCGCGCGGTCGACTGCGACGGACACCCGCGAACGTTGTTGTCCGTTTGTCGTTCGGGTTCGGCTCTGGCCCGAAGAAGAACGCGTCGCGACTCCCATTTCCCCTCTACCCGCCGTGCTCCCGAAACGCGCGATCGCCACGCAGCACCCACACAAAGGAGGGGGGGAGTACTATGGGTCCCGTGGAAAGAATAATACGATCCGTCGTACCCACACCAGTCGCCGCCCCGTATCTCTTATCGAACGTTAACCGGGTTACTTGGCGTCGGTAGGGCCGTGCGGAAGTTTGGAAATGATAATAATTATTGGTTTTCACATTAAACCGCGGTAAATCGGTGTACTCGCGTTTCAAACTTATTTCAGCGTTATTAAAATAACTGATATTTTATAGACGTGTATATTACGGCAGACGAGCTGTGTGTGTGTACCCGATGTTTTAGGCAGGTACCTTTTGTAAAAAATTAAATGTTAAAATTTTGTATTGAAATTATTATAAATACCGCGACATACACGACGAGGGCCGCGCCCGTTTTTCTTTTTCTGCTCGTGTAGAAGTTACGGGAAATCGCCCATTACTTACCCGAGAAATCGTTTCGTCGAACGCGGCGGCGTACGAACGTTGCGCATTAAAAAAAGAAAACAAAATTTATATTCGCACGTTTCCATTTTTCGTTTCTCTGTTACTGTTTTGACGTTAATACCGAACGCGTCTCGTCGGATACACTCGCGCTGTTCTAACACGTGCTTGACGTAAACTGTTGATAAAATCGATTATTTCATCAACACACACATGCATTACATCGTACGCTGCAGAAAGGGTAAAAGAAACTCCGTTGTTCTTCTCGGGACAACGGAAGAGTATTATAATCGAATAAACCGACACCATATTGGACATATTGCGACATAATTATTTACAAAAACGTTGAGGACCGAACGTGTGCAAATGGACGCACGGTCGGTCGATCGTTACGCGCGCTTTCCTTATTTGTCGATCGAAATCTTACGCGTTTTCCATAAGGATGGATATCGATAATGAAAATACGTGAAATATCCTTTATAACGCAATAAAACATTTTATGACCGTAAATAATACTAAACCATCTTAATTCGGACAAACGTTCTAAAAATTACGTTCGATCCGATCGTGTTTAACCGCTATACAATAAAATATATTCGTTTTTCTACTTCTATAAATACAGTTAATTTTAAATGAGGGACCGTCCTAAAACATAATTTTGCGATTAGAATCAAATTTTACATTTTGCAATTAGCCATTACGAACGCGTTTTCAGATAACGGCCTAATGGAAATCTAATTTAACATTTAAAAATACTTTTATTTTCTTCAAATTTATCACGGTAGTAAAATGTCGACAATCGTTGAATTGATCATTGGCTTTCTTTAAAATAAATATCCATCCGCCGGATGTTAATCCTAACTCCCGCGTCGAATATTTATCTTAAAGAACGCTCAGTATTTCGCAAACATTCGATTATCTCTTAAATCTAAATAGATTACAACATAATATATATTTTATTTTTTTACCGCACTAATAAACTACGATATTCTATCAATTATTTAAATTTAATTCGTTGCTATTTTCCAATCTAGTTTGGAAATTTAACCGACTTAAATAATATACACGTGTGTTGTTTAAATCAATAATAGTCGTCATATGAACGACCCTATAGTGGTGATGATATGCTTTTACTAAGTATTATTTAATCGACTAGTAAAAAGCAGTACCATAACTACTACTGGGTAATTCTTAATCACTTATTGCGATGTGTACATATTTTTGATCCTTAAAAACCCAATTGCCGTCGTCCGTAGTCTGTTTATGAAACTCTGTTGGTAACAAAAATGTCTTTAGATTATATATTTAATGTACGTAAAGACGTTCTAAATTACCAATAGGAATTTCTCATAAGGTTTATTTCGTCGAATCGATCAATTTTTCGGGGGTTTATGGCGTTAGGTATCATAGCATTTAATTTTTAATATCAAAAATGCTTACGATAAATTTCGCGAATAAAATACCACCTAAGCACAATACCAGTTTCCAGATTAACGTTTTTTTTTTTTTTTTTCGAATCTATCGAGTAATGAAGTTCGTTCAGGACGTTTTGAATATCACTCCATAAAAACAAATTCATTACTTGAAAGTTCCGAATAGTGATAATGAAATAAACGTATTCCGGCGATTAATTAGTGGTCCGCGTTAACACAATTCACCGTGTTTAATGTTTTTTTTTAAATTGAACTACTTGAACTCCACGTGAATCGCTCAACTGAATTCTCGATACGCTAATTATAATAAGTCTTGATATACAGTTTTGTCGTTTACAACACAAATTTAAACAAACACGCGTAAAAAAAATTGTGAACCTGTTGCGGTCGGACGATTAGTACATATATACATAAACTTCTATATAGTCACAAATCCAATAAAATAATTCGTCACGCGATGAATATACACTATCGAACGAAAGTCTCGACACGATATGTTTATTGCGTATCTAACGTAAATATTACGACGAGGAGATCATAAAATAAATATCAACGAGATAGATCGGTGAATAGTATTTACGCTATGATGTATAGATCTGATGGAAGGAACACGTCCCGTCGAACGACGTTAACATGGATCGGTCTGTCCGCGCACGTGTTCTTCGGCGTTGTCCTCGAGCAACACATCGTTCCTAAAAAAAACAAAACAAAATCACAATTAATACGTTTTTTTTCTCTCTCTTCTTAATCACAACGTGCCATTAAAAACGGCCAGTGTCGTCAGACCAACGGATCCTGTAAAACTGTTCACGAAGACTTTCGATCAGTTATGCGGTGTGTGTGTATTTTTCGGCGTTGGCGAAACGAGACGACCGCGGCGGTGTGACGGACGAGACGATACTATTTGTCCGTCACCCTTTGCGCCGACCGACAGTCGCGGGGCACGTCGCGCCCAACGCGCATACCTGATGACGACGGGATTAAAAAAAAATAATGGGAGGGATGATTCCCCGATTGGTGTCGTGCGAGAACGTAATTGAGTACCTCGACCCGGTCGAAAATATTTTTGTTTGCGAGTCCTGTTTTTGATGTCGGGTTGGGGGGGTTTCGACCCGAGAAACACTGCACGCGCGCTGCGGCGACAGGACGCATACCGGTCTGATAATAACGTGGATTCCGAACGATCGGTTTTTAATCGGCGGACGCACTTGGGGGTTCCGTCGCCCGATACCTGCCGCCGCTATTCCGCTAATGTTCTCCCCGTTGATGGTGGTGGTCTGTTAAACGGTTAAACGTCACAGGAAGGAAAATACGCGCGGCGTGTGACCCGTTGAGTTCGGGTTTTTTTTTTTACCTAGGCGAAATATGCAGAACCCTGTGGGCTTTTTAAGGCGTTCGTTTCAAACGTTAAAACTAATACACGGGTTTTCTGACCAAACGAACGTCTACGGGACACTTTTGAAAGTGTTCGATCGTGTGGATGTGTGCTGGATGAAACCTGTTAACGGTTTCTTTCGGAAACGATTAAGAATTTACGTTGGTTTCGTCTGTGAAATCTAAAAATATACTTTTATCAATACTGAAAAGCAAGATTCATAATAGTTATATAGTGAAATTTATTGATCCGATAATTATTTTCAAATAAGGGCTCTTATATTTGATATTTCCAATTATCCGTATTGTTTGGAGATTAATTGTTAATTTCGGTCGATATAAATTGGATATCATCTTTAGATAATTGGTTTATAATGTTCATGGACACAGGAAACACTAAATTTAATTCTATTTGTGTGCAATATTATAGAATTTTATTAATGGCTTTTAAAGATATATGTTATTTACTTTTAATTGCATTCATATTGTCTTCCGGATTTATTTCATTCTCCAATTATATATCTAATGATAATTGTACGTAGTCCTTACAGTCTTCAACGTGTACGTTTGAAAAATATTTGATATAATAAAATGTAAAAACAGACCTGCGAAATGGTATTATGATTGCCGACAATTAAGTCGTCTTATATATTTTGAATTTTTGACATAGTTTCTTCGTCCTACAACGATTAACTATGTCATTTTTCGTATCGCATTATTATTTATTTATTTTTTTTAATTTGGGTTTACAAAATTTAATAAAAAGAAGGAAATGTTTGGTCGGTTCGGCGGCGTTACCTGTTGATCCGACGCACGTGTTCGTCTCACACACAAAAATGCATTTTATGAAAACCGATGGCTGGACTGCTGCGACAACAATAAAACATTGCCTTTTTATTCTTAGGGTCGAAAATAACGAAAAGCTAGTGTCCTTGCATATTATGTACGTACCCTCATTGACCGTTTCCTGCCAAGAATCCGACAGTCGGCAATAAAATGTTTGTTTGTTTTTTTTTATCTATTCCTCGTTATAACACGTTAAAAAAAGAAGCTTACCATGGGACTCTACGAAATATATTTTATTTTTAATTTCGATTATATAGACGTTTAGAATTATCTTCAACGAAAACGTCTGGAACGCTAAACCGTCCGCTCGATGAATGACGGACGGAAACGATCGTCTTGCGGGTGTATTGTTGTATTCGGAAACATTTCGTGTACACACGATTTTTGTCGATTCGGCGGATATTCGGACTAAAATTATCACTATAAAATTGTAAATGTTAAATGTTAAAATTACCCGAGAAGACTTCGAAAATAATATGTGTTTACATTATTTTTTATTATCACTCCTTGACGTTTAGGACCGATTTCTGTGTCGTTTTGGCCGTGTTGTACGCGCTCGACTTTGTTGGCAGAGCGTCCGAACGACGTCTTACAAAATATTTACTCTTTGCCGGAATTAACGTTATATTTTCCAAAAACGAATTGACATTTTGAACATTTATACGCAATATTATATTATGATATTTACACACTAATTCTTATTTTTCGTAACCGTTTTCGTTTGTCCGACGAACAATAATATTTGTACAGCGTGTTTTGATTGTTCGCGAAATCGACTACGAGTTGGTCGTTTGGTATTATGATCTGTTACAAGAATGTGTGTGTGTGTTTAGAAAAGACGTGTTCTCATCTTAAAATACGGACGCACGTGTTCGTGTTTTGATCGTACAAACACATCACCACCGCAGCGCAGTATTTTCTTTAAAATGAATTCTACTTTTTTGTTATTGACGAGTTCCGATCGATCTGCACGGACTTGTTTACGTTGGTCGTTATGTTATATAATGCGCACCAGTGACAATTAACCTTCGTGTCACGTGTCGGGTCTTTTAAGAAAGAAAAAAAACGCAATAATATTGACTGACCCATTGGCACCCGGTGTGTTTGTAAACATATATATTAATGTTGTCCGAAAACACATAACCTCCTCCTACAGGTTTTACCTGGTTTCTTTTCGTGTGGACAAATCCGACAAACTCGTGCGACCCACGCGTTTTGGTCCTTTCCGTACCGCGATACCGGGAATACGGTATTTTGTTGAGAACAACTCCCAATGGACGTTTAAAATATAATTATTGCCTTTTATTGACGTTTATTCGAAAATCGACTCGTAATGTGGTGAGAGTCTTAGCTACGGTACGACGAAGGCCGATTTTAAACTCGATCGATACACGTGTAGGATCCTGGCTACGACAATTCGACGGTTCATTTTCTAAGAACAAGTCTGTTCAATAAAATCGAAAATAATATCCAAATGCTTTTGGAACAATATCGTACGACTGTTTTTAAGAAATTTCCATTAAAAATGGTGTTGGAGCCGAAGTTTTGTAATGGAAACACACGAAATCGTTAATAACATTTGAGTATTTCGTATTGCGTTTAAAAATAATTACTTTGACGAACGGTATTATTGTTATTTCGAGGTTAATCATTCGTAGTTACGATTTGTTTTTAAAATTGTCCGATGTATATTTATAATCAATTAAATAATAATCATATAGGTACGTCGCGCCGTTTTTTCTATGTTAAGTCTTAGTTTTTATAACGGATAGCAAATTTGAAACTACTGAATCTAGTGACGGTGTAAGTAATGTGCGTAGGACCTCTAAAAAAAAGATTGAAGACGTGAAAGGATGTTTTGAAAAGAAAAAAAACTGGCCACTACACATGAGTTAGGACCTGACTGCAAGTGTAAACGCTTTCGTTGTTTTAAAAATATTTCTGAAGAAGAAGGGAAGCGTATTATAAGACAGTTCGACAAGCGAACACATTAATTCTCTGGTAACCCTTGAAGCCACTTTATGAGAAAAAACTCCCAATAAAAGCTACAAAATTAAAAGATTTACAACATTTAAAAAAGTTTTTAATCAAGAATAATCACGTGATTTCTACGAAAATCTAAAGACGTCAGACATTATAGAAAGCAGCGATGACGAATACATTGACTAACAATTAAACAAATGAAAAAGTGGGAAAGTCCGATCTAGAGTAAAATCCATAAAGAATTCAAATCTGTTTTCGGAATCGTTATCGTATCACTAGATCGATTTGGAAGACGAAATGTCTATTTCACTATGTTTCGTGCGTACAAGAAAAAGATAGAAAATACCCGCTTCCAATCCCTAAAATTAATAACGTGATTCGTATAATTAAAAGTTATGACAAACGACATTTTCAACTAGTTAAGCTTAAAATTAAAACTGGGGAAAAATATTAACTCGAGTTCGGTTAAAACAAAGAGTTACATTTTATTTTTTTAACACCTTACCAAAAAAAAAAAAAAAACTTAATAAATGAATCAATTTTTTTTTACCTATTAATATGATGTACGAAGCGTCCATTGATTGTTAATATTTCATTGGACGTGAAGTTTGAAGACAATATTGACCGTTTTTTATAATACTCATAAGTTGTAAACGATGCGTTTCGATGAAAACAATCGGTATGTTAACTAAACTGGATAATTAACCGTAAAAAGTTTACACGGTGTAAATTTAAACTAATCAACTTTTTTGACGTCAACGACCTTCGGCAAACGCACTAAAAAGTGGTTTTTTTTGGTCATTTTTAGATTGGTTTTAAAGGATACAACATCAGTCCGGACAAACTGAACGCTAGCGGTGAATTCGAATACGACAATCACAAGTACACGCTAAAACACGGTTCGGTGGTCATCGCCGCGATCACTTCGTGCACGAACACGAGCAATCCCAGCGTCATGCTCGGGGCCGGTACGTTGAACATGTCCAACTTACGGTTCCGGATTAAAAAAAAATAACGATAACTGATCCGCGTTTTCCGTCACGGCAACCACTGCTACGGGGCGGTGTTTGTGCTGCAGGTCTTCTGGCCCAAAACGCCGTCGAGGTCGGTCTGTCCGTCGCGCCGTACATCAAGACCAGCCTCTCACCCGGCTCGGGAGTGGTCACTTATTATCTCAGGGAGAGCGGGGTGACGCCGGCTTTGAAGGCGCTCGGCTTCGACATCGTCGGTTACGGCTGTATGACGTGCATCGGGAATTCCGGGCCTCTGCCGGAGCCCGTGGTCAACGCTATCGAATCGGTGAGTCGTAGACGGATTTCGATTGTTTTTGTTTGTTGAAACGTTTGATGCGAAACTTCGCTGATCAAATTTGTAAATGACCTATTTTTGAAAACCCAGTAATACGGTTTGAGGATCTCGTTTGTCATTTAATAACAGTATCGTCAACGACAGAAAACGAAAACTGATATTTTAAATTGTCCCGTCTTTAATCACCGTGCGATTTTTGTGTACTTAGAACGACCTCGTTTGTTGTGGAGTGCTGTCCGGCAACAGGAACTTTGAAGGCCGTATTCATCCGAATACCCGTGCAAACTATTTGGCCTCGCCATTATTGGTCATTGCATACGCGATCGCCGGACGCGTCGATATTGATTTTGAAACTGAACCGATCGGTAAGAGATTCGTTTTCGTTTTTTTTTTTTCCAAATATTATTTTACATATCACGATACCATCCCTTCGGAGACAAATCTCCTTATTTCCAATTATATATAATATATTATATTTCATTTATCGCTTTCCCGGGCTTCCAAATCTAACCTTTCATTCTCCTGTCGAATACATCAAGTATTTAAATCACGCTTTTTCTATTTAAAATTCAATTCATAAATATTTGTTTAATGTTTGCCATCAAATTTTTTAGGTAATGATAAGAACGGTAAACCAGTATTTTTGAAAAATATTTGGCCATCGAGAGCACAAATCCAAACTGTCGAAAAACAAACCGTTATCCCTGCCATGTTCCAGGACGTCTATGCCCGCATCGAGAACGGTTCCAACGCTTGGCAATGTTTACAAGCTCCTGACGGTCAATTGTATCCATGGGACCCGTCGTCGACGTATATCAAAAGCCCTCCGTTTTTCAGTGGCATGACAAAAGTAAAATCATAATAATAATATATGGCGATTGTAATATAATAATAATTCAATCATTATTACAAATATTTTCCTAAAATCGTAGACGTTACCCGGTGTTCAGTCTGTGAAGAGCGCGCACGTATTACTGTTTCTTGGCGATTCTGTAACCACCGACCACATCAGTCCGGCTGGTAGTATTGCGAGGAATAGTTCTGCTGCTCGTTATTTGGCTTCTAGAAAGTAAGTTTTAAGGTTTCATTTTTGTAAGTTCAAAGTGAAAAATATTAGAAAAAAACAATTGTTTTTTTTTAGTATCACTCCGAAACATTTTAATTCTTATGGCTCAAGACGTGGAAACGATGATATCATGGCCAGAGGGACATTTGCCAATATACGATTAGTGAACAAGTTGGTCCAAAACACTGGACCGAAAACATTGCACATTCCCAGTGGACAAGAGGTGGTTTACTATTTGATATTTTTTTTATTCAATATGGTTTTATTATGATTTTTGTTTAGTTGGACGTCTTTGATGCAGCTCAAGTTTATGCTAATGAGGGCAGATCGTTGATTGCTATCGTTGGTAAAGATTATGGATCAGGTTCGTCGAGAGATTGGGCAGCCAAAGGACCGTTCTTATTGGTAATATATTATGTATATTATGTGCCATACTAAGTATGATTTTGCATTATAGCATGTGTGTAACATGAACTAAATGATTTATTTTGTTTGTTTGTAGGGTATTAAAGCTGTGATTGCTGAGTCGTACGAACGTATTCATCGTTCCAACTTGGTTGGTATGGGCATAATTCCATTGCAATTCCGTGCTGGAGAAAACGCTGAAACATTAAAGCTTACCGGTCATGAAATTTATGACATAGACATTCCACAAAACTGTAAACCGTTGCAGGAAATCCAAGTAAAAGTAAGTCTATAACTGAGAATATTTTTCATTTTTTCCAAATCATAATTTATTTATTTTCATTTTTCAGACCAATACAGGTTTAACATTCAATGCTATATTGCGTTTTGACACCGAAGTCGATATCTTATACCACAAACATGGAGGAATTTTGAACTATATGATAAGGAAAATGTTAGATTAAATTGTTGGCAAAGTTGGCCATAATTATAATTTAATTAAAAATAATTACTTTATTAAATCAGATATAGGTGTAATGGAACTATATATATTTTTTTACTTTAATTTAAAATGTTATTTTATTATTTCATTTTGCCATATTAGAAAGAATTATTATTTATTAAATAAATGTGGTGTGTTATTACTCATTTGTCATTCTTAATAAAATATATTAGACTTATCAAATGTCTCTTGTTTACTGCAATTGCTGCCTATTATCAAATTATGAAATAAACGTTTTTATTTAAACATTTATTTTGGATTTAAATATGCAGATTTTGTGTCATTCAATTACATTTATAGACAAATATTTAAAAATGATTTTTACGATAATGATTTTGACGTTAACTTCCGACCTTCCAATTAGCCCAGCCTTGGTCATTAAATTAAAATAACATATTAAATCGTTTCAAGATATTGATGTACTTAATTCCTTAGATATTTCAATTCTAGTCTATTCAACTGAAGTCCATAGGTGCCATTAATTCGTAAACAAATATCAAACGAAGTATATGTCGTTATTCTTCGACGGTTACCCAGTTCTGTAGACAAGTGAGCTCGCTTGAAGTGCGATATATTTTTTTTTAGCGTGAGTTCTTCTAAGAAAACGTCACTCAAACTGCCTGTAGACAATTTTACTAAAAAAAACCGTAGAATTTCAATCGCAATAAAAATGAAATGGAATTTTACGCTTACAAGCCTTACAGCATAAAACGGTCCGCGAGCACATAACTATCAAATGCCCGTCACTTTTTGTTGACTGGATCACGTTATTTAATTTACATTCTTTTCGCAGCCCTAATCCTCCTACTTCACCGTCCGTCATCGTAATTCCCCCATCATCATTTCATTGATTTCCAATTCCGACCTACCGATTTAAAATTTAAACGTATTCATTGTTTTCTTCGTTTATCGTTAACGATTTCGTTATTATTTCTACGTTCGGTCGTATTTTCCTTTTGTTTCCATCTCCTCTTAAGATTTTTTTTTGTAACCGTCCAGCCACAATATTATTTGAATTAAACGGACACCACACATAATCCGTGTAATAAGAGATAACGATATCGGTTGATTATTGGCGCATGCGCGTTACCGGCGGTGCGTTCCTGTGCTTATAGACGCTCCTGTTCGTTTTCGCGTTATCTTTCCGTTTACGTTCCGTGTTGTCTTTTTGACGACCGTAACGTTTAGTCGTTTCAGCAACGCGTATCTTTTCGACGCGGCGTTCTGTGACCGTTTCTAATTCTTGTTTGTAGTTTCCAGTGAGTGCCGTCGTCGTGTCCGCAATCGTTCGGGAATGTTTGTTTTTTAACCGACCTTTTTTCTTGGTCTCTTCATGTCCAACTGAATCGCTTCGCGAATAACTGTCGAAATGCCGCCCGTGTTAAAATGTATCGAGATGGACAACTTCAAGTCGTACCGGGGCCATCACATGATCGGCACCCTGAAAAACTTTACGGCCGTCATCGGTCCCAACGGTTCTGGTGAGTGAAAATTCCGCTTGGCGGTTGTTGTTTCGTCGCGAGTTTCGTGTCGTTACGATTTCCCGTCGTGTTTCAGGTAAATCCAACTTTATGGACGCCATAAGTTTTGTGATGGGCGAAAAGACCACCAGTCTTCGAGTGAAACGTCTCAGCGATCTCATTCACGGTGCTTCGGTCGGACAACCCGTTTCTCGCAGGTACCGATTTTGTTGCATGTTCATTTGACACAGTGCTCATTTTTAGATTTTTTTCAATCTGTGTTTGCGATATGCTTTGTACCAAAAATTAACCATTTATTTAGTGCCAGTGTGACTGCAGTTTTCAAAATGGACAGTGAAGGAACTGAAAAACGATTTACTAGGACTGTGCAAGGAGCATCTTCTGATTATCGAATTAACGACGAAGTATAATATTTTGTTTAAAATTTATTTTGATCGATTAACTATATTATGATGCGTGTTAATGTTATTATTTAATGTGTTATCCTAGTCTGTCTCCAATCAAGAATATTTTTCACAGTTAGAACAGATTGGTGTAAATGTGAAAGCAAAGAATTTTCTAGTATTTCAAGGTGCAGTTGAATCGATTGCTATGAAAAATCCGAAAGAGAGAACAGCATTGTTCGAAGAAATTAGTGGGTATGTACACGTGTGGTTCATCTTTATAATTTTTTATTTATTAATGTTATTACATTTTTAGTTCTGGTTCGTTAAAAGAAGACTACGATCGATTGAAAGCAGAAGTGATGAAAGCAGAAGAAGAAACCAACTTCACATACTTAAAGAAAAGAGGAGTTGCTGCAGAGCGCAAAGAAGCAAAATTGGAGAAAGAAGAAGCTGAAAAATATCAGAAACTAAAGGATGAATTAGTAAACAAATTTATTAGTTTTAATAGTTTACAAATAATAAATTAATCTAAGAGGATTCTAGGTTGTGATAAAGTATGTGATCCACTGTTGGTTTTCAAATGCAATGTGTGCGATATCCCAATTTCGTATCAATAGCGACCAATTATTGATGCACAAAATATGTATTTTTTAATTTACAATTAAATATTATAATTTTTATGGTTTTTGTTAGAGGGGCAACTAAATATTTTTATTCTGGTTTTGTAATCAAAGTAATAATTGTAAACTTAAAAATGAAAATGTTTAATATTATAATTACATTTTGAAATCCTATATTATTATTATTTGTAATAGATCGTATACTATGTTACGGCTTAACGCTACATTGTAGTGTTTATAGTTTTTTCTCGTACAAATATGATTTTAGGATAAAAACATCAATTTTGTCAATTTTTGGTAATTTTCATCACTAGGTAGTTGGTAACCTAAGATTTTTGGTTATACTGTAATCAAAATAGCAAAAACAGCTCATTTTCTCACCTATTTGCACAGTTTTATTTATTTATTTTTTTTTTTTTTTGTGGCATCTTAAACTATTTTATAATATCATCTAAAAACTAAATATTCTATTTTAAAATAATATATATATATTTCTTTAATTTGTCATAATTTTTATTAAGTATAAATTATTTTAATATATAAGTAGTATATTGGTATGTTTAAACATTTTTAGGCACAAAAAGAAATTGAATACCAATTGTTCCGATTATATCAAAATGAAAACATGATAAAAAATTATGAACAAGATTTAGAAGACCGTAAAAAAGACGTTGCTAAGATAGAAAATAAAAAGGAAAAGGCTGAAGATGTGGTCAAGGAAAAGAAAAAAGAGCAAGGAAAAGCTAGTCGTGATTTAGCTAAAGTTGAACAAGAAATCCGAGAAATGGTAAAGCTAATTTAATAAATTCATTATTGTTTTTATTTAATTAACTTTACACTTTCAATTATTTTAGGAAGTTGAAATCAATAAGAAGCGTCCTTCATTTATAAAATCTAAAGAAAGGGTAGCACATATACGCAAGAAATTAAATACTGCCAAAAAGTCATTGGCGGAAGTAGTAACGGCTAATGAAGCTCATAAGAAGGATATTGATGAATTAGAAGCGGAACTTAAAGAGGTTGAAAAACGACGCACTGTGTATGAAGAACAAGTGGCTGGAGAAAGTCACAGCCAGGGAAGAGATGTACAGTTGGAAGATGCTCAGGTATTTTGATGTGTTTTCATGACAGTGTAATGGTTATTTTATGGTTTTGCAATTGTACTTGAGTAAGTAATCGTATTGTTTTGTTTTTAGGTGGCAGAATACAATCATTTAAAAATTGAAGCTCGTAAACAATCGGCTCTTTATTTACAAGAATTAGATTCTATTAACAGAGAACAAAAAGCTGACCAAGATAGGTTAGATAATGAGTTGCGTTTGAGATCAGAACTTGAAAATAAAATAAAACAGAAAACTCATGAAAAAGAAGAAGCCCAGAAACGAGTAGATAAGTTAACTGAACACATAAAATCTAGTGAAAATGCATTAGAAGAACAAAGGCGTTTATATGATGAGCTTCGAAAAGATGTTGGCTCGTCCAAAGATAAAGTATCAAAGTTACAGAGGGATTTGGATAATGTTACCGAACAGTTAGGTGATGCCAAAGTAGACAAACATGATGATAACAGACGTAAAAAGAAACAAGAACTAGTTGAAAACTTCAAAAAGGCATATCAAGGAGTCGTAAGTATTTTGCTATAACAAAAAAAAAGTTGTTCGTTTCTAATTGCATTTATTAATATTTTGTTTTAGTATGACCGTTTGATCAACATGTGTCATCCTATCAGTAACCGTTATAATGTAGCAATCACCAAAGTGTTGGGAAAGTACATGGAGGCCATTATTGTAGATTCTGAGAAGACTGCACGTTTGTGCATTCAATACTTGAAAGATCACATGTTGGACCCAGAAACGTTTTTGCCTATTGATTATTTGCAAACAAAACCACTTAAGGAAAGATTGCGTAATATTAGTCGTCCACACAATGTCAAGCTCATGTACGATGTATTAGAATTTGATCCCGAAATCGATAGAGTTGTTTTGTTTGCGACCAATAATGCACTTGTGTGTGAATCGCCCGAAGATGCCAATCATGTAGCTTATGAACTGGAAAGAGATGGAAGATATGATGTGAGATTAAATTAAATTAAATTTTGCCATTACAGTGGTGTTTTTAATTGGATTATTAATTAATTGTAAATTAGGCTGTAGCGTTGGATGGAACATTTTATCAAAAATCGGGCATTATATCGGGCGGTAGCTTAGATTTAGCCCGTAAAGCTAAGCGTTGGGATGAAAAACACATGACACAATTAAAAGCTTCTAAAGTAATATGATCTTATATCAAAATATTGTGTATGTATTATTAATTATTTATTATTTTTTTTAGGAAAAATTATCCGAAGAATTGCGTGATGCCATGAAGAAGTCACGTAAGGAGTCCGAATTGAATACTGTTGACTCTCAAATTAAAGGTTTGGATATGAGACTCAAGTATGGAAAAACTGATAAAGAAAACACAGTAAGTATATTATAATTTAAATGTTAAATCATTGTTTAACAATATAAAACTTTATTTTGTTTAGCTGAAACAAATCAGAGATTTGGAAAAGGAATTAAAATTCCTGGAAAGTAAATTGGAAGGAAGTGGAGTGAGTATATTTTGTTTTTATTTAGTTAGGTATTTTGATTAACTTACAAGTTTTAAAATAAATTTGTAGCCTCGCATTGAAGAAATTGAAAGAACAATGCGGACTCGTGATATTGAAATTCAAACTATGCGTGGTCGTATGAATTCAGTCGAGGACGACGTGTTTGCTGATTTTTGCCGTCAAATTGGTATGACCAATATTCGTCAATATGAAGAACGTGAATTGAGATCGCAGCAAGAAAGAGCCAAAATTCGTTTAGATTTTGAAAACCAGAAGAATCGAATAATGAGTCAATTAGACTTTGAACGTACAAAAGACACGCAAAGTAAGTTTTGTTGTATGTAAAATTTCGAATCTCAAAATTCAATTTTTATTTATCTAGATAACGTAACACGTTGGGAGAGAACAGTTCATGACGATGAAGAAGAACTTGAACGTGCTAAACAAGCTGAACAGAAACAAATGTCTGAAATTGAATTGGACATGAAAGAAGTGGATCGTTTGAAAGCTCAACGGCAAATTAAAAAACAAGAAGTAGATCAGATGGATGAAGTGATTAGCAAGGTACACAGATAATTAAAAAATTGGATATAGTTGATGAATACATTTAACACTTTTCTTATTAATACTTACTAGGCAAGAAAAGAAGTAGGCGCTATTGCCAAAGACATTCAGGCAGCTCAAAAGCAAGTGACTAACCTGGAGAACAAAGTAGAAATGCGTAAGGCTGATCGACATGCAATTTTAACTCACTGTCGGGTATGATAGCAATATTAATGTCTTGTGAAATATATTTCAATTTATTGATATTAGATAATATGATACTTAGATGGAAGACATAAATATACCATTGTTGCAAGGTAATTTAGAAGATATTACTCAAGAACAATCTGTGAATAATTCTGAAGAACAAGGGCGAGACAGTTCGATCAACACACAAGAGATTTATGATCAGGAAGCCAGGTTGATTACTTAAACTATCATTTATATGTATTAGTGTTTTCTAACTGATGTATTATTTTTTCTTACAAATCGTTCATAGGATCACGGTGGATTATTCTTCCCTACCCGATCATCTCAAGGATTTAGAGGATCTGGACGATATAAAAAAAATAACTGATAAAATGGCCAAGACTATGACTGAGCAATCTATGAAGTTGCAAAAGATCCACGCTCCAAATTTTAAGGTAAACTCGTCGTTGACTTTGGTTGAAATATTTTGTTATCTTTAATTAAATACAAAAGATGTGTTTGATTATTTATCTATTGTTTGTGTAATCTAGATAAATTGTGTATTATTTTATGTTTAAAAAAACCGTAATTCAACAAATTGCATGTGTATGAATGTGTAGGCCTTGCAAAAATTAGACCAAGCCAGAGAAAAAATGCAAGAAACCGATCGGGAATTTAACAGTGCCAGAAGTCGGGCGAAGAAAGCCAAACAGAATTTCGAGCGTATTAAGAAAGAAAGGCACACCAAGTTTACAGAGTGTTTCGAACACGTGGCCAACGAGATTGATTTGATATATAAGGTTGACTGCGTTCAGTCCTATTTGTGCGTTGGTTTCCTATGTAATATTGTATGTATTTTTTTTGAATAGGCCTTGTCCAAAAACCAGTCAGCTCAGGCTTTCTTGGGACCAGAAAACCCTGAAGAACCGTATTTGGACGGCATCAACTATAATTGTGTGGCTCCCGGGAAACGTTTCCAACCCATGTCGAATTTGTCTGGAGGAGAAAAAACAGTCGCCGCTTTAGCCTTGCTGTTCGCCATTCACAGGTAAGGTCGTATAAAAATATACGTACAAATTTTATTTTTTATATTAAAAATGAAACCGTATGCTTTTGTCTAGCTATCAACCAGCACCATTTTTCGTACTCGACGAAATCGATGCCGCCCTGGATAACACAAACATCGGTAAAGTTGCTTCGTACATTCTACAGAAGAAAACCAACTTGCAAACCATTGTAATATCTTTAAAAGAAGAATTCTTCCATCACGCTGATGCTCTAGTTGGAATTTGTCCTGATGTGAGTGAATGTCTGAAAATATATTTGATATCGTACAAAATTCTAACGCTTTTTAATTTATCTTGTAGGAAGGACAGTGTTTAATCAGTAAAGTAATAATGATGGACCTTGCGGAGTATCCTTTGGCTGAAACCGAAGAGAACGTAGTATTTTCATTACGTTGACCAAGACTCGCTACGAAATATCATAACTCTCCCCATCTTAAAATATTTTTTTAATATGATTTATAAGTTTTTACACATTGATTGTATTCGAGTAAGGCGTTTATTATTTAATTTAATGATTTATAAGTACTTTGATTATTATTTTTTTCATTTATTTGGAATTGTAATTATTTTTACTTAAAAAAAAAACTTTATAAATATTTTTAAGCAATTAGACTAGTTATTATACCGATTGTTCAGGATATAAGAATGAATACATATATATATACCAACATCGGAGTATAATAAAACGATAATCTTTGTCTACTTTAATTTCACATGTTGTATGTATTGTTGGAAAACACTGTTTGTGTAAAAATTAATGTCAATTGTGTATGTGTTGCACTGTTTGCGAGTTCATTGTAGGTGTCGGCAGTAAAAGAATATTCTCTGCGTGTCGCGGAAGAAGAACAGACGGCTCGAAATACTCGCATCATTATTTCAAACGAAAAGGACACCGTTTGTGGGCAATACGAGAACGACCAAACCGACATGTTATGATACGTTGGAGAACGTGAGAGATTCCCGCAAACGTTCGACTAAACTCTCCCACCACCACCACTAAGAAAACGACAAATAAGTAAAAAAAAAAATACGTATCGTTTTATAAATGCTTTCCGGCTTTTGTTGTCTTCCGAATTCCAACCGAAATGTTTCACTAATTAAGTCGAGTGACAAACATCATGCTACACGTCATGAACTGGCCTGTCCCCGTGCCCACCCCATCCGACCTACTCGCTGCACGTAAAAAAAAGACGTTTTACCGAGCGATTTTCCGAGACACGCATAAATTATCAAATATTTTATTGTTAACAGCGATAACAAACAAATTGTGTGGATCATCGACGTTACGTTGATGTTTACAGACGGGGTCATAAAACCGTAAAATAACGTACGATTCGTCATGGCGGTGGGGTGTTGGTTTTGCAAACCGTGAACTCGGAACGTCGGACATAAAAAAATATGTCGAAAACGAGTTCCTCCCCCGCCCCCCCCCCGCCTGGTCGATTGATCCGTACCGACGATCCGCGTGCACGTGCGCGCGCCAAACACAATGACGCCAATGTCGTGCGGGACGCGGGCGGTACACGGTCAACGAAACGGAGAAGTCCCCGGCGTGTGTAACGGACAAACGAGCCGCGGACCAGGTGTACATCATAAACCGATAAAGACGTACCCGCGCGCGCGCGCGCGTGTGTGGACGACGCAAAAGACCAGCAGATGTATAATGAAACGTCGTATTAGTAACGACGGACGTTACCTAACGCGTACTTTATGTTACGATCGTGTAATGGCCGGTGTTATTGTCACGCGACGTGATAACGGGGGGGTGGGGGTGGGGACAATCTTTCGAATTGGGACCCCCTCCTCCCCCTACACATGCAAAATTGAAAAATAGCTCATTTTTTTCAAAACGTAAACAGATGATGCGAGCTAACGTTTCTATTGTTTTTAAACTCGAGCCAACCTAAACCACGTGACGTCGAGAGTCTGTAATTCGTTGCGAATACAAATAAGTGAATAAATAATTAAATTAATAATTCGATAGAAAAAAAGTGATAATTACGCAAGACGCTCGTGTGCGCTTGCACGTGAAACCCTCTACTAATACAACGGGGTACAAAAATTGAATCTTAAATAAATTTTCGATTTATTTTTCATTTGAAAAAAAAAAATTTCGTTTATGAATTTGGAGGATGTCCTCAAAGGGGGTGGGGGGCAGTGGCGGCGCTAGAGGGGGGCAAGGTAGGGCAAGCGCCCCATCCAAATTTGGTTTTGCCCCAGCTTTGCCCTACCTGTCGAAGAACAAACGAAAATTTAAATTTCTAGTGTTTATGTGTTTGCTGTGTGTTTCATATGTTTCGCTGTGCAACTCGTCGTATTTTTCGTTATGTGCATTGGTTTAGGTAATACACCACGGCGTACACTACCATTTAATTTGATTATATTTGATCAGAAAACGCTAATAATACAGTATTTTTCATGTATTTCAATAATTCATATTACATCCGTACAGACGAGTTTTCACTAAATTCCATGTTCTTGCCCCCCCTAGAAAAAATGTCTGGTGCCGCCACTGGTGGGGGAGGGGGCTAGGGAAATTCGTCCCAGCTGCCCCCCCATCCCCCTTGTGGCGGGCCCGCGTGTTTTTTTTTTCTTACGATTCGCGTACGCGTGCGCCGCGACATAGAACGTGTAAATCACGTGAAAATCGCACTGATAACGTTCGACGGACCTGGTGCAAGTCCGTGTCCGTGGCGGGTGGGGGAGGTCAATGGGCTCTGGACATCGTCGCTTTCGACGTGGACACTGATATGACATTCCGTCATAACGACCGGCCGACGAACCGCCGGGACAAATACTTATTTAATACACAAAAAATGTATAATTAAGGCCGACGAGTTATAAAATACGTTACGGCCCCCGCGAAAAGAAACGCTGCATACGGTCGTCTCCCGCAAACCTCGCCACCGGCGCCGGTCGTTCGGTCAAAAGAGGTGGTCGAGTGATACCCGATCCTACCGTAACGCAACGATCTAAACAATCGTGGACATTTTATGTGAATGAAGCCGAGCTAACGTTGTGCCCGGGGGGGGGGGGGGAAACACGTTATTGATTTAAATTAGAAAAACGGTCACCGTATCTTGATTTGATTTCTTACTACAGAGTTTATGCGTGTATTATTTTTATTTCATGAGATTCACTCGGTAGGTTTGAAAAAGTTTAAAAGTAATAATAATATTTTTTTTTGTTATTATTCATAAATACTTTTTTAAACAAAACGTTGATTTTTGTCACAGACCGCTTGGAATCGGTATACTCGTGTTTAAGACATTTATTTTAGTGCAACTAAAATAAACGATAGTTTATCAGACGCCTTTTGTAGAAATATAAAATTATGTCGAAAAATTCGTGCGGCGGTCCCGGTCATGACACCAATCGCGGACATCCGTCGTCACCAGGAACGCAGTTGTTTCTTGTGCTCGGTGCGCGAGTGCATTTTTTATCACCGATAAAAATATCGGATTTTTTCGAAACGGTTCACGACGATTTGTGTCTGCTCCACAGACACGCGGTTTTTGACGGTTGTCGAATGGTTTGTACGTTCCGCGACAATTCCCGTCATCCGTATGTACGATTTGTTGGCGAGTTTTTATCCGACCGAACGGCGTCCGTTTTGAAAGCGGCGGATGCCGTCGCCTTTCCGCGCGACCGGTCCTCCTCGACGTCCAAGAGCCGGACCCCCGCGGGGCTGTCGCGTTTGCCTCGGACGTGGTCGGTCGACCTCGACGACTCCCGCGTTGGTCCCGGCGGAAATCGTTTCCAACGGTCGTAAAAAACCCCGGGACGGTAAACGAAAATGTCGAAACGAACGCGAATCGATCGGCGTGCCCCGCCGTAACTCTCGGGACGGATAACGGACGTCCAGATGTGACGCCGTCGAGCCGTGTGACGTGAATCGACATAATAAATTCCCGACCGGCGCGCCGCAAACGGACGCGTCGCGTTGATTTCGATTCTAGTTTCCCCCCCCCCCCCCGGTCTTTTTATTTTATTTTCACGACGACGACGGGGGGGGGGGCAATAATTCAATTCGCACGTCCCCCGCAGATTTATGTGCACGTGCGCGCCAAACGCAGTCGGCATCGATGCGAACCGTACCGGTCGAAAAACCGCGCGTTACCGCTTACCCGGTTCCGTGCCAACACGAAACACAGGAACGTGGAAATGCCCCGTCGTCTTTGTCTAGTCTACGCCAAAAGAGGGATTGTTGCCGTCGGGTCGGAAGACCGATTTCGTCGCGAGCGGAGGAGACGCGATCGTCGAACGCAAGAGCGTGTTTATGGGATGGGAGGTTTCAGGAAATTTCTTCGTGTATCATATATATATTGTTGGTTATGAATGGTATGTCGTGTTCGGTTTGTGGGATCATCGTGGTGATCGCAAACGATCATTACAACGAACACCGGCGCCGCGCCGAATGAAATAACCGTAAACGCCGACGGTTGTCGCGCGCCACGGCTTTCCGGACCGGTTTTCGTCCGTTTAAGAGTTCGCCGGACAGAAACGGACAAAACGAAAAGAAAAAAACAACCGAATGCTATTGCTCGTCCGCCGCAATAGGAAGTGTAACACGTCCGTCGACTTTAATCAGGGTGCGCTTTATCCCCCGCCCGCTCGCAACGGTTTAATTCTCTCCGCACTTTTCTACCACCACCCCCCAACCCCCAACCCCACGACATAAATAACTTCGCAGACAATGTCGGACGAGTCTTAAGGGACGGTGACCGCCGTGAGCCACCCGGATTTCGGACCGAAATTGAAATACGGCGCGTAGGGGTGAGAATCCCCGAGTCGTCCGAAAAACGGCGCTAGAGCCAACTCTGAATGCTAACCGTACAAAAACGACCATACGGAAAACGCGACATCGCCGTCAGCGTCTCGCGGTTAATGTTATCGACCAAGGCCGGAGCCGTTCTGTTGTACACGGTATGTATCTGCAGTGCCCGACACGTGTACGCGTTGAAACGGTGCGCATTGTTTTCGTGACTTCGGCGCTTATGGTACGAGTCGGTCTCGGGGGGGTTTATCGATCGACTCGTTTTATGGCACGACAAGACACGTCGATCATCTACAGTGGCGGCGGCACCAGACATTTTTTCTTGGGTGGGCAAGATCATGGCGAATTGGTCATGGAATTTAGTGAAGACATCTAATACTGGCGTAATATAAATTATTGAAATACACGGAAAATGCTGTATTATTAGCGTTTTCTGATAAAATATAATCAATTTCGGAATCAAATTAAACGGTGGTGTATTATCTAAACGAATGCGCATAAAAAAAAAAGTTACACGGCGAAAAACATGAAACACAACAAATACGTAAATACTTGAAATTTAAATTTTCGTTTGTTCTTCAACGGGTAAGGGCAAAGGTGGGGCAAAACCAAATTTGGGTAGGGCGCTAACCCTACCTTGCCACCCTCTAGCGCCGCGAAGAGGTCCGCCACGCTAACAAAAACGCCACGTGAAACGTATTTTTCGATTCGTTTTTTTCCACCACCTCCCCCGACCGACCGACCGAAGCCTGACCTGACCTAAATATAATACTTACACGACGTTCTCGTCGCCGTACGAACCGAATAACGCAGACGACCCGTCCCCGGGAACGGGGGACACGGTTGTCGTTTCTCTCGACGGTTTCGGTTTCCGCCCGACGGCGGGAGTCGATGAAATAGCCGCACGGGGTTCGGAACGCGCGCGTACGACCCGCGGATTCGTTTCGGATCGATCTTAACGTACGTTTTTACCTCGAACGTGCGACGACGAGAATCGGTGAAAAATCCCGTTGTCGTTATCGACCCGGTACGCAGTAGGCCGCTGCTAATTTTATCTGATAATATCATTTCCCCCCGCCCACGGTCATTTAGTAAATCGAAAAGTCGATCTCGAGTATACGTTTTTTACCGCTGCGACAAACCCGGTCGATACAAGCTCGGCGAAACTGAGTGAATACTAAACACGATTGGGGAAATAGAAAAATCGGACGAAAAATTACTACGCCAGTATTTTAGCGACTGATCGTATACGAACGGACCGAGTCAATCGAATGGCTTATGAAAATTTAATTTAATTTAGTCGGACCACTAAATGTTTAGTTCGGACGTGTTTAACATCATGAATATAAAATGGATTCGGCGAGTAGGAGATTAAGTCGAAAATTAAAAACGTTACGGGCTTTTCGATCTTTTGTAAACTTGTTTTTAGGATTTACTTAGTTTTATTTTTCTTGTAGGCTATTCGTGTTCACGCCCGTTCACAACGACACAACCCTCCCCCCCTCAAAAAAAAAAAGAGGACTAGACACCGATGTACCAAAACGGGGTAGACCGAATCCACCGCGGAAATCCGATCGACTGAATTGTTCGTAATCTAAACATCTAACACGCGTGTATAACGTGCAGAAAGATAACGGACGAGGGTTTGTGCGTGATTTCCTTTTTTTTATTTTGTTTGCTATAAGGCGGACACGCAACAACAACAACAACGATAATAATAATAATAATAATAATAATAATAATAATAATAGTAATAATAACAGTAATAATAATAATCCGCGTTTAGGGCGAACGACGAACGCTAAAACCCTTATGGCACCAAACTTCTGAAATTTATTCGTGTAACTCTACTTGATTAAAAAAATGGTGACTCTGGACGCGTGACATAATACCACTTATATACGGTAAAAAACGTATATTCGGGTGGAAACCGTTGTTAGTGGTACCCGTTTACCGCGTTATTTTTTCAAAAGCCCCCCCCCCACAGTTACCGCTCCTGTTTTAAATTTCGACAGAATATAAAGCGGTACGAAATTTTACGCACGTTCAAAATTACGTCATTATTGCGTGTGCGTGTGTACCCGTCGCACGTTTTGTTCGAAAACCGTACCGCGTACCTGTCCAGTGTACACTCTTTTTAAATTTTTTTATTAGTATCGTTTTATAATTCTAACTCTTATCTACGATACTATAGAAAGACAATTTCAAATGAAATTGTAGCTATGGGATTTTTCGGTTTTAACGTTTTTGAAAGTACATATAATTGTTTTCATACGTGCATTGCAGTTGAATTATTGAACGATACGTGAACCTTAAAACTTGATGGGTTACACATAACATAATATGCCTACAGCATGGCTCTTAAATATCTCGAACATCTTCGTAGTGGACAATGAATTGCAGCCGCAATCGCCACGTGATTCGACGTTTGATAATGACACAAAGACAGACTATTATTGTTTTATTTCGGTGTATCGCAAACGATTTCCAAGATAACGTTTTGGAAAATATTTCATTACACGATGCGACAAAATGAGGATTAAATTTGTTTTGATTAAGATGGCTCCCCTCCCCCCTCCCCCCCACCACGTAAATAAGATCCGGATCCGTGCCTGACCACTACGATCACGCGATTCGTTCGAAACCCGTCGTCGTAGACGTTCAAAGCGTTTGTCCGCGGAACGTGTGCGAGTCGGCATAGGCGTGCGCAGACCTTGCTGGCAGAGGGGGCAGAAAAGTGTTGTCGCTTATCTATAAACACTCGTTATAACCGCGGTATCGCTTGTGGTTTGCTTAAAGTTGGACTACACAAAATCATCGTGCACCGCGCACTTTATGTTTACATATTATTCGTTATATAAAAATATAAAATTATATTTTAATGTTTTTTTAAAACTATATTTGGAAGAAAACTTCAGCCCGCAGGAGGGGCAGTTGCCCACCCTGCCCCCCCCCCCGTGCGCACGCCTATGCGAGTCGGTCCGACGCAAAAAAACACACACACACACGTTCCCGTCACGCGGCGTGGACGTCGTGTCCGAACGCGGCGGAGGAACCACAAACGAGATTCGAAAAGCGCGCTTTGCTCCGGCCGACCGTCCGAACGTGCGCGTTAGGCTCCGGCGTCGAGCAGACAATCGCGGACCGTGTGCGTCTAAAATTTTCAGAAGCGCCGCGTGTACCCAAGAGAAAAACCAAAGACCCGCGTCGTCTACGCCCTATTGCCGATTCGAAAAACGAACATTTAGTAAGAAAACATGTTTTTACTTGTTTTCTTACTATTAAATTTTGAGTTTTATGTTCCATGGGGGATTGCTCCTTGAACGTTACCGTTATGTTGACGGCCGTCTATTTTTAGAACAACTTTTATGGGAATTTAAAACCGAGTAATAACAAATGATAATAACGATACTATTATTGTTACGTCATTCGTATTTTACGTTTAATTGTTTTTTATTCAATTCTGTATTGAATTGTGTATCGTCGTGTTTGTCGTGTCGGATATTATAATTATTTGAAAACTGTTTGAAAGTCAAAACGTTCGAAACAAATGAATAAATTTTGTTATACGAAGAATACGATCTGAAAACGGTGAGTCAATAATATACTTTGTTCACTGTTAGATAGGCAATTATTTAAAAAATTAAAAATATTAAAACATATGGGTAAATAATTATAACCGTGGTTTTAAATTATAGAAATATTTTGACATAAATCATCGAAAATCAATTGTTTTTGTGTGTTGTGTATTTTTATTAAAGTATAATTCCTAAGTGTACATATATATTTTAAACTTTATTTTTAATTTTATAGGATAACAAAAACTACTTAATGATACAACGGATTCAGATGAGATTTCCAATCCTGATAATCCAGTTTCTATGTCAATGTCAACCAAGACACTGGCTAAAAAAGTATAATTGGTAAGTCGTAAACAAAATTCTTCAATGTAGGCACCTAAATACTTGTATAAACAATTAATTTATTTTAATTAATTTATTGTAGTTGTATTATATGCAAATATGTTTAAGATATTGAAGGGGATGTGGGAGCAAAGCCCCGGTCTTATATATTTTTTACGATTTCGCGCATACCCATAAATTATTTTAGGACTACATCGTTGAGTAAGACGACTGTCCCTCAATACTCGCAGGCCTATGGTATACCGTTCGGACTTATACTGAAGTATACAACTTCGTTACGTCATCATTATTAAATTATAATATGTTTGGTTTTGGTACAACGGTTACTCAAATAACATTACATTTCGTTCAGTCTATCGCCAACGACCATACCACGTTGAATACACCAGTTCTCGTCCGATCACTGAAGTTAAGCAACGTCGGGCGTAGTTAGTACTTGGATGGGTGACCGCTTGGGAACACTACGTGTCGTTGGCTTCTTTTTTTGTTGTGATAATATTTTTTTTTATTTAATTGGTTGATTTGATAAATTTTTTTATTTTTTTTGGAGACTTGCGAGAAATAGATAATCTTCTGTGCACATTTTTTTTTTTTACTTGAAACGTAATGTGTACTTTGATGTCAAAGTTTTTCGAGTAATATGTTTTAAAGACAAAAATAAGAGCACACGTCGTGTCGCATAAATATAAAATTTTCGTTTCGCCCGGCATCTAGTCAAATCGTTTTTCTACGTACCGATTTAAAACAAATCGGTATAAAATTTTTGTTATTAAAAACACATTATTTTCTATTACGTCCTTGTCATCGAATAAAATAATACGACAAAAAATAGTGTATTATAACTACTATTTCGATAATAACGATCGCTTGTAATAATTCTTATAAGTATAAACTTTTTTGTTAAATTTTTAATGTTATCTCCACGACGTGACTTGTTTTTGACAGAAATCCGTGCGTGAAGTACTTAATGCTATAATCGATCGCTGTTCAATTATCAGTGTTAAATACTTATACACTTGAAAACGTACCATGCCATCTTAATAGGAAACGTAAACATACGGATTACGTAAATAAAATACGTGTATTGTTTGTAGAGTCGACAACTAATCGTTGTCATTGCTTTCAAAAACAATAATAAAAATCCCTGTTTGAGTGATCTGCTTTTCGACGTTTCGTTTATCAAATTATCGATTTTTTAAATAAATAAAAAAAAAGCCAACGGCACGTAGTGTTCCCAAGCGGTCACCCATCCAAGTACTAACTACGCCCGACGTTGCTTAACTTCAGTGATCGGACGAGAACTGGTGTATTCAACGTGGTATGGTCGTTGGCGATAGATGATTGAAATGTAATGTTATTTGAGTAACCGTTGTACCAAAACCAAACATATTATAATTTAATAATGATGACGTAACGAAGTTGTATACTTTAGTATAAGTCCGAACGGTATACCATAGGTCTGCGAGTATTGCGGGGTAGTCGTCTTACTGCATTCGCTTCGACGTACATGGTCAATAGTGTCGAGTTAGCTGCGTCGTGTTGTGTTTTAAGCAATTGAATCTTCTTGATCCTGCGTAGGGAACTTTCGTGTTTTTGACATTTTCTAAAAACGTTCTAGTTCGATAAATTTCTAATAAAATAAATTCGACTTACGAACACGTGAGTATGTTGAACCAGTAGCGTAATTTAGTGGGCGAGGAATAGGTTCTCCCCACCTTGGGCTTTTCTATTTTTTTTCGTGCACAGACAGTAAATAGTATTTTCAGAATATTTGTCAGTAAAAAAAAAAAAAAGCGTGATTCACCTTCTCGTCCCGTCCCTTGGGACAATATCTAAATACGCCGTCACACACGTCAGTACGTTAAAACGTAAAATAGCACATACTCCTCAATCGGAAACCGCTTAATTCATCGTTGCGCGTCATCAATGCATCGTGTACGGACGAAACACTGCAGGATAACCGTTTCCGTCATACGGTAGTTTCTTTATGGACTATATCTATTGTGTTCGGACGTGCCCTAACCTAACCTAACCAGCTGTCCTGCGCGTTATTATTCCTATACGTACGTATGAAAAGCACGCGAACGGAAACGAATCATGTCCAAAAAGCACGTCGGGTTTGTCCGTCGAACGGTCCGAGACACTTTTCGCGTTCGATTAATTTTTTTTGACAAAAAACAAACAAAAAAAAACGGGGCACCGGTCGTGTTCTTTCGCGCCATACTCTTTTTATCGTTCGCCGGGTTTCCCACACGCGGGACCGAACGGAGCGAACACGTCGTCACGTGCGTGTGCTCGAATCAAACCGAATTGATAATAACGAAACGATGATCGGGACCGTGAGAGTGAGAGAGAGTGAGAGAGTGAGTGAGTGAGAACGAACAAAAAAAAAAAAACGTATCCGTCGAGGAAAAATCATCGTACGGCCCGACGAACTAACAGCTGCTGCCCGCGACCGAGTTATGATAATAACAATAAAATCATTTTCCACATGTGCGATCGTCAAAAAAAACGAAACGAAGAGAGAACCGCCACCGCGTAGCCACCGCGCGGGCAACAAACTAGACCTGTCAGCCGACACACACACACACACACATGTATATATACGTGTGTGTGTGTGTGTGTATAGTGTGCGTGTTATTGTAACATATTATGCCGCTAATGCGTCCCCTAAAAGTCACGCGTGTGTACAAAGGGCCCACTTTGTTGGATCTCTGACGGCAACGGCGGCGGAGGGTATAGTAATAATAATAATAATAATAATAATAATAATAATAATAATAGTAATAATACGGTATAAAGATACACAATAAACAACAGATTTATATTGTGTGCGCGCGCGCGCGCGGGGCTGCAGACGAGGAGCTCAATCATCCGAAAAACGCCGTATTAGATCCGGCGGCGGATTTGTACGGATTTTTATTATTTATTTTATTTTATTATATTTTATTTTTTTTCGCTTTCTTTCCACACCCCCCGTCGTTTAACCGTGTTTTCGGCCGATCGCCGATTTGACGCGTACGTGTGCCCCTCGCCGCGACCCGTTCCCCGTGCGCACGACGATCGTCGTAATACGCGTTTTACGTATATATATACCTGACGGGATCGGCCATCCCCTTGCACTGCCTACGCTCATCTCCTACGCGTGCATTCGTCGGGGGACGAGTAAATGATAACGGCGTTCGTCCGGATTCGAAAGTTTTATTTATATGTCAATTATTAACCTAAAAATTAACCTCGCGTTGTCCGCAATAGCGTAACGATTGCAATATTGCACGGTCCAACGTATGTCACGTCGTGAATGGTTGTCAACGATTCAACAACAGTCAAGTACGGTTTGTCCGTAATGGAATAGTACCGTAAAGCGAATGAACAACGGGATGTTTGCCGAAATTCCCAATTTCCAACGTCATTAGTTAATGCGTAGACAATAATAAACGTTCGTTGTAATTTTCATGTAAAGTAATTCAAAACTACGTGCATATTTTATATATCATCTTGAATCCCGCGGGGGTCAACCCCCGAAACTCCCCTCTGCGTTCACCCCTGACGTATGCGATTATTATCGTTTTCGTCATATCGCACAATACATTATTAATACGGTCTCGCACATTTTTTTTTATATAAATTCATATACTGTGGCGGATACGATCGAAATCGGTATAGTTATTTATTTAATTTTTTTCAAATCATACGGCACCAATAAAAATTTAGATTGAAAGTTGTTCGACATTTATGATTTTGCGTAGAGTTCAAATGCCGAAAACAAATACACGTGACCTATGGGCGGAATATAACGTGGGGGTCCGAAATAAATAAACAGGACCATACAATATATTGTTTATTAAATAACATTTAATATTGTCTGCAGTACCTACTATTTATTTATTTAATTTACTTATAAATTACGATTAAAACGGGGAAGTAATATCATATTATAAAAATACAGATTCGTAAACAATTAGCGCAAGTGACTTAAATCAAACATAAAAATAATAATGTGTATAAGCGATAATCAAAATCAAAATTTTCACAAAATCTTCTATTACATTTTGAAAATCAAGTTCCCTCAGAATATCATCAGCTCGACTCATTCTTGCGAGTTGATCAAGTCTGCGTGAAAGTGCGCAATCTATCTTTTATATATTTTGAATTGAATCACGAGTATTAATTTGAAATGACCGAAACACATTTTGTTCGACACGGAGATGCTGCGAACTTCACGGTTTACGCGCCGTACATTGTTTGGGTCGAGGACAACCGCACATTGCAGCGCGAGTCTGACGGCAGTCCCGACGGGATATATGATTGTATCAAAACAATTAAAACGGGCCGTCCCGGGCGGTTAAACTGTTATTCCATTAAAATCGGTTACATTTCAGACAATTAGATCCTTCGGAGACATTTATATAGTTTCGGGTAAAATATAATTACCATAATTTGTCATTTAGTTTGTCACGGAAGAGAAAGCTATCAAAGTAAACTACCCCGTGCGCACTACTGCGCCTACTGCGAAATATAATAGGGTGGAACCGACAAGTTTGGCGATGCTAACGACGTCCTACGCGTACGTGCAAACATTTTGTTTTTGTAATTCGTTTCCGTCGTCGCGTTTGTCAACGTAATTATATTTTTATTCGAAAACCTTACATTGCAAATTAATGTACGTTTAACGGGCGGCGCAATTTTTTTCGTTAATCGTATGGATTGTGAGGAGGCAGTGGTCTTCGGACTTTTTCATAACGTAAACACCGTGTGGGTCGCGATTGATTTTCGGGGGAGAACCGCTATTACACTACGTATCGCTACGAAAATCGTCGAAGCACGTTACTGAAGACTCCCCCCGGTACGGACTTCCGCAGCGGCGCGTTGCAAGTACGACGGATCACGTGTGTACTGACGGTATTATTATCACGGCGACCGGGGTAGTGTAGTGCGTTGCGAATTATTTGCCGATATCACGTCGGATGCGCGCCGTACCACGTTACGTTATGAAAATCAAAACTTCCGGTGGGTTTAGACACGTTTTAAAACGCGTCGGCATCCGGACCGGGGCGATCTACGAAAGCGGCCTAATTGCTTTGGGGACGGTTTGCCGGCATTTAAACGGCCGTGTTCTCGAAGAACCAATTATTGTCCTCTTACCGACAACCCCCCTCGGCCGAGAACGTTTAGCGGCGCGACGGTCGGGAGCGTCCCGTGACTGCGACACGACGATAATTCGGCATCGTTTAAAAAGAAAAACCGAATCTAGACCGTTGGATATTGTACCAAGAAGAAAACAAACACGCGCGCGCACGGAATAATAATAATAATAATAATGACGATAAATGACAAATACGGGAGTTATCACAATAAATAAGGAGCGCAACGTAACTTAACCCACATTATAGAGTGTATATATATATATATATTATAATATGATATACGCGCACAATAGAGTTATATCATAAATATTATTTCTAAACGATCTCCACACATAGTATACACGTTATATACATATATAGAGAGAGAATGTGTGTATGTGCGCGCGCGCGCGCTCATGGAAATAAACACAAGGGGACGGGACTGTGGCGACGGTCGTCGTTGTCATGCAAATGGTAACAAATTTAAATAACCCTATCCCTCGTTAAAACATTACGTCCGCCGCGACGGACGCGTTTTCATTGACTTTAACCACCCCGTCACGTCCACGGCGTCGTCATCGTCGTCACAACGTTCCTTTTGTCGCGCACATAATAATAATAATAATAATAATAATAATATTATATTATTATTATTATTATTATTATTATTATATTGTATTGTAACAGTACGCGCACACCCGTATATTATTGTATTACGTACAACACACCGAGTCCGATATTGTCCCCGATACCTCGCTCTCACGTGTATACACGTATATAAAATAAATACGGCGGTCTGCGGGGGTACGCGTGCATTATACTCGCACGGACGTTTTTCGTTTGGTTTACTGAACGGCGGCGGAAACGATTTTTTCGACAGCAAACGCGCTCGATCGTCATCGTTCGTCAACCGTGAAACGGATCCCTTTTTTATATTTATATAGCCGTGAACACACGAACGGGTACAATAATCCTCTGTTCTCGCTGTTGTGGCGCGGGAGGTCGTGACGTCGTAATCGTACGGGTAAATATCGGTCAGAAAATTTTACGCGCGACTTTCAAATGAAACGGTCCGCGTTAGGTCCTGTTTGTCTTGATTATCTCCGAGTTATTTCCGACGTCACGCTGATTCATATTTTTGACGTCGACGCCGAACGTTAACCGGTGGCTTTCTAGGCGGAACCCGCCAAAACGGACGTTAAACGGATTTATTTTGTACGTACCGATGGAAAAGTTTCGGTGTCTTTATCGGCGTGTAAAAGTTTGTGCCGATCGACATTATTGTGTGTACGACACGTGTATTCGTTCAAGTTTACAAGGTCCGTGTTCGCAGCGTTCGCGTACAAAAGACGAAAGAATAGCGCGTCGAAATTCGCCGGCGGTTATTTCCGGAGAATAATTCTATAAAAAAAAAAAAATGTCTGTTATTTTTCGTTCCGTCGCAGGGGAGTCAACCGTTCCTCTTGTACAGTGTTTTGTTTTTCAGTGGATGAGATCCGAAGACGATTCGTTTGTTTTGATATCAGGTATTTTCTGCTTTTCCCCGTAAACATCCAGTAGATGTGCGGCGCTATGACTTTGTTTTTATCCGACACTACGCGCGGTGTACTGCGTTTGGCGATAAAACGTGTACTTATTGAACGTGACATAATCTTTCGACCGTTCACCGACGCCACATAAATAATGGCGATCCCCTCCTGCGCCCGGCTCTCCACCGTAAGCAAAATATGATCTACACGTATTTATATACGCATGCCAACTGTATCGACAACTTAATCTAATCGCATCGTACGGGGCGAGTCGTCGTGTATGATTTTCGGGAGATTATCATGATTTTCTACAAGATCGTTTACGTTCGGCCGAACGACACCCCGGAACGGTTGTTATCGAAAAATAACATAAATCGTTTTTCGAGTCGTATGCGTAATGTCACACATTACTCGCCACGTCTGTTGCCTTCGCCTCTCGTAGGTGCGTAGTCGGTTTTTTTTCACCCTGCGTAACGAAACCGTAGCGAGTGGAAACGTGCGGAAACGAAGTGATTGTTCAGAATGTCACGAAGTCATTAGAAGTTAGGGAGGACCGACGACCCTCGAGATGACGAAAGAAACGGGTGGTCTGATGAAACCGTCTGACGAAAATCGAAAACACCGTCCGAGCAGATGGACGGTTGACACTCGACAGATAACCTCATCGAATTTTTTCTCGACATCTCTTCTCGTCCGTCCGCTTGGCGATCGAAAGAAATTACAATAATTGAGTACCGAAAACGATCACGTGTGAACGCAAACAAAATTCACTCGTACGCCACCAAAACGAAGGGAAATAATAGTTCCTTGATTCGATGGTGACGAGGGATAAAGCTTGGGAGTGTCATTACACGTATACGTCCAAAAGAGACAGTCGTTACAGTGGCGACATACGACCCTCACCGTCGTCCAAGAAGAAGTTCAAAATCACTCTTTCGGTTCGCAAGGTCGTCGCGCCGTAATTTTTGGGAACCGGAAGGGAGCGGGAATTCAATCCTCGAAGTGAAGCAATCAATTCCGCGGCTTATCGTAAACCCTCTCTCCCCTCCCCCCCCCCCCCAAAAAAAAGAAAAGAAAAACTGCGGAAAAATACAACGGTCTGTCTCAGAAACATGTCCTTCTGACGGGATGTCGTCACTCGCCGCCGCCGTCCCTCCCCCTACGGTCCGCAGGAAGCTCGCGTCCAGTGATTATCGCGCTTTTTACGCGGAAAAAAACTGTTTTCCGACGACGATTTGTCATGAAAAAAAGTTTGTAACCTTATTATGCGGACGGGGCCCTCGTATAAAAACACTGTTACGGGCGCGTCGTCGTTCGGACGGCTATATCTATCCTTTATTAATATTATTCCCGCGCGCATCTGGTGCCCGGTCGTGTTTTTATCTCGTTCTTATACTTGTTTCGGGTGCTCATTTTTCCGTGCAAATCCCGACGGCAAACACGAACAAATGATCTGTACATGTTAACAGGAATAACGAGGGACACCGACGTCGGAAGAAGTCGCGGCTGGGGGTGTGACGGAACGGAGAATTTTGTACGAAACTCGTCGTTCGACTGCACGTACACACACACACTTATATATCGGATGTTCGGAGATCGCCTCGGCGGCGGAGGTTTATCGGAGGGCGGTCGGGAGGGTTGTGTTTACATTGGCGATTTAGCGAAAAGGTGCGCGCGCGCGCGGGCGGAGATTACCCCGGTGCGCGTCGTGCCGCCGCCGAGCGCCGACCGAAGGATTAATGATCGGATGATGGCGACGTGCGGAACGATCGATGGGGGGATCGACGCGGGGCGGGGATCGATGACGGCGCGGCGGAACGATAAAAAGTTGAAGCGATTTGTCAGCGGGGCTTTCGTCGGCGTTTCCCCTTTGCGCCGCCTCTCCTCCTCCGGCGTGCACGTACGTATTACGCATACACCTAACCTCCCCCCGGTCGCGCGTACAGCGTCGTAGTTACGGTCGGTGTTCGTAATTTTTGTTATTATTATTATTTTATTTATTTATTTATTTTTTACCGTCGGCCGGGCCGACGAAATACGACGTCTTTGCGAAATCCGATGTTGAATGATTGGACCTCATCAACAACGCGCTATGTATAAATGTATATATATATATTTGTATCGTCGTTCGTGACATCGTTTTCGTATATAATAATGAAACACGCGTAACACGAGCGGGCCGGTAGAGGGGACACGCCTCCGTACTTATGTGCTATATCGTTTGTCAAACAAAAAAGAGAAAAAGAAGAAAACGATCGGTTCGCTGGTATTTATACGTTTCTTTTTTTTTTTTTATAAATAATATATTATTATTGCACACAATACGATATTCTTGACGTATCGGTTGTCGGCTGAAAAAATCTTTCTCGTTTTTGATTTTCGGTCTACGTACGTGACGTCTTCGTCATCACTTACCGTAATAATACAGGATCCGGCGAGGAGGTTTGGTGTTTCGAAATGACCGGTGCGCGCGTTTCGGCGGTCACGCGTCTGTTTTCGGAACGGTCTACTCGTCGACGTACGCCATTTCATCAACGATGGAGCCTTGAGTTTGTAGCACGTCGTGTGTTTACTTTGACGACGCTTTCGTCGAGACGGGTTGGGTTCTGTATTGTCCAAATAAACACGATGGTGAACAAACAGAATTTTCGGTACTTGGACACCCGCAAACCCGCAACGACTGCACCACAAGCAGCCGTTTGGCGTGGCGTATCTCCAACCTGCGGTCATCGGGCCATATTTTTTCACACGCTGAGTGATTATTTCCTGTCGGAAACGAGAAGACGACGCGTCGACCTCAACACAGTTTGGTTTCAGCGAGATGGGGCGACTTGCCATCAATCAAGAGCGACAATGGCATTTCCCAGGACGATTCCTGATTCCATTACGCGGGGATACGGAGTGACCTCCTCGGTCACCGGACCCGTCTTCTCGTGACTACTTTTCACGAGGCTACCCAAAAGCTCGTGTGTACACACGTACTCTTGGAACGCTTTCCGAAAACGTTGCCATGCTTTAGCGGGCAATTTCGGCACCCGTCTACGGGAAACCCTCGACAAACACGAACGCGCACCTAACCGATGTGAATTTTTGCAAATGACAGTGTACCAGTAATGTACGAAAACAATACGTTTTGTTGTGTCGGTTCGAAAATAAATGCGAATAATTCAAAAACACCACACCCCCTCGCCGGGTCCTGCATACATCCAGAACGTGGTACGGTCGTTGTCGAACGGTTTTTGTCCCGCGCGTATTTGAATAGTTATCGACATTATTTTTCATGTTTCTTTTCGTAACGCACGAGTCCGTGCGGCTAACAATATGCGGTTTGAGTGTACCGGTTATCGAATAAGACCCGGTTCGCGTGTAAAAACGATAAAACGATCGGACGTTGCTGCGCGTGAATTAAAAACGACAACTAATCCGCGCAATCAACTTATTTATCATTCCGTTTCATTTCGTGTGGATCGGTTGTGTCGTTGTACGCGGAACGTATTTTAATACGTGATTGTCTATGCAACGACGACGCCCTTGCAGGCAGTGTCGTGGGACGTTCGGGCCAACAGAAAACGCCGAGACTTGTGTTTCATTCCAGAGGGAGGATCCTTGAAAAACGTAGTCTTGTCCGTTAAATTTTATGACCATTTAACAACGTCTCGTTTTGGTCCCCCAAACAGTCGTCCGCAACGAAGCATTTGTTTATTGCATCCGATATGTTCAATAGTAATCGTGAAATGTACGAATAAACGAATAAACGTGGTCAGTGAAACGGGCAATATCGGATTAAAGAGTAAACAAAATCTAGTTAATAATGCTGAGACGGTTTTCATTTACAGTCGAGTAGTCGAATTCATTCGAACGAAACGCCGAACACATTGCTCAGTTGACCCAATAAAATCAAATGAATACTGTTTACGCAATAATAAATACAATTATACAATGTCGACATTTCATTCTATATTTTTTTTCAATTATCAATTATTGTGTTGAAAATGTATGGCTGTGAGAAATTAGAAGTGATGTTCATGCGTTTCAGGTTATGGTTAGACATTTATAAACACGGTGCACACATACTCGCATGAACAAGAATTATAATAAAAAAATAATAATAATAATAATAATAACAATATAATAATGTGATTTATAATCTAATTGTATAAAGTACGTTCGCTTTTTAGTAAGATAATTATTTAAAACTGTACTAAACCTAATTAGGTCGAAACGGTTTTATGCGTGTTATATCAAAGTACACTGCGTAATTTATGCACCGTATAATTTTAGACATTATTTTTTATCTGAATCGCAACCCGAAACGGCATGTTAAATGTTAATGGTGTCTATTATTTTAACAATTTCGTGTGTTACGGATTAAATTAAAATCAAGCAATGTGTTTTTGCCATTTCATAATAGGAGTATTATTTATTCGGAAAGAACCATTAAAACAACAATAATAATATAATAATATTGTTGTAAAAAATCGGTTCTTAACGGCGTCGCGCAGGTACACGATGCGCACGAATAAAATGTTTTATTGCGAGATATCCAAGGGAGGGCGCGAATTAAAGACACTATTAAAATATGCGTTTTCCATCGCAAACGGGTGGAAGTTATCACGGCGTTTTTTACGAGTTACAATTGTAATCGGAGATCACGTACCGCCCGTAAGCACATGTACAGCAGTCTCGGTTTATCATGGTAGTTTCTTTTTCTTTTTTCTTTTTTTTAATAATTATAATAATTATAATTATTATTATTATTATTATTATTTTAAACATTGCCTTTTGCATACCAAAAACGCACAACTTTACGCAGTAGTAAAAGCGGTGCTTTTATGAAACGCGGCTGTTTTTTGTTTTTTTTGTTTTCTATTTCAATTTCGTTAATGTATACGGCACACACGCTCGGGGATTAACGAAATCATGTTAATTTCGAACTCTTGGGTGATTAACAACCGTTTTCGTAGCAACGTTTCGAAACGATACACATAATGATCGCCCGACGCCGTTTTACTATTGAAACTTATCCGTACGCGTAAACTGTGCCGTTTATATCAATTAGCTGCGTATACGGTAACGCGGATAACGCGATTACAAGACGAAATTCGATTTGCACGGTCGGTCGTGGGCACGTCTCGGAAGTAACTCGTGTACGAGACGCCGTATTTAACATACAATATAATAATAAGCGTCGTGCGGTCGACACGACGACGCGGACAAGTTTTGTGTCTGGTCCGAAACAAAAACGTTGCGCGTGAATAAAAGTTCATACGATAAAATCGTCGAAAACTAATAGTGCACGCCGTGTAGTAGCGATCTACTACTGGGCAAATCTTTTCGACGGGATAATCGTTGCCTGTGCAGTTGCCGCTTTCGATTGATGTATTCAATAGTAAACGTCCATAGAATGGTTCCGTTCGTGTACACGGTGAACCGATTTCAACATTTTTTATCGGACATCGAAGACGACAATATATATGAATAAACGGTTCTGTTGGACACGGCGGCGGCCAAACGATTTAGTCGTAGCCGAAGTATATAAGATCTTACTTTATTAAATCATTTTATTGTTATTAAATCTATTTTTCCTTTTTTTTTTTTTTGCCGATTAATCCAATACTTCATCTGGGGTCATATTTATGTATCCACGGCGAACAGCCATTGTGGTCAAGCCATTCGGACGACTCTCAAATAACGTAATCACACAACTGATAGATTTTAATATCAGTATATCGGACATGTTTTTAATTTAACGTTGCAGAGTAAAATAAACGTTTTATGTTTTAACTGTTAAATTATTTTTCCGCTTATAGTTCAGTATGTCTTATAGTCAGTTTAGGCATGAAAACATCCTTTCTGGTTCGACTGTGTATAACAAAAAGGTCATGGGGGGGACATATCCCTCTCATCCCTTTACCCCCGTTTGACCGCCACCGGTTGGACAACTACGCGGTGCGTTTTCGTCACTCGGAAATTACGTTTTCCCGGCGCACAAGGTTTTCCGTTTGTAACGATACGAACGTTTTTGGCACCGCGGGGACTAGTACGCGCGACCGACCGCTGGACTTACAGACTCGTCGGGAACTTGGATACGTATGGCACGGGGTGATGAATACATCCACAGGTTTGGTGAGCTTCGGTCGCCTGTCTGTTGGCGTTGTGGCTACGATGCGTTCCATACGATTTTTGCCCGCGGTGCGTGGAATGCTCGGAGGAGAAGCTTAGGGACTCTCGACTTGAGGGAGACATCTCCCCGGACAACCTGGTGGACCTCGTGCTAAAAAAGCCGAGAGAACTGATCCAAAGATTTGTCCAAGATATAAAATGACGCGTAAATAGAAGAAAGAGCGAAGGCCTCACGAAATACCCAGTTAAGACTCAGTCCATGTACGTCGTCTGCCAACAATTTCAGCGTGGTTAGAGGCCCCAGACTTTTGTTATTTAGTCTTTTTAGCTAGTTTAGTTCCAAAAAAAAAAAAAATGTGTCGAACGGAATCTACGCGTCCTACAAATTCGCCATGCGGTTTCGTCGGAGTGCGCGTTCGTTACCGTTGGCCCGTTCGAACCCGAACAAAGGCCGTCGGCCAACACGACGGATCATTATTATTATTATATAATTATTATTATTATTATTATTATTATTATTATTATATTATTATTATTATTATTATTATTATTATTATTATTATTATTATTATTATTATTATTATTGTTGTTGTTATTGTGTGCGTGTGGTGTTTGGAATAAAAACGAGAAAAAAAAAAGTTTCACCGCACAATCAGGTTAATCGGTTTATAATTATTGCGGCGCGGGGGGACACGTAGATTACGGTTATCCATTGTTGTCCCTCTCAACAATGGCTGCGAAACGCATTTTTTTCTCTCTCTCTCTCTCTCTCTCTCTCTCCTCTCTCTGCCGCCGCGCACAATACGTAATGACGGAAAATACATTTTTTATGGCCTGAGAAGTTTCGCGACGCGCACACGCACGCGCACGCGCCGTAGCGCTGTTATTGTATTATTTTACGCCTGCGACGGCCCGAGTTAATTAGATTCGTGTGCGTCTACGTGACATCTCGTCTATGTGACCGTCTCCCCTGCCGCGTGTATCTGGCCGTGTCACGCCGAACCGACCTTAGAAAAAAATTAATAAATAAATTCGGCTTTTCATCGTCGTTTAACGTCCCGAACAATGCGAATTGCTCTAACCGTTCGTAACGCATCGTTACTGGTGTATCGCGGGTCTAATACCTATATGATATGCAGGTACGTCCGGCCAGAGGTCTGGAGACGGTCGGACATCTCGGCGTGCGCGTGTTCTCATATTGTGGTACCTGTTTGCGCGTGGGTATCGGTTCTATCGTTCATTTCGAGAGGGTGTTCCGAGCCGTGTGCGTGTGCGGATCGACGACACGACGTTAGGTTCCGCTTCGAGTCGGGTGGAACGGCGGCATGAGATGTTGGTGCGAGTGTATGGGCGGTGTAGGACGCCGTGAGCGGAAAACGTGTGCACGCAGAATCGACCTTAAAAAGAAAAAAATTAGAAAAAAAAACACGATAAATTCGGCTTTTCATCGTCGTTTAACGTCCCGAACAATGCGAATTGCTCTAACCGTTCGTAACGCATCGTTACTGGTGTATCGCGGGTCTAATACCTATATGATATGCAGGTACGTCCGGCCAGAGGTCGGACATCTCGGCGTGCGCGTGTTCTCATATTGTGGTACCTGTTTGCGCGAGGGTATCGGCTCTCTCGTTCATTTCGAGAGGGTGTTCCGAGCCGTGTGCGTACCTGACCTTCCACCGTGTAGGACGCCGCGAGGCCGTCCACAACCAGGACAGCGGGAAACGTCGAGCGGCAGAAGAAGTGGGCGTAAGAGGAATCGAAAGCCGTTTCTGAACGCCGACGAAGTTACGTATTTTTTGTCAAACCGTTCGCCGTACGTTTCGGACATGCCGATAGTAGACAACGGTCACGGACGTCCCGTCGTGGCTGAACCCGGGAACCGCCGAACGCGGCAGATACTGCGATGTTTGCTCAGTTACGCAATAATCGCCGAGCAGAGCCGTCGGCCGAAGTCTGTGGATCGACGCCGTCGTGTGATCGCGCGACGCCACGATAAATCACCGTTTGATGGGGCCGGCACGATGAAACGCGCTGAGAAAACGGCAACGGAACGTTTACGCGTAATTAAACGACACGTCGGCAATCGACTCGCGACGAGTTTTTTCACGCGTTTCGCACGTCCGCCGTTAAGTCGAGTCCGTCGATTTCAGTACGACCAACGGTAGTTACACGGAGATTCGGCTATGCGGCGTCGCGCGTTCGGGGTTTCGTTCGGTCATCTCGACCGCGTGACGAAAACGTTGTTTGAAACGGCCGTAATCGTGGGGTTTTTTTTTGTTTGAAAATCGAACGACACGCGCGTGTAATAGTTTATGTACGGTCTCGAAACGACAACGCAGCGCCCGCGGGGGGGGTTAGTGAAAAAAGGGTAAACAAATCTGTTACGTATCCCGTGCGACGGGTCCGCGGTGGTTATTAAAACGGCACTGCACTCGTATTTATTGCCGTACGGCGCGCGTTTTAATCACGTTAAAACCGCGCGCGCCGGCGACGACGACGATACACAACAACGTTGTCGCGCGCGAGAGAAATCGAATTCGGGCCGTCCCGCGCGCGCCGGCGTGTGTTGTAATCGAATAACGACCGTATAATCTTTATAAACGCGCGCACGGTCAAAAGGACGACGTTAACTCGATAAGTTTAAACGCCCCGCCGCCGCACGTACGTACCGTACGTACGTTCCAAAAACGGGGACGTGTACGCGTAATCTGATTACGGCGTCCCTCGTCCTCGTCGTCGTCGTCGTCGTCATCGTTGTCATCGTGTTCAACGGCCTGCGAAACGGTATCGTCGGAAGTACACGATTTGCAAACGATAGTTTTGCCCGACAAATACGCGAACTATTACGATGAATTTTTTGTTTAAAAAAAAAAAATACGTTAATTTTATCCCTCTTCGAAACACTCTCCGTTCGTCGTGACGCACTTGCACCGTCTCCGATTCGAAACGACCTTCGACGTCTCGTAGAGTTCGGTTCTTAATGTCGTCCCCGCATGACCGTTTTGCATTTTGGGAATAAAAAAAGGGCCTAAACCCTGCGAGTAGGAGTGATTTGCGAAGCGTTGATCGATCGGTGCAGATTTCAATTTTTCGGTCAAAATCGTTCCCGACGTCGAGTTCTCCGTCAGCTATCGTCCGAACAGCACACACGTGGGGTACCGCGCACGATCGATGTTCGCTGGAGGTTGAATGACGTGCCGAGTCGTCTTTGCAGTCTTCGCGGCCCTCGCTGAAACGTTTAATCCGCTTAAAAACAGGTGTCCTCTCTAATGCGTGTTGTCTCCGTAAACATTCGTTAATTTCCTCCCGAGTTCCAACTGACGACTCGACGGTCGCTCGTTGTTCGTGCGTTTCCATCGTCGACAACCGGCGGGCGAGAATAGAACGAAAACGGCTGTCTGTCTCGCAATGTTAATGTCAACCGAAATCGATGAGCGTCCGTCGTAGCAGTACGCGTGGCGGAGAGGAGAGGCCTCGCGACGCGAACGCTTTCAATTATGTCCACGGACCGCTGGAAAAATGTAGTTCGCTAAGAACACCCCGTATTTTACGGCCGATCCGATCGCAGTGATGCAGCTGCTACCGGTCCAGTGACGGATGTCTGGCGGACGGGGAGGAGGATGGTATAGGAGTGGATATCGCCCTCCTGTCCTTGCAGTTTTCGTCACCTCGTGTTCGTTTCCATTACCTACTGACCGCATGTCGTAGAATAATAGAGGTACACTCGTGTTCATTTGTATGAGCGTATATATATTATTTTTTTTTCCGATCCAAAGCGGCGTCGGGTATATTCCGCGGCGTACTTTGCGGGACGGGGTCCGTTGTCCGACACATTGATAACTCGGTGTATTCAGTGCTGCCGACCAGGAAAAAATAACTACGTGTGCAAAGGTAAAACGTAATTACGATTACAGCTTTGAATACAGGTCCTGTTCGCGCGAAGTGTTAACGGGATGTGAGTGGTTTTTTTCCCCATTAGAACATCAAAAAACATCCGTATTGTTCACCATTGGGTTTGAGTTCGCCCCTCAAGACTTTGATATGACCGCCACTGTACCGGTGTTGTCGCTGTCACGGGCGTCGACGACCTCGACGGTCGATAATCGTTCCGACTTGGTTTTTACTATTTAAAAAAAATAGTGCGGCTTACTTGACGGCGTTTCTAATACGTTATTCATGAAAACGCGAATAAGCAATACCTCGGGAAGTACCAGTGGCTTACTTAGACCTGAATTTTGAGGGGGTTTTAATTTTAGTTTTCCGATATTATTGACTAAGAATGTACATCTCATATGGAATTCTTCCATAAAAATTTTTGATGGTTGGGGGTTTTATTCCTCGGTCGTTCCCCGCGGTTATTTCGATCGTGCTTCGTAAAAAAATCACGTCACATAACGAACATACGGTTCGGGTCAAGGCCGCCCGCAGAAGATGATGGGGGAGGGGGGGGACGAGAGGGTTTATAAACGATATTTGTCTAAATCGGCGACATGATTCCTTTTAAATGTCAAATAGTTTTCGGTGGTTTATTTTTTTTTTTTATGATAAGGTAATCGATTATCATTTCTACTAATAGAAATCGTAACACGTTTGATCCGTGAATGATAATGTTTAGTTCTCGTACTCGAGAGTGTATTAAAAAAAAGAAAAAGAAAAAATTAAAAAATGTAGGGTACATGAAATGAATTTTTCTGCGGGCGGTCTTGTTGGTTCCCCGTGACGTCGTCTGTCGGGGGCGGGAAAAAAAATACCCCGACCGATTTGCCCGCGTTTTCTTCGGAACCCGGACTTATGGCGTGTGCGTGCGAACGGCGTCGTCGGCCGTCCGCCGTCCGCCCTCCGGAACGCGAGAACGGAAGTCTGCGGCGGCGGTGGGCGTGTGGCGCGCGCGCGCGCGCGCGCGCCCGCCGACGGGACACGACGAGATGATGTATGTACGGGCGGGTGGGGACGACCGTCCGAGGGCGTATCGATTACGATGTAATACACTTTGCTTCTTTTAAAAGGGCTTTGATGAAATATACATGTGCGCGCGCGCCGTGTCAACGTCGGTTTTCCTTCCGGCGTCGTTTCCCGGCCGCGCGACGTACAATAACACGATAAACGTTAAACATTCGTCGGGTTCGTAGCATTCGAAATCACGTGGCCGGGGGGAGGCGGGGCACGGGACAATATTTTGAACCGGGGACCCCATTGAAAAAAAGCTCATTTTTTCAAACGAAAAGGTCAATCGACAAGTGGGAAAAAACAATTTATTAATTAGATACGTAAACAGATGGTGGAGCAGGCGAGCTAACGTTTTTATTATTTTTGAATTCGAGCGAGCCTAAACTACGTGACCTTGAGAGTCTAATTTTTTGCGAATACAAATAAGTGAATAAATAATTAAATCAATAACTTGATAAAAAAAAAAGTAATAACTACGCAAGACGCTTGTACGCCGCTTGCACACGAAACACTACAAATACAATGAGGTACGAATTTAATTTTCGATTTGAAAAAAAAAATTTCGTTTATGAATTTTGGGACTTGGGGCAATTCGTCCCAGCTGCCCCCCTCTCTTGTGGCGGGCCCGGTCTAACGGCGTCCGTTGCCGTATAAAACGCGGTCGGTCGGTCGACCGAACCCGCAAACGAGACACGGACCGGAGCACGGGATGACCGGGGGTCCGCGAGACAGGTTCTCGTCGCCGGATCCTTTCCGACAACATCCTCCTGGTCGGCAGTCCGCCGTCGAGTTACGTCTGTGTTTCGAACGTTCGGAATGTCCGCCGTTACTTTGTTCGTATCGATTCCGGTCGCGTGATCCGTTTTCCGAGGTACGGTTCGAAAACATCACGTTGTTCGGTCCGAATCGAATACCGTTCGTACCGACACATAACAATGCACCCGCCGCCCGATCCCCGTGCCGATTAAATGTACGCGCGGGCTATCGTTTTGTCCGCCCCCTCCCCCTTTTTAATGGAGGTAAAACGTTTTAAATCGAATTATCGAAACGTCCCCGCACTGCGCACGTATTGAACGTCACCGGGCGTTATTATTGCGTTATGAAATTAGGATTACATTTGTTCCCGATAGTTTGGTTTAATCCGGCTGTCAAGAACGATAAACATTTATACGGCGTGTTAAATCCCGCGTTCGTAAACGACTGGGCAGACGACGTTGTTGTTTGCCGATCCACAAATCCGTATGATCTGTTCTACCGTCAACAACGTTCGAACGTTCTAAACGCGCCGTGACGGTTCCGTCGAATCGTTGATAACGGGACACTCGTGACGAACGATAATTCGGAGTTCTCGTATGAAAGCTCCTCGTCATCGGTGTGATTTTCATACGTCGTTTGTGTTACCAAACAAAAAACAGAATTGAACTTAACGTAGAAAAAAAAAAATACAAAACGAAATCGACGCCGTTAATCGACGCCGTTATCGATGTTATTCGTTGTTATCGCGCGGCTATTCCCGTTATCACGGTTTGATTCGCTTGAACCACCGATCTGTCGACGACCGTGCCGTACGAAATTCCCAAATGTCGACGGGTTGCGATTTGCGCGCGCGGTTATTTCGAATCGTAAACTCTGCGACGTCGTAAAACGCGTGCGCCTTTCAATGTCGTCGCGCACCCAGACGCTTGACGTCTTGTCCCGGGTCTGGAACGACGGCAAATCACGTTTTCGGCCGGCACAGGAATAACGCGCGGTCCAAACGAGGTTTCACCACGTCCTCAAACGCCTCAACGACTAAATGTTACACGTTCGTGTGCGATTTTCTACGCGCGTCACAGACCGAAACAACGTCGGGAATCATTTTGTTCCGAGCGTTCCCATTTGTTCGGCGCTTTTTCTCGATCGTGAAGACTAGCCGAAAAACCTAACCTAAGATCCGTGGACATCGTCTCCGTATCGTCAACAAACTATCGGACGTAGACCGACCAAACCGGGTATGGTCAGCGGTCATTCGCGGTTCACAAACAGTCGTCTCCGTTGAGCGGCTCGTATTCACACGGCGGGGGGGCGTACGTGCGGAGAAACGCGCACTCGCCGGAATTCACGGTCCGACAAAAAGGCGTGATCGTTATTAGCCGGATCGAACGGACGCAACTATTGTTACTATTGTTATTATTATGGCACGCAACACTGCGATATCAATAAAGTCGTCGCCGCGGACGGATTCGACGTTATCGTTATTACGGAGACGCGTACATCCCAAGCGGGTCGTTCGGCCTTCTCGCGTCGTTTTTCGCCGGAGTCGTACCATCACGTGCCCTCCTTACTGCCGCCGTCGTCGAACCGCCAGTGGGCCCAAAACGATTTCATATTTTTTCTTTTCTTTTTTTGGGGGGTGGTCTACAAACGATTGTATCGTACCGTGGCGTGCATAGGATATCCGCCGTAGATACACGCCGATAATAAATAACAAACGAAAAAACGTTGTTAAACACGCAACTAATCGTACGTGTTGAGAAGCGTAAGAAGGTCTCGTCCATCAATAGACCCTAGGAGAACGAACGCAATCGTCCGACGTGCGAGCTTCCGAGCTCCCTAATCGCGGGCAACGAAAGGCAAATGAATCGACCTCACGCCTTCCGTCTTCTAAACACCCAAACGTTATTGAAGCTGTCATTATTGTTATCACCTCCGCACGCTCGCGCGTTTTTTGAAAAACGTTGGCCTCGCCACATTTATTTTATCGTACTTTTAATTATCTTCTGTCGTATTCGTTGGATACGCGTATATTACGTCGTATACCGTATAGAGTTTGCACACTCGTGTATCAATCATCACCATTTTGGCAAGCATTGAAACGCAATAGTACAATATTTCACGTACGCTGGCGGGGGAACGAAGACGTTTTTTTTTCTCCCCCGGTCCGCCGAAAGTAACTTTAAACGCATGTCATGGAATTAATACAAATGATAATAACGGCAGCGGCCGTTATGCGCTGCCCCATCGCCACGTCAACCCCGATCATCGTCCGTTCCCGCCGCTATTTATATTGTTTTTATTGCTCTCCGAGCCGTTTCCATCCGCTTTTATCACCGTCATATACATACATACATACACATTTCTTATATACACACAAGTATTGTATTATTATTATTATTATTGTTATTTTCTCTTCTCCCGTCGTCGCGCGCGCCCGGAAGCCAATATCATCGACTCCAACCCGCGCTCGTGTAGTCGACGTCGTACTATTATTGTTTTATTCTCCGGAGTACGATTCGCGCGCCCCGCGGAAATATCGCCCCCCGCCGCCGGACGGAAATCGTTAAAATCGATCACCACTTGTTGACGTTCCCGTCCGCGTCGGTACGCACATATCGTTATCGCGAAGCCGGTTTTCAAACACAATTATGGTTACAACGAACTGGCATCTACGACTGCGGTTGTCCAATATCCCTGGACCGCCGTAAGTCCGCCGCCGGTCGAACGTAGAAGTAACGTAAAAAACGCCCTGAAAAACGTGCGAAACGGAGGCGATTTGATTTTCGTCATGTCCTCGTCCGATCGTTGCCCGAGTGCCCGGCGGCGGCGCGACCGTAAAATGACGTAGGCGGACGACCGTTTGGGGGGGTGGGGGCCGTACCGTTTTCCGTTAAATTGATAACGCCGGACGTCTGCTGCGTCCGGCTTCCGCCCGCCGACCCCGTCGGACGAAACACGGCATCGATTGCGCGTCTCCTGTGCGTGTTCACTGCGTAATTTATCCGTCCGGAACCCACCCGACGTGTGGGGAGCGATCGGCGGCGGCGGCGGCGTTTGACCGGGTGAACGATGTTATTGAATAAACGCGAATAATGTGCGACGGGCCCAGACGTGTATACACGCGCGCATTAGACCGATTCGATAGTTGCGACGAAACGATGTTTTACCGTGATTTATACGTAATCACGTTAATATACGTTATTGTTGGACTGTGTTTTTTTTTTTTTTTTGTTATCTTCGTTCGTTATTGTTAATGGAAAACATAAAAGACCAACTAGATGTATACATATATATATATATCAATAACGATAATCGTTTCGAGTGCGTTACGCAGCGCCTATGAAATCGATAATAAATAATAAAATAAACGTGTGCGTTAATACGAACGGACGGGGAAAATTATAACGTTTTTAAAAAAAAATAATATTCAACCATTTGAAATATCATTGTTGCTTATGCGTATATTTAGATATATCGAATAAAAACGGTTACAATTCGACGTTTTCATTGATCCAGAAGAGTGTTTCGTCAAAACGTTTTGAGTAATGTTTTGGTTTTTGTGCGTTTCGGATGATACGTACCGTTACGAGGACGAAAATATCATCTTGTTATGATTATTTTTTGATTTTAAATATATTTTGATACTCAGAACAACTGTTTTGTATTGCTGACGTTAAATTTTGATAATAAAAGAGCTACGGTTCACAATAAAGAACATTCAATTAAAATTAAATCAAACTCCGTGTTGTAACGTTTTTATTAGTAGCAAGCAAAAAAAGAAAAAAACAGATTATAAAATATCGCAATTTATATACATTAAAAAAAAAAACGCACCAAACGATAATAATTATAATTTTTAAAACAAAAAAAAATTCATCAACAAATCGTTATTTACGTCCCGAGGATCGAACGGATCATCGCGCGTACTACACACATCGCAACTAATCAATTAAAACGTCCTTAATCTAATTACGTGTTCTCAGTTCGTAAATTTCCGGCGAAACGCGAACCGTTTTGTTTTTTGTGTTTGGCGTTTATTTTCTTTTTTCTTTCGCGCCGTTGTAAATAACCGTAAAAGGTTTCGGACGCGTATTAGCTCGGCGATAAAATCGTGACTGGTACGCACCACGTACATCGCGTTTTAGCCGCCGTTCTGACCTGCCCGCGCGTAATGTTATTGAACCTTAGTCGAAATTGAATTTACGAACGCACGTAGACCGGAATTAAATAAATCTTTTTTTGCCCGCGAAACGGTAATTTTCTCTAAAACGGTTAGGTTTTTTTTTTCCCTCCGCCCCCCGCCCCCAAGACGACGACGACGACGACGCGCGCGTGTGTGTGTATACGGTACTGGGGTTGATGGGCAAGGGGCGGGAAACAAACAACTTTGGGATTAACAGAGCGGGCAGAAAGATAAAACAAGAGAAAAGCCATTATTGAATTTCGAGGGTGCGGTCGAAAGGGTTTTAAGAGTTACAGCTAGAAAGTCGTCCCGACCTCACATTTGTCTAAATTAACCCCGATCGCCGGCGGGGACGTTGTTTCGCGCGAAAGTTGTTTTCCGGTCGGCGCGTTATTTTTGGACGAAACTTTCTGGCCATCTGACCGCCGCCGCCGCCGAAATGGGTATCTGAACGACTTTTGACTGCCGTGTTCGCGCTAAAGATCCGCTGAACGTTTGCCAACCTCCGACGGTACGCGCGCCCGACCACTTAACTCTCGTCGCGCTAATGTTCCCCCCTCGTCCCCCCCCATCGCGATTTGAATTATATATAGCTCGCACTCGGCGCGGTATGCGTTTACAAACTTTCGTCTTTATTAGAAACGACGTACTTTATAGTCGCGCCGTCACGCGTTACAAGTCCCCACGACAATCGCGCGCACCGGATACGTACGAGATAAATCGTATGCACGCGTACGCGGTTTTTGGCGCGAAACCGTTTCGCCCGGATTAAAACGTTTAAATCATCGCGACGTACGCGACAGAAAAAACATACACCCCGCGTTTGGTCAGGTCGAACGAAATCAAAAAACTTCCTTTCGCTCGCACACAAATAATAATAACGCTCACGATAATAATGTATCGGTGAAAAAAAAAAATAATAATAAAACCTCGGCCCACCGCCCACCCGCTCGTCGTTTCCGCGGCCGGACAAAAGACGTGTTATACGTGTGTATGGGTTTTTTTCTTTTTTTTTTTCCTTGCCGGTTATTATGACCGAGCGTCTTTGGGCCCGTCCTTGGACGTCCGGCATTGTGCACGTAAACGATTAACTCCGACGAATGCTCGGCGGCCCGTAGTAAAAAACGGACTCATTCACAAATTACCCCTTTTTCCCGTTCACGACGCTACCGCTTTTCATTTATTATTATTATTATTACAATCCGAACGGCATTTAATGAACCCGCGCACGCCGTTTATCTGAGTGGCCGAAGGTTTATTCATTTTGTACGTTACGTCGTACAGACACACGCGCGTACGTCGTCGTGTGCGACGTTGGCCGACTTAAAAATGTTCACGGTTAACCTGCGCTCGTAAATCTCCGGTGCAAACGATACGAATGACGTACGCGCGCGGTCGCAGGGAACGACGTGTGAGACGCGCCGACGTGCCTCCCCGACCAACAAGTCGGTCCGGGACGACGCGCGAAACGTTTTCACGTTCCGTCGCGGGGTTTGAAACGGACGTGATTGATTACGGATGCGAACGGCGATTTACGTTTCTCTTGCCCCCACCCCCCCGGTCGAAAAGTCGAAATTTCCATCAGTCGTATGGACTGTTTGAGTCCGTGCGTTTGTCCATACGCGTTATAATAATAATGTACGAGACGGGTTATTTTTTCGGTAATTTTTTGGGCCGATAAAAAGAAACGAACAATTGAACGTACCGATTAGATTCGTTTCATGATTTCACAGGAAAAAGCGACCGTTCATGTCCGTTCGGCGGTGTACATTGATTTTGATGTATCCCACGGGTCAACGTTGCTACCAGTGACACGTATCCTTGGACCAACGTTACCACCTCCAGAGATACGGCTTCGTGCTCCGACGTAGTACGTCAATAGGTGGAAAAGTTGTAGCAAATGAAAAAAGTTAGTTTTTACATAAACATGTAGTTTATTAAACGACTACGAATGACTAACTAACGGTAAAAGATCTGGTGCTTAAGCTACCGGAGTAGGATCTCTCACAAATCGTGAGAGGAGTCGTGTGATGTGTATGCTCGTACTTGGACCGAACGACCGACTGACCGGTTAGTCACCACGGTGGTGGTACGTCCGGCGAGTGCGATGTTGGGATCCGCCGATCGAGCGGATTCCTTGTGCTCTGTCGTCACGTAGTAATATATATATTCACGTATTACACGACCGACATAACATTAACAACTTAATTTCCTGAATGAAGAGCGTAGTATAATGCTGGATGGAGAGGAACTAAGCCGAGTCGATAAAATTCGAATATTTTGGGTTCGATCATTGACAAAAAAACATCGAACAAACGCAGGATGGCTAAATTGGATGAAAACAACCGGAGTATTATGTGACAAAAGAATGAGTTGGAAGATAAAACCTGGGCGCTGAAACCTGGCCTGTAAAGAAGGTGCAGGAGAAGAGGTCGGAAGTGGCAGAGATGAAGACGGGGTACGATGAACGTGTGGTGGTGTGACGAGGATGGACCGGATCATAAATTTGACATTATAAGGGAGAAAATGAAGGTGACAGAAATATCGAAGGAAGTGCAAGAGAGACGACTACAGCGGTTTGGACACGTTGAAAGAAGGGGAAGACGGTGACATCATCAAAAGGATGGACAGGATGAGCGTGGATGGCAGGAGAAGAAGGGTGAGACCGTGTCGAGGAGGATCCGAGGGGAAGAATCTATTAGGAGACGAAGTGCGCGACAGACTCGATTGGAGAAAATTGACAAACAATGCCGACCCCGCTTGAGCGGGAAAAGGCAAAGTGCAAGAAGAAGGAGATCACACGACCGGCATAATATAATACGGAAAATATCGCGTACAAACAATTTACGAACTGTTCGTTAGAGGCGTTCATCGTTAAAATGTTCGTCGTGCAAGACGGTGGATTCCGGCCGATGCATTCGACACACGCGCATAAACGGCGGTATCGTCTTTTGCGCGGCTCGATCGCGGGAGTTCGACATTCGACGTAGGCGCGAAAAATGTATGTTTACGAATAAAATCATTTTGGGACGGTAAAAATTGTTCGTCGTCACCCGTTTGGATTACATTTGAAATCGGTCGGTGCGACGCCCGGCGACAATCGTTATGCGTCGAAAATAGAACTCTCGTCCACTAATATAGTACGTTTTCGAATTCCCCCATAGCGATACAGAACGAACGCATTAAGTGAACGATTTGAATTCGTCATAGTTTATGTAGTAACTCGAAACGATCGAAACGACCGGAGAACGGACGGCCGAGTAAGTTTCGATCGGTCGGTCCGTCAGGGGCGGTTCGAAGGTGCGCGTAGACTTGGAATTTTCGCCGTACACGCGTGATCGAAAACGGACGGATGCTCTTGTCGTGAGTTCGGACGACGGGGTCGGAGAACGCGAACGCGAACACAAGAGAACGGGGGCGAGGACCCGTAGCGGGATTTCACAATGACTCGCCGGACAATAATCCCGCGCGATGGACACGATTCCTGTTAAATCGATACGTTGTCGAAGCCCGATCACCGCGTCGATCACGGGGCGTTTTGATTGACGCCGGAACGCACGCACGCGCGCGCCCAGGACGTCGACGAAATCGCACGTCGCGTTTTTCGACGGAAATTAAACGCACTATTAGTCATTGATATCATCCCGGATTATCGGAGAACTCCTCGCGGCCGTCACGCGCACATGTCGCCCGCGTTCCGGTCTGATACCCTATTTAATAAATTACGTCGGGGCGGACGACCGAAACGGCGAGATCCTGTTATTACGCGTTAGTACGCGTTCTTGTGTTCTTTGCGTCCGTTTTCTTTTCGGAAGAAATGTGAAAACGCACGCACGTCCCGACGCGGGCGATAACGTCGCGGAAGTCTTTTATTGAAGCCGGGCACCGTGCGACAAACGTCGGCCCGCCGAGTCCGCCGTTCCCGGGCGGGCGTTTTACGTTTTTAACGCGTTTCTTTTTTATTACCGAAACCTACACCCATAACACGCGTGCGTTTATCGTCATCGTCGTGCGTGTGTACCTGGCCGGAGCGCGCGCGCGCGCGTTGTAAAAACGTCGGACGTATTAAACGTTTTTAACGGCCGCTTTAAAAAAAAAATCCCCCCCGTCGCGTCGTCGAAACGCTAACTATACGATCCGCCGTAAACGTTGAATAATGGGCGAGCGTTACACGACGTGTGTTCTTCGAGGCGTCGTTCGTAACACGTACGAGTCCTCCGGATGCTTTAAAACGAAATCAAACATTTTTGTTTTTCGATCCGTTTGTTTTGAGTGCTCGCGAACTCGTTTGGTTCGACGATTTCGTTCCCGGATCGTCCGCGGAATAACATCGAATATTTGTTTACGTGTCCGTTTATAGTCCATTTATCGATATAGATATGTGTGGACGTTCATTCATTCATTTTTTTATTCACAGGTACGTACGCGGAATCTATGGTTTTAAACAATTTTGATTGCTCGCGCCTTGGTCGCGGTCACATTGGTCTGGAATCGACCGTACATCAAATGTACAATACGTGAATACGTTCGTTCGATACAAACGATTTATGTCTTTACTTTGGCACATGAAAAACCGTCACGAAAAAGTGTCCACCGAAAAGCGTTACCTAAAATTAAGATACCCACCGGGGACTGTCACGAAAAAGCGTTACAGAAAAAAAACCTAACCTAAAAAGACATAAAATGTCTCGCTTAACGCGGACTCGTACGCGTTAATCGTTTTTTTCTTACTTTTTAAAATTACAGTAACTTGTTTTTCGATTCGCCGTGGGCCTACCCCTCGAGCCGGGCGGTCGATTTTGCGCGTCTCCGAAAACATCTCTCGTGTTTTTCGTCACAGTACCTCGCCACGGGAAGTCTGTACGGCTCTATACCGCCGTACGCCCGAGAACGGATAACATTACGACAATCACGGGCACGCGGTGTGTCGTAACGGTTCACGGGCAATTGCGTTTGTTTTTTGTTCGTTTCGCGAAGTAACGCGACAATTTGTTATCGCCGTTACGACGAGTCGTTTACGATAACCGCGTTCGAATGGATTCCACGGCGTTTTACGAACAACACGGATAGAGCGGTCCACGTCGTAGTGTTGGATTGCACGCGCCGTTCGTTTCGAGTTCATAAATCACGTCGCGACTGTTACGAATACGCGTGCGTTCGTGAATTTTCGATGGTTTTTATTTTATTTAAAACGTTTAAAATTAGCATTTTCTACAACGAACAATAAGTTATACAGGTCGTATAGTGTTTTTAAAATGTTGAAGAACCAAAATCGCGGTTCTAACTTGTTCAAATTCAATACAGCCGGATTTAAAATGTCCTCGACTTAATAAAACAATTGTTTACTGTCATTGTTGATTTGGGCAGTCGAGAGAGTGGACCATATTGTGATTATAAGAAAAACGGCTTCCTCTATTGAACCTTGATTTCAAAGGGAGTCCTTTATTAGTAAACCGTTATAAGGCGAGTCACCAGGAATTCATAAAACGTACCTAACCGTTATTTCTAGGACGTTACGCACGTTTCGGTAGGTATGCTCGGAGCTGAAATGATGGTTTTTAAAAATTGCTTGCCCAGGAGTTTCAATCTTGACGATGTTAAAAACAAAACATCATTGAAAAAGTAACGTATACGAATTAATTCGGGTAGGCGTCGTTACCAGACCCAATGAGTTCCGGTTCAAGTACGCGCCGCCGAATCGATAAATCGATAAAACGGACAAAGCGTGCCGCAACAAAGTATTACCGATTAATCGATGTCGAGAGTGATACAGCTGATGGTCGGACGTGCCGACGACCGAATACGAGTCCGGAGCCTAGTAGAAATTACACGTTGAAACGGTCGAGGTCCGTACTTGAACAACGTATCTTCACGATTCGCGCGCCCCCGAAATCGTCGGTCTAGTCCGCCGTGGTGAGCCGCGTGGGAACAACGCGGTCTGCGAAATCGGCTTCGGAGTACTCGCCGCAGGACGTCCTGATCCGTAACGTTGTATTCGTATGATTTTGGTTTTTTTTCCCTCCGTAAAATAACTATGTGGAATATCGTGTGCCGCGTTATATCGTTCGGACGTTAACATTCAATCTAAGCAAATCTCACTTAAGAAAACGTTTTACGATTTGAATTCAGACCGTTTAGTACGCGTGAACGCTACACGATTGTTTAATTTACAAAATACCTGTATCGCCCGAAGTAAAAACGTTTCCATAAGTCGGTACCCGACCGCCGCCGACCTTAAAACCGGGTGGGCGGCTGATGTGCGCGTACGTAGCAACGCATTCGAAGGGAAATCACTGAGTGGAACGTCGCGGGAAAACTTTATCACGTCACAAACGCGCGGGCGACTTATCCGCGCGTTCAATCTTATTGGGCCGAAAAGCTGCTCGTTTCGTTTCTTTCGCGTCACGCTCTGTAAACGGTCGCGGGACTACCGGGGGATGGGGGGGAGGAAAACTTCTCGCCGCCGTCGCCGCGGCATAATCCGATATCAGTATCGTATTACGGTTGATATGTATATGAACTTGGCGTGCCAAGATGGCGTCGGGTTGTTGTTGGGTCGTTATCGGCACGTCTGCGGAGAGATAAATGACTCCATTTTAAAAAACCGTCCTCGGTTTTCGCACCGCGCGGAAAACAAACGTGCGCGCCCTCGTCCGCGCCCGTTCTCTACCCATCACTACCCTTCGCGGCGGCGCCCGACGGAAGCGAGAAGAGATTTCGCGAAACGTTTGCAGTTTATTGCCCTCGTACGTCCGGGGGACGGCGGCGGCGGCGACGGCGGGAATATCTGTAAAACAATATCGCCCCCGAGCGGGGTTCTTCAGCACATCGATAATAAGTCGGGAACGTGTACACGCCGGGATGTCTGCTGGACGGGACGGTGTCGTCAGAGTTCGCGCCGCCTCAGCCGCCTCAACCAAACGCCGCGTGCACAGTTCGATATCGTCAAACGGTTTTCGATTGTCGTCCAGTGCTCTGACAGCCTTCGGTCTTTGGTTTTTTTTTTTAAACCGCGAGAGTATATTGAAAACAAACAAAAAAAAAAAAAATTACATTTTTTAATTTTTTTTTGCCCCCCCACGAACATTGTTTTCGCGTCCGTTCTCGTCGAATCTTCGTCCGTACAGACCGCCGCCGCGGGGAAAACACGTGGTGATTTATAGACCGGACGGACGGCGAGCGCTCGACGAACCGTTTGAATGATAAAACGCGCGGCATAAATATTTTTAATTCGTCTAATGCGTCGGGCGAGACCTCCGAAGTATTACCGGCGTAAATCGTATGGTAATTTTGTGCCGCACGCGAAACGCGTGAACGAACGTTTATCAAAAATACGTACACCGACAATTGCGCGATATGATTACCGGGCGATTTGTTTCTTTTGTTTTTTTTTTCGTCGGCACATTTTACGAAATGAATTCCACGTGATGTCAAAACACGTTTTTCATACGGTACATGCCGTCTGTGTTCTGTATTGTACGGCCAAACGGCAGAATATATGTCAAGTACAAGGACAAGCTCGGGGCGGGAAGGGAAACGAAACGGCGGACAACGGAGCCCGTGTAGAGAAGCCGCTCGCGCGGAAATCCCGTTTCGGAAAAACATGGAAATGGCGAAATCCGTGTCTTGGCGGAAAATAATAGAAACGGCGGACGATCGTCTTCGGAACAGGACACACGGCTGTCTCATGACCAAACGATTATCCCTTCTCTCACCCGAATCGTGTGAAATATGCATCCTCGATATCCAACGCGTTATCACTTGAATGCTACAGATACGAAGACGACCAATCGTTCTGGACCAGTGGTTCCCAACCTTTTTGACACTACGGACCACTTGGATAACTTTCAATACGTCACGGACCACCATCATTTTTAGACATTATTTTTTCTCATAAATAAGAATCGGTTTTTTCACGGATATTAGAATTTAGGTAACGATTGTCGGTACGTAATATTTGTAACACGCCCAAAGGAAAATTGAAATATTGTAAAATTTGATAGGTATGCCTCGCGGACCATAGGTTGGGAACCGCTGTTCTAGACGTTTAAGAACCTTTTTCAAAAAAAAAAAAAAAATCCCAATTCTATAATCTATAATTTGATTTATAGAAAATAACTAATGTACGTACTAACGGCCTCGGCTGCCGATGTATTTCGTCGAGTGCATAAAATTTATGTGAACGTTTTACGGTCAAGACGAATAACATCGGAAGTCATTTCACGCTTTTCGTCCGATCGCCGTAATGTATTGTACGTCACGTTGCGTACCGTGTCCAACGTGGTTTCGGTTCATACACGGAGGCCGATGCGAATAAACCAGTGGCGGCACCAGACGTTTTTTCTAGGGAGGGGGGATCATGGAATTATCATTAACGACCCCGATTACGAGTGCAACGCACATTATTGAAAATACTGTGTTATCAGCGTTTTCTGATAAAACGTGATCGATTTCGAAATCAAATCGAACGGTGGTGTATTATGTAAACGAACGCGCATGAATACTTGAAATTTCAATTTGTAACGTAACGAGTATATTGTGCGTATGGGATAGTCGACGGTTCCCACAAAACCGGTCGAAATAACAACCGATAGCCCCCTTCCCATGCGCAACGTCATAGATTATTTGTAAATACCGGCCCGGCGAATAATTAAAAGTTTTGTTCTCTCTCCATGTCCGTCCGTTCAGTGAACAACATTAAAATTAAATCGTGTGAATTTTTTTATGTTTTTTTTTGTGATAACACAATGATGGAGTAGATCCGGGAAGAGATCTCTCTTGAATGATGATAACACACGGGCAAGAGGGAGATGGATTTTTCACTCCCGATATATTCGAATCGAATAAATCCTAAGTCTCCGGCACAATTCGTGTTATCCGGATTTAGGTCGGCGACCCCAATTTGAACAAGGGCGTCAGTAGCCGCGAGGTTACAAATTATCGTTTGTTCTTCACCTCTAGCGCCGCCAACGCCAATGCTGTTGGCGGTCCGTCGCGATCGTATTTTCGAGACGACGCGGTGGAATCGCCGACGATTCTCATCCGAGCCGCCGTGGTCGGACAGATCGGCGGCATTCACGCCGCGCGCGCGTCGATGGGTTCGCCGGACGTGCAGGGGGTCGAACCGTGCACGTTACGCGTCGTGTGGGCGTGCGCGTGCAGTTTTCACAATCGTTCTGCCACGGAATTCGGTTCATATCCGCCGGTCGGAGCGTCGCGTACCACCCGGCGGGTTTTTATAACCTCTCCTTTACGTGCGCGACGTCGTTTTCGTGAAAGACGGCACGCCGCGTATAACAGTGATGATAATAATAACGACACGTGTGTGTGTATATTATTTATGTGCGCGACGAACACGATGAATGGAACGCGACACGGCACAATGGGAATGCCTCGGGCATTCAACAGACTCGCCGGCACCGGATCCGTGTGTGCAGGTGAATCGCGAAATCGATCCGATTCTCTCGCCGTCAAATCGAATTACTACCCCCGCCTACCCCGACCGCGCGCGCGCGCGTAATTCGACGAAACTCATGAATGAAGTCCGACGTGTCGGCCGTCCGGAACATTTATACGGCACGCTAGGCAACCGGCCGACGGAACAGGACCTAACAGAATCGTTTTCGTGCGATTCGTTATTATCGTTGTTATTACGTCCGGTTTTCGTGATACGTCGTACGAAATCCTTTGGTCGTCTCGGTCGTTTCCGTCTAATGACTCGACTATTTACTTTCCCCGTCCCACCACGTGTGTATGTATAGTTCTTTTTTTTTATCGACCCGTTATGGTAATAATAATACCGTATGACGCACACCGGGGATAGCCGAATAAATACGAAATTAATGATGCTCCGAGTAGGTGCTACCGTCGGTTTTTCTCACCTGTATTGAAGACGTCGTATACATATACATATACACACGTACGCTTTAAAACGTTCATTCATCCGTTCGTATAAGCCGGAAACCGAGATGAATGGACCCGGGGGCCGCAGCACGACTCCGCCGCGCGCGCATTTCTTCCAAACACTCCCCCGCGCCAACCCCATTAAAACGTATACGCGCGCGTACAATGTAACGCAACATAATACGCGCCGCCACAAAGGTTCTTCCCGCGGCGAACGAATCACCTCTGCGGCGTACGCGTCTCGTATTGTGCTACGTGAAGAAATACGTTCACGTTCGCTTTTTGTCACTCCCGTTCCGCCGTCAGAAGAAGACGCGCGCGCGCGGGGGACGTTCAATCCGATTACCACTTGACTTTCGGACCGGTCGCTCGGACGCGACGCCTTTTCGTCGGCTTTACGACTCTTGCGGATTACGCCGCTAAGACGGGTTTCACCAGACGTCCGCGCCGTGATCTTTGAGCAACGTCCGAGAAGAACAAAAAGACCCGTACTTCACGGCGGCGGCGTGTTGTCCCGATCCACGTGATCAATCGCGTTCGATCGAAACGGTGGTCACATTTTGGAGTCGGACGTTGACATTTCCCGTTTCGCGGTCGTAAAACGGTATCGACTCTATGATTTTTACGGTTTTTTTTTTTTATTATTATTCAAAAAAAAAAACAAAAATGATTATCATCACGGAAGATGAACGACGCGTGTTTTTATTCCTCGGGCATGATGTAATAATGCGCGTGTTGAATTTACAAGCGCGAGTCCGAACCCGAAATCATTATAATGAAACTTTGAAAGCTTCGTCCTCGATTCCTATATAATGTGCTACACGAGATATATATGGCCTCGCGCTATGACAAATTATTTATAAAGTTTTTTTTCCCTCGTTTTTATATATATATATATAGATTTTATTTTATATTCCATTCGTTATGATTACTGTTGGAAATCCCTTTGGACAAAAACAAAAAAAAAAGTCGAACGCAATTCCAATGATCCGTAATTTCAATTTTTCATTATTTCGTCGTTTTTATTCGCAAAAAATATTGTTTTACAATTCAATTAATGTAATTCGAAGCCACTTTTTCCATGCCCCGCCGTCACTAATCCCTCGCCGTCGTTAGCTTCTATGAATATAAATTAAAACTACAAATTGAATCGTGATTGAATCCTCCGATCGACTGGTAAACAAAAACAACAAAAAAAAAAACACACACACACAATATATAATATAATCAATGCGTATATACACACATACACATATAAATTATTTATGTTTTTCCGTAAAACTGCACGTATTTTTTTTTTTTTTTTGGGGGGGGGAACGTTACCAGATTATACGAAGAGATTTCGGGACCATTAAAGTGTAATGGAAAGCCGTGTATGCATATGTGTGGCGCGCCGCTCGGGTTTATGAATTATTAAAACCGAAATATTCCGCCGCCGCCGCCCGGCAACTCATTTAGAGATGCTAACAGATTTCGAAATTATATGAGTGATTTTGTTTACAAACGGTCTCCGGCCGGAATCCCATTACCCGCCGGATCAACGGCCGTAATTGGAACGACCGTGTAATATCGTAGATCGGGACGAAGGACGAGGAGGACCGGACCGCCGTAGACGTAGACGTAGACGTCGTTCATTAATCGCGGCCCGGAAAACTCGAAATCAAAGTTAATTCCCGACGTCCGTCTTCGCGGGGGAGGAGTGGATGGTGGTGGGACGAGAGGGAAATATATACCCCGTGACTTTTTTCGTTTTATAACACCTGTTCAATAATAATTGAAATACAAAAAAAAAAATCATAACGACGTAGGTCAATGGAAAGAAAAAACTCAATTCCACAAAAATATTCACTTTTTATTTGTAAACACGTATTTCGATAACGATGTTACCATATCTTCAGTACATAAAAACGACTTTTTTTTAAAGCAAAGAGTCGTTTTTATGTACTGAAGATATGGTAACATCGTTATCGAAATACGTATTTACAAATAAAAAGTAAATATTTTTGTGGAATTGAGTTTTTTCTTTCTATTAAAGTAATCCACAAGTACTCAAAAATCATAACGAAGGCAGGTCAATGTTTGTTTGCCACTTATCCGATAAGACTATTCGGGAATTTCGTACTGCAGATGAAGTGTCGCATGGAATCGAATACGTTTTGAACAGAGTGAACTCATATCCTTAGATCACGACGTGTTTTCAATGGTCAAAACGATAAAATAAACGCACATCCCGTTTCGAAACCGTCGTACGTGATAATAGAAATCATCACGTAGTCGTATCGTGCAATAATCAATACGAGTCTAAAAATTATTTCGCTACGATATAAATACACGTGTGTGCGCGTGTCGAACGATGTCGTCTACGCCTAAGAGAAAATATTGCGTTTTATTGTACGACATGCGAGTGGGCGGTTGTCAATCTCGATTTCGCCTGGGTGTGTTCAAACGCTCGAGCCGGGCGCTGTTTTCCCCCGCTGAGACGTTCACGGTCTGAGCGACTTACCGGGCAGACGCGAGCGGTCGGCTTTAATGAACTCGTACACGACAGCAGACTTACCGCAGTCCGGTAACGGCGATTGCACGGCAATAAATTCCCGGATGTAAATTCTGGCGGTAAAACGTCTCCAAGGTCGCCTAATAAAATCACAAGAACGGCACTCGTGAAATTAAATCCGCACACGTTACTGTTAACCGTAGGTTCTAAAAATATTCCTCCTCCGTTTTCACCAACAACGAAATAATCCGTACGTCGAATACTCACGTGTGCGTCTTGACAAAAGGCTGCTAACCTAACCTCTAAACGTCAGGCTTGAAACGAATCGAGACAAGTGCTCCGAAACGAGAGACTCGACAAACAACAAAATGTATTTTATAGTTTATAAACGAGGTTGATACGTAACCGACTCTGGGGAGGACCACCACAAACTCGTAACTAATAAATCCTCGGCCAGTGTTCCTCCGGTACGTCAACGCACGCGTCCTACTAACCACATGGTTAAGTTCCACGTCTTGGATCACGTAAATCCTCTTCCGAGGGAGGGGAGGGAGTGGTCGTTTTTTCAAAAGAAAAAACATAATAAAAAGTAATTTATCGACTGAAATCAAAAGTTTATGACGAATTTCGCAAATCTTGAAATAATGTCATTGACGTATGGATGGCGTATATCTTCGTGGACGTTGAGCGACGCAAGACCGGCCACGTGGTTTGATACGTCGTATCAACGCGTTGTACAAAACAAAAACGTTAACGTTGCGATTTGCGCGCGTGTATCGATATACGCTTCGAGCAAACATAAATGACCTAATCCTGACGCGTGTCGGGGGTCTCCGGCGCGGTGACGTTCGAGTCCGGCTAACGTACGAATAAATAAATAATAACAACAACAGGAATTTCGATTTCGGACGGTTACCGGTGCCGCGGATGTCGGCCGCGTCCATAGAAGACACCTGGGAACGGTTATTGCGTACGGATGCCATTGCGGCGAGCCAATATTGCACACGTTCGTGGTACGGCGAACGACGCTTACGACTCGGGGCGGCATCGCGTACACGCGTACAACAATAACGACAGTAATAATAATAACAACAACGATTATGTACGCGACGCGTATTAGTCGCGGTGGTAGTGACGTTAAAAAAACGCGACGACGTAAATATATCGTAAAAAACGAGCGCGCCCGTTCGTAAATTACCCGACGGTGTTGTATGTCCGTTCACGTTTCGAGGTCCTGTCGCGCACGGCGAGCGACACTCCGATATACCTCGTGGGGCTTTTTAGAACGAAATACAAATTAAAAAACGTACGTTTTGTACCGGATCGTCGTCCCCGTGGCGGAAAAATAAAAAATGTCATTATTGTTGTCGTTTTTTTAATAACCGTTGGCGCGGTAAGGTATCGCCAATTTTATCACACACGAGGGCGATTCCGATAAGTCGCTTTCGCGAACTTTCTACGAGTTGCCGTCGTGTGTGAACAACCGTCATCGTTCGAACCGTAACGTAATTGTTTTCAAGTTTGTCACGATCGCGCGAAAATCACGTGCAAATCGTAAGTCACACTGTTATTATACTCTGTTGTTTTGTTATTATTTATTAATTATTATTATGTATGTTCCCATTTATTGCATAATTTTGTTTCATACTCGTTATGATCGTTTTTCGTACGTTGTACTTTTAATTACTTATCTGGCATTTATTTCGTTCGTCGATAACACGCGGGGAATCGTTTACGGCGTCCGGTCTTTCTACGTTCGGGCGAAGAAAGCCATCTCGTCGTCTCTGGCACACGTCTCGTGAACGATTCCGGGTTCGTTTTTAGAAGACTTCGAAACGCCGTCGGGCCCGGCCGGACGAGACGGCTGTCGTTTTTTCGGGGTGTTCCGGTCGGACAGCACTGAACGTTCCCTCCGCCGGTTCGACAAGCCGGCGCGGCGAGAAAACGCGCGCCGCGGGAATCGTCAACGCCAGGGGCGGACTGAGACTCTGAAGGCCCAAGCGGGTAAGTTTTTAGGAGGCCTTAAAAACTAACGTAATTAATACAAACAAGCGACTCGATAATGTTTCATTAAAAAAAAATTATCGGATCGAAATAAAACCGACTTAATATTTACGAAATAATTTCGGTTATCGACATTTGGCGACGATCACGGTGTGCGATACGTGAAAGATAACAAATACTCGTGTTAAAAATCGTCTAGAATATCGTGATCATTTTTCTATGAGGCATATTGTTTTGTGTAAGCCAATAGGCCATAATAAAATAACTAGCTCAAGGCCCAAGTACAAAACGTCTAAAGGGCCTGGGCGTGCATGGCCTCTTACCCGCCCTCGGTCAAGGCGCTGCGCGCGACGGGCTACGGACGGGACACTTGCACTCGATCAAATTCGACGAACGTTTTGTCCGCGGATCGGCGAACTCGGCTCCTAACCTGACGTCAGCCGACTCGCGCGCAACAAACAACAGACCGAACGCGTGACCGACCGGCAACGAAATGGAAAAAGCGTCGTCGGACGAAAACGTCGCGGGCGCCGGGGGACATTTGCCGCGGGGATCGGGGGCGGCGGGCGGGCGGGCGTGGAAAATGGCGCGCGCCCGTGTCCGGCCGTCGTCGCCGCGGGAGCGGGGAGGGTCGTGCGAGTCCTTTCGAATTTCCGAATTGATTCGATAAGGATCGGCGCGCGGACCGTGGTTACCATGGTCACCGTCGAACGCGGCTTACGGAACGGACGGTTTTTCGACCGCCGCCGCCGCCGCCGTTTTCAATCGGGGAAAGCCGTTTCACCGCCGTCGGCCACCGTCCCGGCGCGTTCGGTTCCCGTGTTACCGCGTTACCGGTACCGTGTCCGTGGACCGGCGCAAACCGCCAGAACTGTTTACAAACGCTTTGGTCGTCCGTCTGCTCGTGGAAAACGCGGTCGCCGGGTACAATATTGTATTCGTCCGTGTCCGACAAGCCCCGTGTATTATCAGGACTCTGCGGCTATGATTTCGACCGATAAGCGGACAACCTGTTTGGGAACCCGTTTTCCAATAGTCAAAACGGACGAAAAGATTTAGAACCGCATGGGAACCGAAGACGTAATCGTTTTGAAATCGACCCGTCGACGGTTCGAAACGCAAAAAAAAACCACGCGTTTTCGGGCCGTCCGGACAAACACGTCCAGTTCGCGCGTGCAGTTTAAGTCGGACTTGAAACGTGACACGTGCACGCGCGTTCGTGTGGTAATAGCCAACAACCTACGCGCAATAACGTACGTACAAAATGCGTTTAAAAGGTTATATTGTTTTGTATAATAGTATTCACATCGTAGTTACAAATATTGAATTATCGTAATAATAATCGTATCGAAACCGTTTTTTTTTTTTTCTACCGTTCGTATTATTCGGTTTCGTGCGCGGTCTATTTATATACAATACATGACGGTTGGCCGGCGCGCGAACAGATAAATATCAAAAACCAAAAAACAAACAAGCTATAGACGCCGTAAAATATCATCATTATCATTATCATTATTATTGTTATTATTATTATTATTATTATTTGGTGTTGTGTACGGTCGTCGGCAAAGCGTTGGGCTCGCACGGGGCACGACTATACGGCGGATCGTCGGAAGAGGGACGACTATACACAAAAGGGACGCTCTATACATATAAACGTGTGTGTATAATATAATATATTAATAATAAACGAACGAACGAACGGACGGAACCGGAGAACGGAAATCGCGACAACAACGTTTTCCAGACGCGCGGAACGCACTAGATCCGCGTGGGCGAGGGGGGCTATAAAATTGTTCGTACACGTGACGACGAGACCTGGAACTTACGTGTGCGATGACTAGAGATGACGTTCGCGACCGGGTCTCGTGATAAGATCTCGCGTACGACGTGGGGGCAGGGGGGAGCACGGAGGGGGGTAGAAAAACGTACAAATCGTAGTTGAAAAAAAAAAAAACATTGTACACGTGGCGTACGACGTCTTGCGCGGAATCCGATGGGTTAGCCCGGCGCGTCTCTAGTCGTGGTGAGTCTTCAGGTCCAGTGTGCCGGGATGTGCGACGCCCGGCCAAGCCTGATGCTACATACCGCCGCCGCTGTTTCCGACGCCGCCGCCGTTTCCGTTTCCGCCGTTTCCTCCGTTTCCGCCGTTTCCGCCGCCTCCGTAGTGCGCGGCCAATTCCCTCTTGAGCCGTTTGGCCGCACTGTCGTCGCGCATGTCTTCGTCCTCGTCGCTCTCGTCGGCCGCCTCTTCCTGCTTCCTCTTGGCCGTGGCCATCTCGGCCGCGTGCTTTTTCCGCCACTTGGTCCTCCGGTTCTGGAACCACACCTGCGACCGACAAAACAAACGAGAATGAAACCACCGCGCGGCAACCGGTCACGCCGCTAAAAAAAACCCCTTGTTTTCGCGTGACTTAACCTAACCTAACACGCGACATCAATAACGACCGAACGCCGCGTCGCTTATCATCGCGCGCGCGCGCGCATTATTCCGCGGAGGTAAACTCGTACTTTACGCGCGTGCTCTAATCGTACGTTCGTTTTCCACATAATCAAAAGAGTTAAGACCGCCGCGCGGGCCATTATTTCGCAGGCGTTGTCGGACGGAAAAGGGTACGCGCCGCGAAGCGAAGGACCAAAACTTTATACCATATCGCCGTATGCGATTTTAATTATAAAGTTAAACCGTTCGCGGGGTGTGGGGGAACGGCCCGTAATTAAGACCGTCCGGGGGCCCGTTCGTGCCGGTGTATTTGCAAATTACGCGGTATTTAGGCGTCCATGTATTCGCCATTAATCAACCCCCGGGCTTTTGCAAAGGTCGTTAGACGGTCTTGTTTTTAATAACCGCATTAAGACGACGCCATCTGGACCGTTCCCTCTCTCGTTCGCTCGTTCCTCTCCGCCATCCCGTCGCCCGCTGCAACGGCAATAATCTCGGCGTCACATCTTGCAACGTCTCGCGGACGCGCGTTCGCCGTCGTCCTTGCCCCCGAGACCGGGCGAGCGCGTGTTCGATAATACTGCCGATTGCGGGCGCGGGCGAGACGGGCGGACCGTCCCTTTCACCCGCGGGTTCGCTTCGACAAGCCGCCTTCAGAGATCAAAACCGCCCCCGGAATGAGAACAGCGTGATTCGCAGTGTCGCCAACGCCCGGTACGTGCGTGATCGTCCGCCGGCGACGCAGGTTAGGTGATAACGCGCGCGCGCGCGGGGTCGATCTGATTAAACGCGGCGCGATAAAAAAAAAAAATTTTTTTTTTTTGTTAAACGATACGGGGCAAAACGAATTTCGCGGCGACTTTAATTTAACGTTTTTTTTTTTTTTTTACGTTGCGTCCGAATTAATTAACGACGTCGGGCACAAGGTATTAAAGGAAATTAAATCGGATGAAAATTAAAAGCGGCTCTCGGAAGTGAATATTAAACCGCATAATCTGCGACCCGGTATTAATAATAATAATAAAACACACGAACACGACGGCTCTTTTATATATATATATATGTATACGCGCGCGAGACGGAGACGATTTTTTTTTCGTTTGTTTTTTTACGCGGTGTACGTGCCCTCACCTCAACACATTCGCAATCATTTTTTTCGTTTGCATCCCGTGTTTTTATTATCGTCATTTTATACATTTAAAAACAGGCGGGCCAAGTGCTCTCCAGGGCGTTTGTCATTTGAATAAAAAGCGTGCGCAACGTGCGGTTAAAAACTTTTTTAACCTGCGCCGCCCCCGACGGTATTAATTTACATTTTGTCCCGCCGCCGCGGACGACGACGTGTCGTGCGCGCACACGTATGCGCGTTGAATACACACACCGTAAGTACGGGGCCGGTGTCATTAAAAAAAAAAAAAACAACAATCTACCCCCCCGAACGAATTCAAATGAGACCGGCAAGCGTTTCGATTTCTCGTTCTTCGACCGCGGCAAATTCAAAGACGACGCATTTCACCGAATCGTTTCGCGAGATCTCGAGAAACGTCATTGTCTCCTCGTTTTTTTTTTTGTTACGTTGTTCGCGGTGAAACGCGTTTGGAAATCGTTGGAACGTCTCGATGATGCCCACGTCAAAACGTGGCGATTTGACGTCTAATTACCCGCGAGAATCTTTGCGCAAATCGCGCGCGCGCGCGTATAACACGTCCGGTAAATCGCCCGTGCGATAACGCGCGCCACGCCACCGGACACATGAAATAACGACGACAACGGGAACGTTAATTAACCGAAACGTAATCCGGACCCGGCGGGACGCGCGAAAGGATCGTTACCCGCGTACGTAACGATAATTAGGCGGCAGTGGCGCCGAGTTCGGTCCGAAGAGGTGGTTCGATTCTAACCGGGACCGACCCAGCCACCCACCCACCTTTACGTCGTAGACGTTTTTCTGAGATGGAAAAGAAACGAACCGCCTAAAGTACGTAAAACATTATTTTTTTTATTTTTGCGCGGGGAGGGGCAAAATATTAAACGACAAAAATAGATATCAAGTTTTAATGTTATACTTAATGTAGTTAATAATAGATAATTGATAACGTCCTAATGTGATCATAACCATTGCTTCTGATTCGGTCAAATTATGATATGTATACGTTGATGAGTTACATCAAATAACTGCACATCCACGCGATTTTATTGTGGAAAACAAATCATGTGATCAAAAATAAATGTGCATTAAGGGGCTGCAATTTGTATACGTGTTATAGACCACCTTGATTTGAAGGTGTTCGAAACATAAGCGAATTCGTTGATGTGCCTACTTTGCGTCTTCCGGACGATCTCCTGAAATACCGGTTGAAAAATGATCTATTAATTATCTGAGTTTTCGGGTTTGCGCGTGTTACAACAGCTATAGGATCGAGTAAAATCGATATATCACGTAAAACCGTCCGACCGATTTAACGCCCTTGGATTTTTATCCCGGAGCGTTTCTCGGCAAAATCATTATGGCAGACACGCGAAATCGAAATCCTACTGACTCGCGGCAGTCGCCGAGCTACGTCCCCTGGAACGTCGAATACGTTTTACTTTTGGTGCCCGTCGGGCCCGTTTTTTCAACTACATCATGTGTTCAATCTGATATGTCGGCACGTTACACGTGCTTTTGACGTGCTTCTATAATTTGCTTCGAGATGATATTCGGTTTAAAAAGCGATTGATCACGTCCGGACAATTGATTAAACGTGAAATACATAATCGATTAAGGCTGCTCATGAAACGATGAAACCGCCGAGCTACGGAGCATCGGGAACACGTTCTACTTTTGGTGTAAACCAGTGGCGTATTTAGGATTTCGTCTAGGGGGGGGGAATATAAATTAAAAAATATTTTATTGACCTGAAGATCTCTTCGTAAAATCATACCTGTTAGCTATTGTAAATAAGAATATCAAAAACTAAAAAAAAATCAAGGGGAGGGGATCTATCCCCACCCGTAAATACGCCACTGGTGTAAACGTGCCCTGACCGGCGGGACGGACGACCGCGTTAAGGTCACGTGATCCGGCGAGAGAAACGCACGACGGAAAAGTACCGTGTCCAACCGGTTCGGTTAACTTTTCGACGGACGCGGTTAGGAAATGACTGTTGGGTCCTTCTCTGTCCAGAGCACCTCGCTGCCATCCCCAGTTCGATACAGCTTTTCAACATTTTCTCGTCGCGGAACTCACGGGTCGGCGGGTCGGCGGGTCACTAGTGCGGCGGTTTCCGTTCGCCGTCTCCAATACCGTCGGGTGCGGGCGCGTGCGTGTTTCGGCCGATCGTTTTCGCGTAATCACGCCCGTGCGATCGTAATAAATTGATACGCATCCGCGCGACACGGTCCGGGGGACGCGGCGATAAATCATCGAAGGTAATCTGATTACGTGAGTCGCGGGGTCCGCGGCTTTTTCGCCGATTCCCGTCGTTGAAATAAATAACCGGTGGATTTGGGTGGGGGGTGGGGTGGGACAAAAACGAGAAGGAAAAAAAAAAACGTTGATGTACGCACGTCACCGATCGGACCGGAAAGCTCGTCCCGCGATCCGATATTCGTTTATTTATTCGTTTTTCGTTAATCCCGTGAATTTATTCCAAAATAATCGAACGGTTCCGAACGACCCGGAATACACGCGTGTACGTATTACTTTGGACGCGGTGTTGGCAAGTGCCGTTTGATTCGGGTTTGGTTTTTTATATATATACGTGTGCGTGCGTAATTTTTACGCGGTCTCGCGATTTTCGAAACACCGTGTTTTACTGCGTGCGCGCGTACGATGTTATCGGCGTCGCACGTGCGATAAATTTATTCAAATGCCATTCGGAAATTATCTCCGAACATGATCGAGTGCCGCGCGAATTCAAATTCGGTCGGGCGCGCTCGATTTTTCGGTCTTACGCGTACCGCAGATGGTATCGAGCGTACGGCCGGGGTTGACGGGGTTGGACGAGACGCGAGGGGCGACGGTCGCCCCGGTACATTATTATGGTAATTTAGGGATTTCCGGGACGCGCGGCGGAGTACGTGTACGTACACATCGTAGACAGTGGACGGGGAAGGAATGCCCGGAATTATGTTTTAATTAATCGAGTGTTAGACAAGTTAATGCGGACCGAGCCGACGCGCGACGTAAAACCCATATCGACGGTCGCGGCGGGGGAGGGAAAAAAATCGCTCGCTCTTGTTCTCGCGGAGACGCGTTTAAGGATAACACGCGTGGTGTCGTCCTTATCGCCGACACGCACGCCGGCCCCCGAGAACACCGTGTAATTACGTATTGAAATTCGAAATTAATCCCGGCAACGTGACGGGTGGGGGAGGCGATGGGTGGGGGAGGCGACTCGGGACGGATTTGTGTGGAACGCGCGCACGCCCTTTGTTACTCGTGCACGCCGTTGCGACACGCGTTCGATTACGCGGTTTTACGAGTTTCGTGTGTTTATGTTGACGGACGGGGGACACGTTGTTAAAACACGAAAAACCGTAATGACGGACGTTTTTTCGAATTAAACGTCGTAAAAACGTTGTAAAACGCATACGGCGGTCGCGGCGATTGTTAACTGCGACGGTTGTTAACTGCGAGAGTCGCACGTTTCTCCCGTGCCTTTTTTGTTTTTTTGGTTTTTTCGTTTTAATTAAGTTCCCCCGGAACGGTGCGAATTGAACACGGCGGAACGTACGTAGTGCACGCGTATGCTTTCCTGTTTTGTTCGGCCATACTTAGTTTTAACGATTACATCGCGAAAAAAATTAATCTTAACGCCGGAACTACTACGTCTCTGCACACACACACACACACACACGTATATACGTGTAAAATAACATGACGTCGTACACGGTATAACTTTGTTTGGGGTGTTAACAAGTGTATAGAATATGTATGTATATGCGTGTGTGTTTTCGCGAGCGTTACGCGGTGTTTTTTATACGTCGTGTCTAAACGAGAGTCGCGTTGAGAACGTTTTGTATCCACGGATACATCGTAAAACGAAAAGAGATGAAGCGAAACTTCATTCGACCGATAGAGTATTAGGGTTTTTTATTGGGATAAAATCAACGAAAACGTATGCGGAAGTCACTGAATATTCTCTATTCCGTTTAAGGTAAACAAATATAGGAGGTCACCACTTGCTCAGACACTCTGAAACGGGTTACTCGGTTTACCGATCCTAAGTCCGACCGGCCTGAGTGGCGGTAGAGTAATGTAAATTAAGCAAAGCAAAGGATGGAACACACCAAAAGTGGTTAACACAAACAAGTACGGCCTTTCGTAATTTTTTTTTAACCTAACCTAACGACGAGGTTAACACAATAACACGATCGCCGTCGACGTTTGAAACGTTTTATCAAATGCAACTCCTGTATTGACGTTGGACAGTGGTAAAAAGATATAATTTTCACACTGAAATATCGCTCGAATGCTTTCGGGGATTGGTACCGGAACAAAAGTCGTCGGCGTTGAGTGAAGTGTACGGTCGTAGATCTAGAAAAGGAGGCGAATCGATGACGGCAGCAGACATTTTTTCTAAGGGAATTTAGTGAAAACCCGTCTATACGGGTGTAAATGTAAATGATTGAAATACACGGAAAATGCACGTATCATTAACGTTTTCTGATAAAATATAATCAATTTCGAAATCAAATTAAATGTTAGTGTATTCCGTGGTGTGTTATCTAAACGAATGCGCATAAAAAAAACGACGAGTTACACAGCGAAACATATGAAAATACATAAAAATACTTGAAATTTAAATTTTCGTTTGTTCTTCAACGGGTAGGGCGAAGGTGGGCCCCCCCCCCTCTACTAGCGCCGCCACCGAGGCGAATCAAGACGATTAAAAAATCACGCGACGAACGTGAAAACCGACAACCAGCTTGAACGTCAGTGAGAAAGTCTCAGACGGACGACAGTTATTGTCCACGTCGAACACGTACGCAATCAACGCGATTACCCCTCTCTCGCGTCACGGAAACCTACAAGTGCGATGCTGTCGCTGCCGCCGTAGATAACAAATGCCTGGCCGTACTTCATAGTTCAATCGTACTACGTCACGGTAAGTATCGAGTATTCGTATCCCGACGGCGTCCGTTCCGAACACCTTCAACAGCGTGGTGTTCATTATCATTTGTCCACTGGTCGTTATCATTTTTTGTATATTTAACACCAACTCCGGTCTTAAGTCACGATCAACGCAGCGTCCTACGTGGGCGAACTCAACGCGAAGCGGCGACCGACTGTTCACGCAGTTCATGCGGGTTTTCCACAAATCGCGTGAAAATATCAAACCATTTGATCGCGTTCGCTCGCGTAGGCCACCGACATACAAATTCGACCGTTTGATATTTTCGCGTTCGCGTTGAGTTCGCCCACGTAGGACGCTGCGTAAGCGTTCGAAATCGATTATCGAAATCGATTTATTCATCTCTATCTTTTCTTTCGACGTTGCGTTCGTCGATCCGGTTTTTTTGTTTTGCCGACGCCGGACGGGGACAGACGACGACGACGATTTAATACCGGCCGGCCGTATTTATCTCGCGACCGTGTCTGACGCGACGACGCCCTCTCGCGTTATTTATTATTGTTATTTGTTGTCGTTGTCGTTGTTTTTTACGTATAAATTGATTACGTCGCGAGAACCGATGACCGACGCCGTACCGGCACACGCCTAAGCGCGTAATAATTGGTTTATCGAGTCAACCCGCACTTACCGCGGGGCGAAGAAGGGGCGCACGGGCCGCGGCGGCGTTTACGGACGGTTAACCCCGCGTGCCGGCCCGTAGCGCGGAGTACCCCATATGGCGTTTTCTCAACGGCTAATCCGATTCGGGGCCGACGCTAATGCGCGAGAGTACGTGCACCGCGCGCGTTTCGGGTTTATATTACCGTATTATATCGGGAAACCCGAAACGAAAACGTCGAACCCCCCCCCGAGCACACGGTCACCAGGGGTACGGCGCGAGCGCATAAACGCGCGTTAAATACGTTCTCGAATCCCGCCCGCGGGCCTGTTATCGCGTTTAAACTACGAAAACATCGTTGGAGACAGGACGTCAAAAATCCTAGTTCCCCCCCCTACCAACACCCGTAGGGCGCGCCGTCGCCGAACACGGTTAAGCCTTCTCGCAAACGCCATTAGGCCGGATAAGTCCAACGTCTCGGGACAGAGAGAGAGACCCCTTTCGAGAGACCGCGCCCGTTCGTTCTCCCCCTTAACCCCGGAACGATTACACGCCCGTTATATGCGATACCGAACTGCAAACACGGCGGCGATCGTCTTGAGAACGCCGCGGCCCATTAAAACATCGTTCCCCCGTAATCCGTACACACGCTGCGCGTCGCGACGGTGGTCGCATTAATATTGACTGCCCCCCCACCGGTACGTAACGTTTCGACGACGACCGTATTCCGCAAAGCCGGTAATCAGACCGGTAAAAAATGATAAAAAAAAAAGCCGTTCCGTACCTTTTTTCTTAATTTTTTTATTGCGTTGTCGTGTAGAAGAGCGCGCGATAATCAAATCAAACGTGTAGGAAATAATATTATGGTTTGCTGCGCGAGCGGGCTCCGGAGGTCGGCGTAGCGAAAACGTTAAGACAGCAATACTCGGCTATAAATGTATGATATGACGTGATTCGACCCTCGTTCGGGTGCGTCTTTTTGTATTTATTTAATATAATATAGCGGTGTGCGTACGCCGCAGTAATAATTTATACACACCGAGTTATCGCCGAAATCGGGTACGAATTTTTTTTTTCGTACGCCAAAGTAACGTCTCGTAACGTGTTTAGTCCGATGAAAAAAACACCAGCTCCGAGGGTCGTGCGTATATGCACAGTAATAATTTCAATTGCCCGCGTAATATTATGATTACGACTTTCGGCGTGGGATGATGATAGTAATAATAATAACAGTATTTTTTTAAACGCGGTAAAAACGCGACGTCGGCGTCGGGCTTATGTAAATTTTATCGTCGAGTTTATATATATATACACGTGCACATTGTAGGTAAAATAAATATTGTGTTTACATGTTTTATGCGATTGTTTGTCATCGTAACGATTGCCTCCCTAGCCCTCCCATCACTGCAAAAAAAAAAAAACCACCCTCGATATAATATTTTCGCGAATGGAAACGGTTAAAAACGAGTTACGGCGAACATCGCGTAGGCATATACTCGTATACGGATAGATAAAAAGGTTTGGTAGAGTGTATATATTTACAAACAAAATACGAAACGGCGTAGTATTACGCGTTATCGGCGTTTAGGTCGGTAAAAATTCGATTATACTGTGTCGTATTATCGTATGTGCACTTGCAGTAAAACCGTTCTGTTCGCGAAATAGAAACAGCTTCTTTTCGGACGTTTCGTGAAATATAAGACACAAAAACAATGCGTTCAGCGAGCGTTTTCCGTGAAATCGATTTGTTTTCGCCGTTCGTTTTGCGTGATAAAAGATATACATATATCGTTAAATCGAAACGGTTTCTCCAATTTATTAGGCGATTTGCACGTATTGTAATAATGTTTAGCGTAGGAGATAATTCTTTCGATAACTTCAAACACACATTACCGAACGTCATCGATCTTACATACACAGTACGACCCAAGACGAGCGTTGGGGTTCTTTTTTATGGAACTGTTGAACCACGAGGTTTTTTCAAAAAAATAAATTGTGGGATTCGCAAAATAAAATCACTCACAATTACCAACGAAGAAATTTTACTTTATTTCGATTGAACAACGAGTAACAAATACACCGCGTGTGTAAATCAGAGTGATACGCGACCGACCGACTGACTATGATAATGTATCCGTGTGGTCGGTTCTTATACGTTCCGGTCGTTCTGGAACATTCGTCAGATTACTCTATCGCGATAATCCGGGAACATTCCACAGGGTGATCCAATTGAAACGCTACCCAAAATAACAAAATCGTATTTATTTGCACGAACAGGAATTACAAATAATCAAAATTGTACAAAACGGTAGGAAAACGTTGACAAATGGTTCGACTTCGCGGTAGGTGTTCGAAGTGAGCGCCCTGTGCCTTGTGCTTGGGGCGTGACCTCGTGACCTCGTGTTTCGCCTCAAGAACACTACCGGTTTCTTCGAATTTCTCGTTCGACCGCGATATCGCACTTTTTGACGGTTCTCGGGGAAACGTGGCCACAAATTCATTTTGCACAGTTCCGATACGATTGAGATCTCATGTAAGCTTTAAGAATGAAAACTCGCTGTTCGCGATTAAAAACCATGGTGACAGTCAGGGCCGGATCTTAACTTTTTAACACCCGGGGAAAATGAAAAACTTACGCCCATTTCAGGAGATGACCTTAAACCTTAAAAATACGCCCTCGAAAATTATACGCCCGGGGAGAAATCCCCGACTTCCCCTCCCCCCCCCCCATAGATCCGGCCTTGGTGACAGTTACCGACACAGCACAGCACAGCTAACTCGTTCTTCGCTTCTACGCGGGGAACTGTAGTTTGCCCTACCGAGTCCACGCTTCTTTGCCGACGGCGGCGTTTTATTTTTGCACTGTTCAGAGCACTAAACTTCGGGTCGCGTTTTAATTGGATCGCCCGTTAGAACGCCGTTTTTTTCTCCCCCGTCGTCTACCGTGAACATGACAGGGCGGCGCCACAAAATTAAAAAAAAAGAAAAGACGTCCCGTGAACGATTAGCGAACGGTAAGCACTCGGGGCGCCGGACGGAACCCGCCGTAAGTCGTTTGACGTTTTTAAACACGACGAGGACGCGTCGACGGAGGATACGCGTGTTTTGACCGACGCGGAGTAACACGGTTGTTGGCGCGACGTATTTACGTACACACGCGCGCACGCTCACGCGACCGCGGGGAAAAGGGGACGACGCGACACGTGCACTTTTTATATAGAGATTAATAACGGGCGGACGGCGTTACAAGCAGCGGTTACACGCCGACGGGCGTGTGCGCGGGTGTGCGCGCGCGCGCGCGCGCACTAATGAAGCGTCGTCATCGAGTGTCGGATGTTTTGCGGCGGACGGACGTCGACTCGGAGGGTGCGTTCTCCCGCCGCCGCCGCCGCGTCCGCCGTGATTTATGGCATCGCCGCCGCCGCTGCTGTCGACGGACAGAATACACGCGGACGGCGGTGTCTCGGCGTCGAGGCGGGCGTTCGCAGGCGGCGGGAAAAATGAAGCGGATCGTTAGCGCTTCTTCGCGAGGCAATTAAAAGCGCCCGGCAGCCGCGCCGGTTACCGTGGAAACGGTTGTTTGAGGAAGAGACAAGTGCGCTTATATATATATACGTGTGCGTGTGTATACGCGCCGGCGGGATAAACGCGTCGGCGGGCGGGAGGGACGACCCGAAACCCCGTCACTATAATTGGAGGATTACACAGATAATTGAATCGCCCTCAACGCGTTACGACAGCGTGTGTGTGTGTGTGTATTATATTATAACGCGCGTATGCGTGTGGTGTCGTCCCGTGACGGAACGGAAGACTGCGCGTAGGCGGCGGGCGGACCGGGGACGACGACGACGACGACGCGTTGAGACCGCGACGCCTTTCAATAAAAATGTAAATTCGTATAATAATACTATCGTTTTTAATAAAAAAATAAAAAACCTTCGCTTATATACGTACGTAATGGCTAGTAATAATAATAACAATACGACGGGGAAATAATTCAAACTGCCGCGAGATCGTTTAAGCACCGGCGCGCGCTACCGGAGAAGCCGACGAAATGATAATAACTCGTTGTATGCGTGCTCGTGTTGGTCGTCGGCGGTAAACATGGTTTTTTTTTTGTTTTTTGATTATTTACAAACGGGTATTGCGGTGTGTGGACGTCTCGGTACGAACGCGCCCTGTAGTGACGGCGGCTAAACGAATAACGTCGTTTCGGTTTTTATGGAATCGTGTTTTTACTCATTCCGAAACTCCTCCGGAAGGACCGAAATGTTCGACACGACTCGGCGAGACACGATTGCGCGCAATGTTGTACACGTGTTATATTTTATCCGTCTGCAATTCTAAAAACGACCACCGTTCACTTCGTAAAACGTGTATTTTCCTTGCCGCCTTTTTTTTTATTTTTAAGTGTCGAAAAGTACACGACCGCCTAAAATGCAATGATCGTGTGTCTCATAACGATAAGGATAAAGAGTCGGTGGCCTTGAGTATTTATAAAGTGGAAAATTGTCTGAAGTAATTTTATTTATTGGCAACAGACTTTTCATAATCGATTTTGTGGTTTCTTGTGTTTTACGGTTTTCAACAATAAAAAGTATAAATTATCTTTATTGTACAAGTCGGGTTCTCGTATTATTCTAGGACCCTCCCCTCACCACCTCCTCTTGAAAAAATCGACCGTACGCGATACAGTTTTCGAGGACACAGATACCTAGAGTTTACAATCGTCGTTATTCCTCTTACGTCGCGACGGTTATAATTAGACGGATAAAAATGTGATTGCATGCAATACGTATGGGTGTGCGACTCACCTTCACTTGTGACTCGGTCATGCCCAGCGCGTACGCGAGTTTCGCCCGTTCCGGACCCGCCAGGTACTTGGTCTGCTCGAAAGTCTTCTCGAGCGCGAAGATCTGTTGCCCACTGAACGTGGGTCTGGTGTGCTTCTTCTTGCCGTCCTTGTCCTGGTTCGAATTGTTCACTGCGAAACGGTCGGATAAAACGCGTTACTCACGATTCGTTCGAACGGCGCCGCGCGCAAGTACAAGTGCACACCGGGAATGTTGTTCGTTTCATTGTATTGCATTACGTTATGAAATCGAAACGTTATTCGTGACGCGGGACGTGCCGGGGGAATGACGGAAGAAAACACTTCAAGTTAATTCTCTTCCATCCCACCCACCGGCCGGTTGCACTGGTAACCGCGCCGCCGCGGCACGCAATCGTCCGTGTACACTTTTGAACGTCGTAAACTCTTAGCGACAATTTCAAACAACTCCGGAATAGCTCTTATTATCGAGTTTCGGTGGCCGCGGTGCGGGCGTACCACCGTTATTATTATCGTTATTGTTATATGGGGGAAATAAAGGAAACGTCTCCGCAAACAATACAGAAACAATAATATATAAAATAACGTTTCCCCTCCATACCTCCCCTCTAGGCGGCGGTGGCGTTTCGTTTCCGATATTGCGCCGGCAAAGTCATCGTAAACACGACAATCTGGCCGGATGATCGTTGCGGTCGATTTCCAGGGCGCCGGGACCACCGCGCGTAGTTCGTATACACACACATACTACAGGTCTATCCGCAGGCGTCCTCTTCCATTCACTTCTCCTTCGCCAGTCTCTTTCTCCTTTTTTCCGCACACACACGCACACACGTGTGTGTGTGTACACATATATATCGTTTAAAACAACGAGCGAAAGTAATACAATAAAAGGAGCGGCCCCGCAACAACATAAAACACGTTTAAAACGAACGCGTGCAGAGAAAATAAATAGCTCTACACGCGCGTGTATACGACACGTATATACGTATTTTTTTTCTTTTCCCCGGGAAAAACCACGAGGGAAGAAAGCCTCGTGCGCGGGCGCGCGCGGGGAGAACGGGATCGGGCGAAACGGGACGTCGGGAATAGGACGGAGAAAGGGGCGTTTTTATGTTTTTATCACTGGCGCGACGAGACGATAGGATAAGAGGTGATGTTCGGGGAAAAGCGTGTCAACGAGAATTTCATTTTGTTAACACAATCCGCGGCGGCGGTGTCGCACACGCACGCACGTATATACCCGAGAAAAACGTTGTTTTCGTCGTCTCCCTTCGCCCTCGTCGTCGAGCGCGCGCGCGCGCACGCACACACACATGCGCACGCACACACATGCGCACAGCGCAGAGCGACGGGGAGTGACGGACAGAGAAAAAGAAAAACCAAATAATAAACGATCTATTCTCCGCGCGCGCCCGGGGACCGCCAAATCCCGTTTACTGCATTTCAATGTAATTCCGTCGGCTTTCGGCACCGCCCTCGTGTACGCACGGTGAATTACGTCGTTGCGACTTTTCTGTCCGCTCCGGGGAGAAAACGGTCGGCGAACGTTTTCCCGTAACCGCGTCTTCCTTGTCGCGAGGAAAACCAAACGGTACGCGACGCTTTCCGTGTTCTGTCGTCATGACGGGCCGTGGACAAATCGCAACATTCCGTGTGTGTTTCCGACGTACGGGACGGTTTTGCGTTGTACACGACCGCGTTCCGCGACCGAACGCAATCGAAAAGTAATTTGGCACGGCGCGCCGTTCGGCAGTCGGCGGCGACCGCGGTTTTCCGAAAGAAGAAAAAGGGTAAAGCCACGGCCGTTCCGATTCGCATCGCGGGATCTCGGGTCGGCCGGCGATATTGTCCAAGCGTTAACGTTGAACGGTCCCGTCAAATCGTTACACGATTTCACCCTCACGAAATCCCTCACCTCGGGGCGAGGGCGACGAAGCTCCGTCGTCCCCCTCGCCGTCTGACGCCGTGACGGAAACCTAATTGAATACGGTTCGCAGATCGAAACCGATATGGCGGGGACCGACGCCGCCCCACAACCGCCACGGCGCGCGCGGCGGTCAGTCGCTTGAGATTACCGGCACGCCGTAAACACTTTCGGCACGCCGCGCGCGCGTTCGCAACGGCTCGCCCGCGGGCACGGGTGTTCCCTCTCCCCACCGACAAAACTTTCGTCGCGTTCGTTGTACGCCGCACGCGTCGTATAAATACGTACCGCGCGCGCGTTAGGTTTTTTTATTGTCGTCGTCGAGAAAAACGCGGCGAAAATGAAAAAACCGCGGCCGACGTGGAACGTTGCTATATTGCACGGCCGTCGTCGCGCACCCCTCGAGCAAACGTCTATGTACGCGATGTACGCGCGCGGTTAATATGGCGCGAACCGTACTCCGCGCCGCGCGACGGCCATATTGCTGCGGCAGCCCCCGGCACCGGATATTCCCCCGAGGGCAAACTATACCGCACGGCGACGTGCGTGTACGTACGTGCGCGTAGACCGTGCGTACAATACTGTTGCGGCGGCGGGCGGACGATATAAGTCCCTATCGTTATGTGTACGCTTGCGCCGCGAAAATATAACAATAATAATAATAATAATAATAATAAAAGCAACCCCCTTTTTTTTTTCCTCTCTTCTTCTTCTTCTTCTTTTTGGTTTATAGATCGCGGACGCGTCTTTTATCGTGCCTCCGCGGAGAAAGGTCATCGCTGCCGTCGCCATTGTGTGCGCCGTCGTTCCTATTATTATTATTATTATTATTATTATTATTGCGTGTTATATACGAGTACATACGTGGGCCCGTAAACCAAACCAATTAATTTCTTCGGCCGCGACGCGGTGTGTGGTACCGGTATTTATACGGGTTTTTTTCTTTTTTTTTATGATCCTTTGTTGTCCGTTTCGCGCGCGACAAACGACGTAATTGAAAAACAAAAATTGAAAAAACACGCGCACACGTATGCCAATTAGACACGCTCCTCGACGTTCGTAGGTGGGTGGTTACGCACCGCGCGTATATATGACGAAAACGATACGTTTCGACTCTCGGATTTTTATACCGCCGTTAAAACCGATAACAAACCGCGAAACCCGCCCGAGTCGATTGTGCGCGCACGTGATCATCACATTGTACACGTCGCACGCGTGTTGTAGTACGCTATGTTTTCGGCGCGATTTCTTAATAAAGTCGCGGTACGAATATGATTTAGGCGAGTATCGTCATTTCTTCGTCCCGTTTATTTGTCCGGCGTGAGTTTGTTTTTCGTTTAATTTCACACTCGTGAAAAAACCCCGATGCGCGCGTACGAAAATTGAAACACGCATACGATGTGACGAAGGATAATGTGGTGTGTATATACACGCACACGCGTTCTCGTCGCGGTAAAACTTTAGCGCGCCCTAATAATCCTTCTCGCCCATACCGGTCGGGTAGATGGGCGCTGGGGGGTTGGGTGGTCGAGCTTTTACCGCAGGCTGCGTACCGTGCGCGTACGTATTTTTATCCCCCTCGGTTTTCGGCTTTTTTTCCCTTTTTTTTTATGCTGAAAACCAAGTTTTGCGTCCGCACGATGTGACGGGGGCGCGTCGCGCCGGCAATCGCGCACATCTGTTACCGGCTTCTGACCGCCGTCGCCGCGGCGGTCGCCGATATTTTGCGCGCGCGGACGTCATTTGTCACCGGCCGGTCGAAATCATAGGCCAATAAAAACGCCGTTTTCCGCGTTCTACGCGGACAATATAATATTATTATTACTGCCGCTACTACTGTTACTAATGCTGCTGCTGCTGTTGCTAGTGCCACACGTACGTCGTCATACTGTAGTACGTTCACGATACATATTGCGACGTGTACCGAATTTCCGGCACACGCGCACGACGGGGACACGCATGTATTGGTTTTCGGTATCGCCCCGAGAGACGTTTGGTCATTTCTACGGCGATCGAAACCGACGTGCACGCGTGCACGAATGACGAACCGATTATTGTTCGAAATAACGTTCGTTAGTGTTGCCATGTCACTGATATCCGGTCGAATCAACGACAACTGATTTCGGTTCGAATTTCGTAATAAATTTAAAATAAAAAAAACAATAATAACGTTTTACCCGAGCGTTCGAAATTATTTGTTATTATAATGAATTCTGCGTTTAAATTATAACTGCGCGTATTTTTGTTGCGTTTGAGAATTGCCTAATGGTTATAACTAGAGGTCGGAATAATGTTCTATTCCGTCTATTAATGATTAATTTTCAAGGAATTTCGATATTTATTAAGATCCACACATTTTCTTGTGCTTGTAACGACCGTCAAGGGTTTAGAAAAGTCAAATGTGTCTCTTGCTGATTCGATAAACCTGATTGGAGATACAATTGTTAAACTTCAAAAATACCAGGAGAAAATTGATATCAAATAAAAATTGATTAGTTTCAAAAAAAAAAATCAAGGGCTCATTATTTTGAAGAGCGCAGCAAAAGTTTTGAATGGAAATAATGAAGTACGAGTTATAGATAATTTTTCACCGATTATGGTAACTGATTTGCAGCAATGCTCCCGTGACTTCGGTTGATGTCGAACGTTCTTTCAGTGCTTATAAAAACATTTTAACCGTCGTATAAAATGACACCAAAGCACATGGAACAAAACGTAGTTGTTAACTGTTTTCAAAAACGAGAATTTTCTTAATTAAAAATACGTCATTAATCTAATTTAATTAAGTAAATTAACTGTTAAGGTAAAGATTTTTTTTAAAGCTATATTATATTTAATTATATATTCATATCGGCTTCTTTTTTGTTTTGTAAAATTTTCAAGCAATAATATCAACATATTTTAAGACATTTTGGTAAATAAAAAATAATAATATTATTTCAGTAAATTATTAAACTGTTTTATATTGAATGACCTTTAAACATCAGTCAGGTTTGGTATTTTTTGCATATAAAAGCATATTTTTAATTTAACTGAATATCAGCATCTTATTTATACCTTTTTTAAGAAAATATTATTCCAGTCTCTAGTTATAACGAAATAGAATAACTCGGAATTATTCATCAAGCGCGTATATTTCCCGCGTTGCAGATTAGATTTGTGACAAAACCGTCTAGCAATTTTATACCGCGCATAGCCGTTACACGTGTAATTTCATAAAGCGTATAGCACTCCGAAACGTTTAAAATCGGAATAACGTCATTATGAGAACAACATACATTATTCGACTTCTGTTTCGTATTCACCTAATCGCTTGTTTTTTGACCATTCGGTTTTGATGTAAATCCATTTTTACACGTTTCCGATTCGAACACTCGCGGACTATACGACGCGCGTGGTTAAATCACGAAACGTATAATGTTTATATCGTGAAGTTTATCGACGGGATTCAAACGGAATACGTTTAAAAAAGAATCAATAAAAAAAAATCGGCTTTTTTCGCAACAAAAATCTGTTACGATATACGTAATAAAATGTGCGGCAAGAAACGCGTGTCTAAAACGGACGTTGCTTTGAAAAACCGGAAAGTCGGTCGGTTCCAAAATTAAACTTCATACTCGTATTTACACGTTTGACACGTATATAATGAAAATAGCAACAAATCGAAATAAATAAATTTCAATTATTATCAATAATTACGTATGCGTTTTGATATTTTTTGCTTATACTTAACGTATACAGGGTTGCCGTTCGTCCCGGTTTAGGATATATATATATATATATACCGTCCCGCTTTGTCCGAAATCCCGGCCGGGACGTGTAGAAGTCACCGGTTATTTCGAATCAGTCCCGTTTTCAGACGTATTATGAACTAATAATATATTTGTCCGTCACATGTCTAACCGCGCGTTTCGTTTGTCGCGTAAACAAATCAACTGGCCGAGTATAAACCGTCCGTCGACTTCGTCCAGCGCACTAATTGTCCGAACAATAATGTAATTGCTAGTCGCGTTGCTCCGCCGACGTTTCGTGAAAACCGTCTGAAAACGATTTCCGAACACGTGGTTCCGGTTTTTTGTTCTCGACAAACAGCGACTAACCCGCCCACAGTCATTACGGCTTATCGCAATATGGAACGCGTACGTCATTTCAGTTTTGAATAGGGTGGGGCAAACGTTTCAACCGGCCCAACAAGTATAATTACCCGCTGCGCTCGCGACTCGTCATCGAATATTGACCCGAGTACATTTTGGAATATTAATAACCAAAACAAAAACAAAAAAAATTTGCACCGAAGAAATAAACAAGCAAAAAAATCAACATTTTATCGACAAGAAGCAGGAAAGTTCTTACATAACACACATAAAATGGGTATTAAACTTTGATCGGTAACCGACAACTCGTACTCGAATTAAATGAACGAAGCAAAATAATGTGCTATAACGGTGCTATCGAAAACACGATAATTTTCGTCCCCGTTTTATCTGCACCCTGATATCGCAGGTGTACACAATCACAGGAGTAACAGCAATTAAAAAAAATGTCAACATTTCGTTTGTCGATTATCAGGTAGATAATAATCGTCTTTTTATCCGATTTTCCAAACAGGAATTGTTGTGATTTGTATTGACCGAGAAAGTCTGCGGGCCGAAGACCTCGTCCCTGGGTCTAAAAAAAAATCAGACCGCGGCAAATTCTCCCAGTTACCCTCCCCTCAAATGACGCCGCCGGTCGTACGTCGGTAACTTCGTGTGTAACGAACCGACGTGTGGGTGGGTCCGCGCTCCGGTTACGTTACCGTGGTACAACGGTTATGTACGCGTACGCGCGATCAACGACATTGGTGGCGGCGTTACGTTTCGGGCCACGGTCTTGCGCGGCGCCGTTCGGAATCGCACATAATCCCGTTTAATTGGGCCGTGACGGGATTAGCGCGCGAAGCGCATTACGCGCACGTCATTATAGACCGCCGCGCATCGACGCGATATACCGTGTAATAATAATCAATGCTGACCCCCTCCCCCCATCCACCCCCATAAAGTGTATCCGCAAGCGGATAGGTTAGGTTTCTTTTCTCGCCCGTCGATCAGGGCCGTATTCAGACCGGTTTTCCATGGGCCCGAGCTCAGGCATGCGATGTATATAGTACAACAGTTATTGGTTTGTCATTTATGTCTTGAAATATTTGATTTTGTCTCAGAAACGTACTACGAAATTTGAAAATACATTAAAACGAATGTCATTGTGATAACAGGATAAAACATTTCAAGACGGTACGGTTGCAATGATATTTGATGTCAAAACCGTTTGGTTATTAGTTTTCGTGTACAATCAGACAAATTAACCCTAAAAAAAAAGAGAGGGAGAGGGCCCGGCAAAGCCGAGTACGGCCCCGGAGGTGTATGGCGCGTACACAAGCCCCCGATCGCGTTTTACGACACAAACGCGAACTTTCTACGACTCTCTCGGCCCCGTCTACGCCCGTCAGAAATAATGTTAACGTTTACGGTCGGTTTCTCGTCGACAGCGTTTCCAAAGAAAATAATACTAACCGTCCAGCGCCCATTCGCGGGAAACCGTACATAATAGCGTGACTAAGGATATGCAAATCGCATCGCGACATAATGTACTCACGACTAGCCAGCCGGTCCCTCCAGGCGATCGGGTTGTTGACCAGCCCTTGGAACCCCGGCCAATACAGGTTCCTGGTGGTGAGGTCGGCCAGCGTGGTGGCCGGGTGCTTGACGCCGCCGTTGTGGAAGTAGGACGCGGCCGCGGCCATACCGGCGGCCGCGATGCCGGCCACGCTGTTGAACGCCCGCTGCTGGTGGCTGATGGCGGCCGCGGCCCCGGTGGTCGGCGGCCGCGACAGTATCTGCTCGATGCCGTGCGGGTTGCCCGCGGTGCAGCCGTTCTTCATCTCGGTCATGGTGTGCAGCGCGGCCAGCGGCGGGCTGCTGCTGCACGGCACGTCCAGGAAGTTGAACATGGGCGACAGCATGTTGTGATGGTGATGGTGGTGCTGTTGCTGGGACAACATCATTGTGGAGCCCAACGACGACCTGCCGACGGACGACGACGAAATATGTTACACACGTATATATATATATATAGCGCCGCCGGTCATTTTGTAACGTCGATTAGCGGCGGCGCCACACGTTTGCGCGCGTTACACGGGTACACGTCGTACGCGCACGTATAAAGGTGAGCACGCGGCCGGCCGGGCGTGGTGATGCCTCCTCCATATGCTCGCGCCGTCGTCACGTTCGACCGGGCGACGGCGGCGGCGGCGGCGGCGGCGAGGAGAGACCGTTACATCACGACCCTCCGAAATATATACGCATTTATCCACGTAGAAACATAGCTATTGTCGTTGCTCGTGACGCTGGAAAATTTCCGTTCTCATCGTCCGTGCCCGCGGTGGATAATCGAGTTTCGCGGGACGTGTCTAATTTCCCCCGGAAACGTAGGTAAAGATTTATAAAAGTACGTGTATAATAAATTTCGTGTTTTCGTCCGGTTCCAAACGTGGTCGGAGACAATTAACGCGGTCGTTTTATACGTCATCGCCATGCGCACGACGTGTTTACACGCGTTATATGGAAATACGTGCGATGTGATTAACCGTGTGTGAACTACAGCAGCGGGATCGTGAAAAACGGCGAACGGTCGTTAAAATAACCCTCGGCGACGTTTCGCTCGTGGGTTCAAACGATTCCGTCGTGCGAAAAACGTAAAACGGGGACGAGAACGGCGTGGACAACGCCTGACCGAGACAAGAGATAGGCGAACGCGCCGTGGAGTTTACCGACCTGGACGAGTCCTCAGCCTCGCTGGTCGTCCCGCTCTGCGCTCCCGGCGATGCCGTCGTGGTGAACGCTTGACACACGGTGCGATTATCGAAAAGTCACCGTCGCGGGCGGTGATGACCGGCAACACGTCGGCGGCGTCCTTGTGCAAGCGCGGCGCGCGGACACCGGCCGCGTCCTACGAAACGTTGGCGCGCGTCCCGCGGCAGCACGACCAGCGCATAATGACGACGCGACGCGAGCGTAAAAAAAAACGTTTTAAAAAACCAAAAAAAAAAAACGGGAAAAATCGCACGGTTAGGTTAGGTTACTTTCTCTTTTTTTTTTTTTATCCGGTATATTAAAAAAAATAAAAATCCGTATGTATTATATGATGTTACGCGGACGGTATCGGTTCGTGAACGTACCGGCGGACGACGACGACCACGACGACGGTGTGAACGGAAAAAACGACGCGCGATAAATGAATATACGTGTGTGTGTTACGACGTAGCCGCGGTCTCCGGGACTCCACACCCCGTGGCCGTCGGGCCGCGGCACCGCCCACGGGGTCGCAGATTGGACGGCCCGGCGTGCCCGCCCAACGACGACGCCGCCGCCGCCGCGCCACTTCGGCCGGCGGCGGCCGTGTTAATCAATTACTACTCAACCGAACTCGATTTTAATGCTTTGTTATTATGATGTTCGTTCGTTACGGTTAACAGGGGTTTTTGCGCGTGTCCCCTCTCGCGCGGCCCCCCCCACCGCCGCCGCCCAGGCGCCGCAGCCGGGCCACGCCCCGCAAAAGAATATAATGATATCCGAAACATATCCGTATGATATTATATTTATCAGACGGGAGGGCGAGACACACAAAAAAAAAAAGCGACAAAAGAAAAAAATAAAATAAAATATCACAAATTATCTATACGAAAATAGTAATAATAAAACGACGCGGATACGTTCACAACGTAATACACGCGCCGAGTGGTGTACGTACTGTGGTACGACGTGGTACGGGTTTGAGGAGACGAAACTTAATTTTTGAAAAATTACGTTTTCCCCTGTCGCCGGCTAATTAACTCGATCCGCGCTGTACGGGAACTTAAAGCCACGCGCGGTCGTCAAAACAAATTCCAAAACCTCGACGAACGGCCGAGTGGAAACGTTTTCCTCGGGAAATCCAACGTTTTCATGCGAATAATATTGTCGGAGCACGCGTGCACCACGCGCGTTTTCAATCAACGTTCCTGAACAAATACGAGAGCCTGGAGCGGCATTTCGAGATTTGGTGCATCACACACACACACACGTGTTATGTTGCGCAACAGAGAATACGAATCTAAAAATTATTTCGCTATAACGTTTGTACCGAACGTACGCTCCTTGATTTTACATTCCAATAATACGTTTCGAAAAGCCCCGCTCGTTCACGCCTAAAGAGAAAATGTTTCATTTGTAAACGCGTTCGCGAATCTTAATTCGCGCCTGGGTGTGTGTGTGTGTGTGTGTCGGAACGCCCGAGCCGGGCCCGACGGCAATGCATTTCCTCCAGCGCGATATGATTTACGCGGTGGAAATCGTAAGATACCGGCCGCAACAACACCATACCGTTGTTCAGGCGACGTGCACATAATACGCGCTTTCACGTGATATCATTATCGAACATTTACTATCATTATAATATTATTATTATGCGCCGTTGCCGACGTTCGGGCGATTAGTGCAACAACAACAACAACAACAATACTGCCTACACACACACACACACATATTTATATTTATGTACGTAATTGCGGAAACGACATTAATTATACGCATAAGTACTTACTCCGTTTCTACGTGTACACACACGCACACGCAGACATCAGCCTGTACCGCGTGTATACGCGACTATTATAATATATACACAAATATCTCGTATGATAAATCACGTGCGCGCATAGTGTATGATATAATCTCCGGCGGTGCCCATCCGCGTGATCGTTTTTGAAGTCGTAGTATAATGTTACGATATTGATAATATTATCGGCTTATCGTTAAATAATTTAAAAAAAAATATCCTTCGTACGACCGTTTGAAAACATTAAACGACAACCGTCGTGCACACAAGTCATGAAATATATATTTCATATCGAGCATCTATTTCCACCGACTCTCCAATGCCCGGTGTACGCCACTTCGAAGTTGTCAATGCCACTTCAAAACGGTGTCCTTTGAGTGCGGTCTTAATGGTCGGGAACAAAAAGAAGTCGGCCGGAGGACTGTAGGGTGGCTGCGGCAGCGTTGTGCTTTGCTAAGAGCTCACTGACACGCAGAGACGCTGGGCGCATTGTCGTGATCCAGCACCCAGGTATCTTTCCAGAACGTAGTACGCAGCGTTGACGGTCCGTCCTCGGGGTAAAAACTCTTTGTGGACCACACCCCTGGCCAACATCGTTTTCACTTTGGATTTGCTCGTCCTCGCCTTCTGTGGTTTCGGGGACGTCGAGGTGTGCCATTCGGCGCTTCGGCTCCGGGTCGTACTCGAACGTCCTCGTTTCATCGCCGGTAATAACATCGACTAAATAATCACGTTCAATTTCCACACGTACCTTCAGCTCACTCGCTCACCAACACCCGATCGGTTTTTTGCTCGTCCGTCAACGGTTCGGGGACCAGTTTGGCGCACGTCTTTCGCGTGTTTAATTCGTCCGTAACGATGCGACGCACAACGGTTTTTGGAGCGTTTTCAGAGCGGGGAGTCATCGTCCACCCCTTACTGGCCCTCCTTAAACTTTTTCACCCACCTTGTAACTTGCACGTACGGTATGGCAGACTCCCCGTAGGCTTGCTCGAGCAATTCACGAAATTCGGCAGCTTTTTTGTCGAATTTTGTGCAGAATTCGATCGCCCAACGTTGTTCGAATGTATTTTTTATTGTGCGTCGTGACGTGGTCTCTAAACAGGGGTGCACTAAATCGGCGATCCTGACGCAGTCGATGCTTGGAACAGACTGACGTTTGGTGCACTGTGAACGTAAGAGTCCCACACACCTAATCCAACCGGCCCGAACATGTCGCGGTCTGTAGAGACGCGGCAAACAAATATATTTCATGACTTGGGACGCACCTTGTGTATAACAACAAAGCTGGGCATCAACTAGTTAGAAAGTTACAGTTTAAGTTGAAAAGTAACTTTCTAACTTAACTAGTTAATGGAATACATAACTTATCTAATCTAACGCGTTGAAAACAAAAAGTAACTAGTTATTTTAGTTATTATTATTGAAATTTAATAAATACTTTAAATTAATTAAAATTGTGTCATGTAATCATGTCTATATTATTTTATTTCTTATTTTATTAATAAATTATTTTCGTCAATTAATTAATCATCATCAATAATTTTAGTTACATATTATTTATTATTAATTTAATGTATCTAAACATTATATTTGAAATAATAGGTTTTTTCATTTATATTTTAAATTACAAAAAAAAAACTAAATTCTAACTTAAGTTAATATTTCCTCCAACTAAGTTCTAAATTAACTAGGTTAGAAATTTTGGAAATTTCAGAAACTAACTTATATTCTAACTTTATTACTTTTATACTAAATTAACTGAAATAATATTGAATTAATTTGTCCAACTTTGTGTAATAATAACGGTAACTACATATTTCCTATGTAGGAAAAATACCGAAATTACATTTTGTTCGAGTTTAAAAATTTGACGTCTGACGTTCGTATTCTATACGGACAAATATTAAATTCAACGCTTTTCGTCATAATCCTGTTAGCCGTTTTCAAGACAAGATGAACCGTATGTAACTATGGTAGTACACAATATACGCGTATTGTTATGTTTGTTATTCGGGACTGTTGTGTGAGAGATGACAGTTTATAAACTGACGACGAACCATTTGACGTGGTGTTTTGTAGAAAACGTCGGTGACGTCGTAGTATCCCATTCCCATTGATATAAACATGTTGCATACACCAGGAGCGAACGCAGGGGTGTTAGGTTCGTTTTTTAATTTATAACCTTTTTATGACTGAAGCCTCAGATTTTAACGCATTTTTTAAATTAATCGACACGACACTTTTTAAGCTACAAACGTATTTGGAGCGTACACCATTTACAAACGATATTTTTGTTTTTTTTTTTTTATGCATTTTTTGCGTTTTTCGTGGTTTTTAAATGGTTAATTTCTTTAGCACGTCGTATTCGTTTCGTGTTGTCTATTACTAACAACGTGTTGATACAATTTAAACGAGTCTAGGAATAATATTACGGCTGTGTTCTGTGTACCTATAAAATTTATAATAAGTTACGCGAATAAACGATTGAATTAAGAAAGTTTATGGAGATAAAATTTAGCCGAATTTCATGAAACAATGTCTATGTCGGAATTATTTTACTACGGTATATGATTGTCGATTTGTTTTTCAATACTATATGTATATGTGTATTCCGCAATGATTTCGATGCTATTCGGCGATCGATAACGTATTTTGTTGTGCCTGCTAATATTATAATAGGTGTTTGATATATATACTATTTTGTTAACCAAAAAAAAAATGAAAACTCCCGGTACTACGTTTCGACGAAGACCCAAGTTTGCGAGAAGCAAATTATTATGGAAATTACTTGTCCTCAAACTTAGTGACATGAGAGCGACGGAGTAGTATGAGAAATCGTTTGAAACGCCGAAATATAAAAACGATAAACAAATACGAATATAACGATGATCGTACGTGTCGTTCTGTGAACGTGCAGTTTTTTAATTTTTAGCAACCAAATGAACTTGTTAATATTGTTGTTGACGGTAATGAAAATCTGTAATCGTCGTCGACAAACGTAATACCAAAAAAAAAAAATATATATATATACATACCAAACGCATTTTTGCGTACGACGAATTTTAACATTAGCGAAATTACCTGACGTCAGTGGATCGTCCGTCGGATCGGTGCATTGTTTGCCGGCAACGAACCGGCAAGATTGTTGTCCAAATCGGAATCGGAATGTGCGAAAACGAACGTTATGGCGAAATCTACGACGACGTCGCGGACCGCGAATGTCTGTCCGAAATCAACGAACGCTTTTCACGCGGTAAACCGTCCCGGTGATGAGGACACGTTACCGCGACCACGGCCAAACCATCTAACCGCGATGACGGACGTTCCATGGAAGAGAAATCAACGAAGAGTAAAACTCGACGATCGTCTACAATTGCATGTCTTTGGAATATTACGTAAATAACGTTCGGTTTGAAAACGTATACGCGCACGGTGTATCCATCGCGCGTAATCACATGCGTATCGTGCACGGCGGACATCGTGTAAATCGCATCGAATCGACCGTTCGATTCGAAGAGTTTTGTAGGTTAGAATATTACGCCGTCGTTGCCTGTAATACTCTGGTGACGGATAGCCGGGTAGGCGGACGGGAAACTTAATTATTCACGACGAGTTTTTCGTAAATGACGTTTCGTCGTCGTCGGACATTTATCAAACCGTGTTGTTGTTTATATAGGTGTAACATTTTATTTTCAACAGTGCGCGCGCGAGTACTTACGCCGTGTACGCGCACGTCCCCGGCCGTAAACTGTTTCCGCGTTCGAAATCATTTTTTTTTTCTTCGAGATTTGTTTTTTTGATAAATCCTCTATGTAAATGTCGGGAATTGAATAAAACGAATATCAAAGATCATCTGTTTACACCCCTCTTAAAAACCAAATGAAGCGTACACAAATCACGAAAATTCGTCGGTCATTTTTCATTACTCCCCTTCTACACGGCCACGCTTCTTATTGTATTAATGTTACATACATTTACATTTAACGTTGAAATGTAATGTAATATTCGCGTTCAATATTAATAATGCATTCGCACTGCCGTCGTTGTAATATATCACGAAATATTGATCCAGAACAATCGGTTTGAACAAAAAATATGATTTGACGAATTAACTTCGAGACGAAACGAAAATAACCTATAATGTTGTAACGTGAAATGATTACCCGGCATTTAATAGATATCCAGTTTCACAATGTACGTGTGTATGAATAGATTATTATTATTATTATTATTATTATTATTATTTTTTTAAATATATTGAAATAAACAATAAATCGGATCAAAGTATCACGATGTAGTCGAAATTCAGACCAAATTAAATCACTAAGTAATTAAGTAAGTGAACAAGAAATGATTTATGCTTATAGATCGTATTTATATACGTTACATACAGCTGTCGGTAATGATATTACGAGTATTTTTGTTAATTTTTTTGTTTTGTTTTTTGTTGCCGGCTGAAAATAATATATACATTTTATCCAAATGATTGTTATAACACCAACGAAACATATAACCACAAACTAAAGTATATAATTTTTACCGTTCGAACAATTGTTGTAATTCGTAATAGTGTTGGTATTAGGCATTTTTTATGTGTGTAGGCACTGCGCGAGCATAAATAAATATTTATTTTATTTATTTAATGTTATACATATACACGGTTTAGGCGTTTAACACGAACTGTTTTCTCGCAAAGCATAGCACGTACAGTATTAATACGTATATAATGTAATTATTGAAATCCTAATGCAGAGCTTAAGTTTTCGGAATATTATTATTATTATTACGTTAATGAAACTCGCGGGGTTGTTGTTATCATTTTAAAATAAAACAGTTTAGATCATAATATAATGCAATATATAAAATTAAAGTGATCGCAACGAATAATAAATCCTTTGATACACCATGAAGTGTTCATGTTAATTAAAAAATATTATATATAGAGGGTGGGTCCCTCCGATATTGTATAGTCGTGTGCTATACACATCAGCGTGCTAAACTATATTGTGTTCGGCTATATACCATTACTAAACAGCGGGGATTCAAAAGTCGCACTAATTTAACGTCGTCCCCCTATATATTTTTCAAATTTAATTTTTTATTCTATAATAACTGTTTTTGATTTCGTAACTGCATTGCCCGATATGATGAGCCCGTACATATATATCGTGATATCGTACATATAGTTAATAGCTACATGCGATAACAATCATTTAACTTGTTTTTTACTTAGTCCCATATATCATTTTTATCGTTCTGAATAGATTAACAAAAATTATAAATTTTAGTTCGTTAACGCATTTGCCACAGTTCACCCATAAATCTAATAAAAATATATACGTCGTATCATATAAATAATCTACTATGGAATATATATCGTATATTCGCGGCATACAAATTAAAAACAATGAAACGCGAAACACACGCATTTTTATATATATATAGACGAATGTCTGTCCGAATTACACGTTTTGTAATATAATAATACATAAATAAATTTAACAATAATTAGGAATAGCTATTTTGTATCTTTCGAATTAATGTACAAGTGTATATGTATATATTCACAAGTACAATCCAAAATGAAATATCTTTATACGTTTAATGTTTATTTGAGTTGATTAATACAAGTTTCTTTTGTTCAATTTATTATAATGTTGAAAGGCGAAAAAAAATTAAAATAATATCTACTACCCACGTCTACGGAAAACTAAATAACGTTATTGTAGAAATTAAATTAAAGTTTTTCTTCGGGACGGAGCTAAAAAAGTTACGATGGTCCGGAACACTGCAATTTTATCTAGGTATATACATATTATGCCAACTAAAACTGTAAACATTATTCATAAGCTATTCGTTTTGTACCGTTATTTTGTTTGGAATATTATAAAATATATACTTTTACACTTTTTCATTTAAACATTTTTTTTTTCAACATTTCAATACGGTTCAGTATTGAAATACACACATATAACAAAACTATATTCTAATTGTTTGACGATAGTTTAGTAATGCGGTTTATAAATTTAAAAAATAAAAACTAGATTCCTACAATCACAAAATATAAAAACGGGTGACGTCAGTAAAAAATGTACAATATGAAATGATGACAAATTTGTATTCATTATACTATTATTGTGTAAATCTCTAGAAATACATATGTCTGTACGCAAACAGAATATTTCATTTTCCATTAACTGTGCGGCGTGCGCGAAAGGTCTATCGATTTACTGGTCAAATTTTTCAGAACGCAAATAAAAACAATAGACGCCTGCATGAGTAAAAATAGTTTATAATATCGTATGGAATAAATAGTTGATGTTTTACACGCAGTATAACTACAAGTTTTACATTTATTGTATCATTTGCTTTCTAAAGTCATACTCATCGGCCGATTATTCGCATTCGCACTACATATTATGTAGCGTTTATTTTAAGGCGTTAAATGTGCATTATTTGTTCGCCATTAATGCCATTCAGAGTTTATTATTAATTTATTTTTTTTATTTATAGACAGATATAATATATATTTTTGTTAATTTTTTTATTGAACGCGTCGCGAAATGAATCGTTCTAATTTATATATTGTTCTTATTATGGAAAAATCTACGTCTTTTATATACACGTATAATATTTCCTGACCGGTATATTTTCTGCACGGATATTATTATGTACACATATCGCACATTATTATGTTTAGAAAGTAAGATGAATTTCGCAATTGAGATCGTCCATTGACATTTGACAGTCTCGTGCAACACGCGTTATACGCCATATAGCCGGTACATATACGAGTAATATACATTAGGCAGTCGTCGTTATTTAATTTAAGTATAGAGGATATCGCATAATAATAATAATAATAATAATAATAATTATTATTATTATTATTATTATTATTATTATTATTATTATTATTATTATACGTGCGTTCGTACACAATATATTTTCACCATATATAATACTAGTGTTGGATTTTATTGTTTAACACTATGACCTAACTGTAATGATATAATATATATATATATATATTCCGCAAATACACGCACACATAATGTATATAGCGAGAAAGAGAGGATAAGATGGATACCTACACGTATAAAATATATAGGGGGATCCCCTAAATGGTAATTTTGTTTGTCCTAATTTGCCGTCGAAAACATCTGTCTGCCTTATATTATATTATATTATGCGAAGGTATATATATAATGTATAGGCGTACACGTTACGGCAACGCGTGTATGTCATAACGGATACAATATAATGAACCAAACAAATAATGTACCCTCTGATTTACCCTTTACGTGTGTACGTATACGTATATACAAACACCTATACCTATATTTCGAAATATGTTCGAATAGGGGAGAAAATATATGTATCCGTGATATATAAAACCATGGAAAGTGTACGGCGTTGTAGGTCGTATGGCACGATGAAAAATCGTGTCGACGAAAACAATCGTTGCACATTTCTCCGAGAACCGTACGGGCATTATTATAATTAATTGTCGGAGTTGTTGAAGTACGCACGTATTTTTCGACGCTGACGAAAATGTTTATTAAAAGAATAAAAAATATATATATCGGTGTATAGGTGTGTGTGTGTGTACATTATACGCGTTGATATCATAACGGGCGCGTTTGTTATACTTTATACCGTTAAATATCGTGAAAAAAAAGAACGTATCGATATAAGTATAAACGAATTCAAAGACCATTTGTGTTTCAGTTTTTGTTCTCCTAAATAAAAATGTAAATAAAAAAATACTGTTCGATACGAAAAAAAAAAACATAAATGGAAAAAACAGAGAGAAGAAATCTTCTGGCAGGGATATTGTATTAAAACGGAAAATTAAAAAACATCAATTTACGCCGTTCTTTCTACATTGTTTATTGGATGCTAACTTTTTAATACAAAACTTTTTTTATACCGATAAGACTGTCGCAAAAGCAGCCAATTTTATTATTTCTTTTTTGTTATATGTATATATATATTTTTTTTTTTTTATATCCTTGATAACTTAAAAGAACCACCCTCCTGCTTATACACAAATGGCTCCGATATTGGCAAAGGTTTTCATAACTTTTTTTGATTTCTATATTAAACGTGTTACAAGTACAGTAATAAATTATACGCCCTAATAATGTTTTTTTTAACCTATACACCTCTTCCTCTACCTCCGCATTTACTTTTCGAAAGAAAAAAACCTCCCGTCATCCCTTTGCAAATTAAGTTACTTTTAGTATAATAACGAGAAAAAAGGGGACGTTATATTTTTCTTTTCTTATTTTTTTTTTTTTTTTACACTCCATTAGTCTTCTAAACTATAAACAATCTCGTTTATTTCGAAAACGTTTACAACGCGTTATTATGCTATACTCTGCCAATTTTTAGTGTAATTGATTTTGTGTCGCACATGGCGACAACACCCAAATATTACCGAACCGAAATACGATTTATAAACTTAAACAACTCGAGAACTATGTGTGCATATAATGCACGGCTATAATTATTATTAATTGAAAATCGGAAACATGTTTTTAAAAATAAATGTTTTGTGTACAACGCGATGTAGGTACGAATCTGTTCTCGGAAACTACGAAATATTAAAAAAAAAAAAAAAATTATTTATTACTAAAATAATCCACAAAAGAACTCGGCGAAACATTTGGATCACTATCACACGTAAAACCGTGATACGCTTTTAAGCGTATAATATCGAATAAAAATCTACCGACGCGTAAATCATATTTTGTTGCGAGGTGCGACGCGTAACGGTAAAATCAGTCGCGCAATAGTCTGATCGCCGCGTACACACACACACACACACACACACACTCACACATATATATGTTGGGTCCGCAACAGCAGCACATATACGCGAAAGATCGAAATTGATAATAATAACGACGGAACACCGCGAATTTTGACAAGCGTTTTAAATATATAAATAGTACGCTACACGCGGACGTCTACGGTACGCGTACATATATCATGTATAAAAATATATATATAAATCTATATATATAGTGAGAGGGAGTGAGTGGTGAAAAATGGACAACGGCCGCGGGCGTGCGCGCGGATATATCGTACATATATATATATATAATGCAAAACATTATGCGTATACGCGCGCGGATCAAAAAGAGGGTGCCCCGAGGCACATGTGGTCAGCTTGATTTGTTTTCGATAAGCGAAAAGGTATGACCCTCGGGACCCTTTCTTGTACGAAGTATAAGAGAAAAAAACACACACGCCCATACACTTACATGCGTCGTAATAATTTAAATTTCCGTGGCGGACGCGTGTTGGAAAAGCACGACTATCCCAGCCATGTGTGTATATATATATATATATATATATCGTACATGTGTATATACAGTGCAATTCGGAGTGCGCGGGGGGGGGGGGGGGGAGGAAAAAACAAGAGAAAAACGAATTTCAAAGTGGAATTACGAGTTTTTATAGCGGGAAAAAAGAACATACGCGGGGGCAATACGTTTTTACGGTTACCTGTATGCTATAGCCGTATGGTCGTAACTCGGACGGAATATTGAAACCATCTGATCAAGTCGTAAAACGGTGTGTTTTCGTAATACCTATGTGTACCGTTGTGGCCGAGCAGCAGCAGCAGCAGCAGCAGCAGCATATGCCGTTAGATGCGAAATATAAGAAATATCATTCCGTCGAAAGGGATTTATTATTAAATTTCGAATCGAACGTTTGCAAAAACAAAAAAATAAACGAAACAAAACAAAATCAAAAACCAAGAAATGTTCGCCGTGTCGTCGTCGACGAATGTTATTTCTCGTCAGACATACCATCCTTATATACGAGTTACGCGCGTACCGATTGATTGTTTATTAAATCTGAAATCCCGGAAGAACTTACGCGATACCTGTTACGATGATACGCCGTAATACATAATATTTCGTTGTCATACGTTCTTAAAATTAGCACACCACTAATCATATCATTTTTTTTTTTTTTTAAAATAATTAATTTAAAACACGGAGATATCTCGTTTTTAAATTATAAATTTTGAAATAAAACCGCCGAGAAAGCGCAGACAATGTGCTCTCATTTAACATCTTTTAATATTTGTTGTAGGTGTTTAAATTTTAAATTCAACTCAAACGGCATAATTTAAGAACTGCGTAACGTGATTTCGTTATGCTGTCCTTTAGACGGACGAAGTACAACAAATGCGGGCGTGACGTCTTCTCAACATCAAAAAACATTGAAATTATATTTTTTTTGTTTTTTATTTTAAGAATATATTTTATTTTGCTACGATCTCATAAAATATTCAAAAAAAAAAACAAAAAAAATAAAAGTTTTGTTTTTTATATTGTATAAATTGCGCGTTTTGTAATATTGAAAAGTATCTCGAGCACCCCAAAAAAAATGAATGTTACAATTAGATCCGCGATCCCTAATCATAATACATAAACACGGAATTGAAATATTAAACGACTATATTTTAAAGCCGAAACATTGTGATAAGTATTTATTCGTAAAATATGATGTATAAGATCTTCAAAGTAATAAAAAATCGTGAACTGTTGTATGATAATTGATGGTTACAGACGCGTCATACAATTTTTAATTCGGGTATATTTGATGTTATGACATTAAAAAAAAAATATCATCTTATAATCTTATAGATAAGTACCGACTGTGAAATTTATTGTTTTCGAGGTAAAATGGTAGTTTTCAAACGTGTGATTACTCACGTTTTTTTTTATACATGTAAACAAGCTTTATAATTAAAATGTATAAAGTTATACCTTTACTAACCAATGTCAAGCAGCCGCCATAAATTAACATAACAATAAATTATATTGAACCATTTAAATTAAACGGTTACAGCAGTATTTTCCATTAAAAAAAATAAAGTATATTTCAGAAAAGTTTTACGACATAAAAAAAACTAGAATATTTAAAGTTAATCATTTTTGAAATTCGTTTTTCGAGAGATGCGGCCTTCAACTTTAAAAGATAATCAAATACTATAATTTGACGTTTCTGATATAGTTTTAGATTCGCAATAGTTTATTAGGATGTAATAAATATTGTTCATTAATTATTTTGTACATCAATTATTGTATGAAAATGAATAAATATGATACTTTGTAAACTGCACGTTGAATACGTAACTTTTACATTAGGTTTAATTACGGACGCTTGAAACCGGCAATAAAACAACTACACGTTGGCGACATATACGGTCTTACTGAAAATGTTATTTTAGTAGTTTTCATTTTTCATAACAAGCCGCGAACATTCAGCGCAAGTGTTTATGCCGTCCATCGATAGGATTAAATTAATAACGAGCCTGCCTGCATAGCGAGGACCCATCGACATTGCTATGTGATAATTTAACAATTATAAAACCATTTAACGGTATTATAACGGTATAATTTATCTGCGATTTATTTAATACTCGTTTTGTGCTTATTCATATAATATATAAACGACCGACGTTGAATTCAAGTCGTTTTAATCAAATCTAATTAAATGGTATTAACAGACGTTTTAATTGATCGCATTTAAGCTATAAAAAAAATATATGTATTTTATACCGTCAACACTATACACATGTACGTCTTTATGGCAGAAATATCACAATTTTCGAAAACGATTTCACTAACAAAATATAAAATCCATCTCGTCTGTAATACGTATAGTGGACGTACTTTAAACGTCTGTCTGTGTTTATTAAATTAAATAATTGATGTAATTTCTGATTTTATAACATGAAAAATAATTTGACGATTACTATGATAATAAAATAAAATCGATACTAGTGGCGTAGCCTTAAGATCCTTCCATTAGGGGGGCAGTGGGCTATGCCCCACAGTTTATTTTATACGTTTGAAAAATGTGCTACGTATTAGTGCTCTTAATTCTTATCGATTTGTTTGATAGTAACTTGTCAAAATGAATGTTATTAAATTAATATATTTAAATCTAAACAATTGTTATAAAAATACAAAATAAATTATTATTGTTAATTGTTGAGTATGTTTTTTAAATTTTTTGGCTTTGCTCCCCCCCATTTCAAAATCATGGCTACGCCACTGATCGATATTGTGTACATTGAGGTAAATAAAACTCCTTAATTAAATAAAAAAAATTATGCGTGTTACGAGTACGCGCGGATGAAGTGAAACACTTTTTTCAAAGTCATTCAACCGATAGAGTATTAGGTTTGTATTGAAATAAAATAAACAAAAATATATGGAAGTTACTAAATATTCTCTATTCCGCTAGGTAAATAAATATAGGAACCGTACGAGCGGAGGGCGTTTATCAATGAAATGCTTACTTGGTCACCACTGCTAGATATTTTGAAATGGGTTACTTGGTTTACCAATCCTAAGTCCGACTAGCCTGAGTGTATGTAGTAATGTAAATTAAGCAAAACGAAGAAAAGAACACACAAAAAGTGGTTAACACAAAAAAGACGGCCGTGGCACTTTTGTATATTATATTTATAATATTTATATATTATTTGGCCCGGTGCGTGAACGCGTGTGTATAAACATCTAATGACGTAATCGCGGCGCGTGCGGGTGCACGGATGCTAGATGCGGTGTGCTCGCATGTGATTGGCCGCAACCAAAATGAGACAACGCGCATGCGCAACTAATCTCGAGAAAGTGTCGTGACGCGCAAACGTCTTTCTTTTTGTACCCTCTATAAAGAAGTCTCACTTTTTAAGAAAAAAAAAAAATGTTATTTACTATACAAACAACGAAGAAAGCTTTTTTGGACGCAGAAAACACAAAAATCACGACAAATATTGTGTGCGCGCGTTCGATACACGTGGTAAACGGTAATACGATAAAGATCGTGAGCCCGTAAACACGCATACGTACGTGTCCGCAACACATTCCGGTGCACACAAAACTACACGCGATATCGTCTCGCGACGACGTACGACGCGCGCGACACGTTTACGCCTCAATTCCGATCGAATGTTCCGAGGGTCCGGTGACGGCGACGGCATCAATATTTCGTGCTTGCGCGCGTCTCGGGGATTACCGCGTCGCCGGAGGGCGGGAAGAAGACGACGGAGGTAAAGGATAACGGACGAATATCGCGTTACAACGACGACGACGACGAGGAGGAGCAGGAAGAGGAGAAGGAGGAGGAGGAGGAGTAGGAAGAGGAGGAGCAGGACGACGAAGGCGTCGGGAGAAAATCGTATACATCAGTTTCGAAGCGCAATAAAATATTTCGTACACGTTGTCGTATATATTATACGCGGGCGCGCCTTCGGCGGCGGAGGCGAACTGCGCGAAAAGCCCTCGAGTATAGCGGCCGCGCGCGAAACCGAAATCAAAAAGACGACGGGGGGGGGGGGGAGGGGAAAGAGAACGCCGAACGAAAAAACTTGGACGGTCCGAAAGGGGATTTTTATTATTATAATATATGTTTTCCGTCCGTATTCAAAACGGTCTCGGCCAATGATAATTCATTCGAACGTGTTAACACGAGACGTGCTATACGTGCTGCTCTATCCGACGCTCCGGTTCGTCGTGCGAGGGGAATAAACAATGTTTTAGACAACGTATAAAATAAAAACTTTACAACAGTGAAATAAAAAACTTTACTGTAACTCGTAACTTATGCGACCGTCGTTTTCTTTTCGGCCGGTGACTTTTTGTCGTTCCTCGTGCACGCACGCGTGTATAATGTACGTTGTTTATACGCGCGAAATAGCTTTTGCGATATTATGTTCATTTCGTATGATCGGGTTTGGATTTTTTTTTATGGGCCGTACAAGCGTCATATAAACAAAATATAATTTTGAAAGCACATAATCCGTAAAAAAAGGATGCGTGTGCATGGGGGGGGGGGAGAGAGATTATTATTTTCGTGATGAAATCGCGAACACCGATACACGTTATCGAGTAAACGGAAACGCGTAACAGTTCTGTTTTCAACGGACGTTACGATATTCTTTTTTTGTCCAAAATGTTCGTAATTATAATACGACATTGGACGTGTAAATACTGAAACAAACAAAAAAAAAAACGCATGTCCTCGTCACTATTGTTTCTCCGTTATCTTGTTATACATTCGTCCGAAGACCACTCGAATAAATTATGTATTAATAATAAAAAAAAATGGCGACAGCGTCGGCGGCTGCGCCAAATCATATCATTATTCATCGGGGTGAAATGGAGGGGTTCGCAAATAAACGGGGCTTGTCGAAAAGCTTCGGCGTGTTCGTACTTTTTTATGTATTCGCACTTTTCTGACCACTGTTCCGACGGAAATACTATCGTTTCGATTACTCGACGGACGTCGACATCCACTATCCAGCCGTCTGCTGCGTGGTGAAAAACCATATCTCTGGACAACGGGTTTACCGTGGAAAATGCAAAACCGTCGTGTTTAAATACTATTTATTTGTTCTCAGCGCGCCATCTAGAAGCGAAACCGTGCGCAAAGCTTAACGCGTACAGCGTTTGATACGTTTTACGTTTACGTTCGACGTATTACGTACGTGTTTTGTTGATAATAACAATAACTCACAACAACCCAAGTATATTCGGTCTCGAATTATTGCTCTAATAAAAAACGCGTTTAATTTTGAAAAAAATCGATCGCCAGCGTAGTTTATGAAATACAACCCTCTACGGGTACCGTTTTTCATCTCGTGCACGTAAGTATACAACTTATCACTATCAATTCATTACTCGTAACGTCGTAGTTTATCGTTCGTTTACGTTCTCTTTTCTTCGTATCCGAGTGGTCAAACACGGTTTTTTTTATTATCATAAAGAACACACGATCGACGAGTTAATCGGACTTACCTATACATAGCGTCTAGAACTCGAAGAAAAATTTAGTCACTGCGGTGACTGCGGCGCGGAACAAACTACTACCGAATAATGTTGTTTCTGTCAGGCTTGCGTCCGACCGTTCCATATCTCCGTCGTGCCGATCGACAACGTTGATCGAGCTTCCGGTGTCCGCAACCCTTTGGCAAAAACAAAAACAAGAAATTATTAATAAAAATGTACTATTACAACGGCGTACAACCATAAACGGTCGAGTTGTTTCGGAAAACGACGGCGGATAACAGACATATCGTCTCGACAACACCGCTCTCGTACGCCACCTGTAAAACAGTGTACGCGACGAAACGTTGTATTGTCGTTCGAGCGTGTACGAGCTACCCGGGGAGGACTGATAAGTAATGTCTCTAATCTCATAATCGTGTTACGATAACATTTTCATGTTGTGCGACCAGTGTAGAGTGATTATTTTATTGTCTATATAATGGTCGGCGCGCTGTTCAAAAAGTTATGAAAAAAATAAGGATAAAACGTGTTAGACCAGATGTCACCCAACTTCTGTTTCGTCGCGACAATGCCAGACCCCCGGCTGCAGCCGTGCCGCTATGTGCAACACTTAAATTTGGGACCCTTTATTTCTACTAATAATAAGTAGAATTTAATTTACAAGATAATTTGTGGCAACGCAACTGCACACTCCGCGCACCCGGTCTTTACGGCACTGGCTGGGATTTCGAATCGTTCCACGTCCACCCTACAGTCCAGATCTGGCGCCGTGTGATATATTTTTGTCTCCGAGTCTTCAGGAACTTCTGAAAGGTGAAAAATTCCATTCCGACGAAGAACACGAAGCCGAAGTTGTACGATGCTCAAACTGAATTATTCAGTCGCACGTAAACGCGTAATTTCGCCGAACGGCCCGCCCTCTTTGCACTGTGACACGTTTTGATGAAATCGGCGTGCGACGCGCTCGCTTTGTGCGCACAGTCCGCCGGCGGGGAACACCGGGTGTCGATCTCGCAGGGCATTCCCAGCTCTGCGATGTATCCGCGTGACGGTCGGATATTATAAAAAAAACAACAACGAAAAACGACGGTACGTTTTTGCACGTGGTCCGGTACGTGGTCCCTGAGGCGCGTCGATGCACTTGCCCGTTGATCGGATGCGTTAAGTCGTTAAAACGGTCGATGTCGAAAACGTTTTCCGAATTGGATTTAAAACACAAATTTCATACCCGGGGATTTAAAATTTTCCTAATTTTAACATTTTTCAAGTGATACATCGAACTACACGCGCGCGCGCGTGATAAGAAAACAAACGGAAAATTGTCGCGCTCTTTGTTTTCGGCTCCATAACGTAATCACGGTACCGTTTTACCTCCGGGCCCTGAACACGCCGCCGCGACCCCGAGTCCGGCAAGACGGCACCGCCCGGAAAGCGCATCTCGTTACGGACCGTTACAGTTGGACTGTTCGCAGCCGTGTAGTCGTCCCACGGGGCCACGGCCTCACGCGCGAGACGCCGCCGCCGCCGTCCACGCACTCGAATCGGTGCGAATACGTTTTCGCGAGGCAACTAGTCGCGGTGGCCGGGCGACGGTGGCCGGGCGTCGGTGGCCGGTGCGGGCAGTTTGCCGCGGTACTTTTTTGGTAACGTTTTGGCGACGCTATTATTACGCGTACGTTACCGGTAACGCCTGCGGGCAACGAGACTCTCGGACGTGCGCCGTACGAGACGCGTTTAAACCCAAAAATAGACGCGTTGTTATGATTAATTTAATTTCGTGCCGACGTCCGACAAAATAATAAACGTAATTGTATATTCGCGCGGCGGGTTTTTTTTATTACGTTTTCGTACGACTGCTTCGCGCCAAAACATCGACTCGGCCGAGAAAAAGGTTCGGACAATGTCGTAAATATTTGTCATAAGTTAGTTAAGTTTTTATTTTTAATACTTACATGGTTGTTTTTTTTTTTTAAATGCCTTTTTTCACATTTTAAGTGCTTTTTTCATCATTTATATTGCCTCAAAATCCGAACCCTAGTCATAACCGTATCGCGTGAGGTATACGCGTCGACGAGAACAGAGACGGTCGTTATTTATTAAAAATCAAATACTCACCGTTCGTTTAGTAGTCTTTTCTGACGGAATGTATTGTGTTGTTAATCGTTTACTTCGATTCTCCAAAAACGGCGTATGCCAATGTCGTACACATCACAGTCATTCGCTTTTCAGTCGAATACCGTAAACCTGGTTACGACCACGTCAAAACAACTCGCGAAAATCGACCGTCCGGAGTATATTGTTACTTGAGTACGCGCTCTCCGAATGAGCAACGTAGGCGTGCAAGTACGTCTGCCCGCCGTCAGCAGTGACATATTTATAAAAAAAAAAAAATGTTGTGGGGGGGATTCGGTCGTGATTTGGGTTTTATACAAGTTTATAAATATTGTAAAGAGTGTAACATTATAGATTGTAATGTCTGTAGTGTCTTCAAAAAAAAAAAATAACCTGTCAATACGCCACCGCCCGTCAGTGATCTATACGAATGCTCGACCGATTTTCACAAACATCACGTCGACAAATGACTTCCGGATCGATATCCCCGTAGGCTATACGATGTGCGACTGAGCCGCCTCCTAGGTAAACGTCGTAGGTTTACCAACAGGATACACTATACGCTTTTCGACGAACAAAAAAAAAAGGAATTGTAATCGTTCGATTACGAGGTAGGTACTTTATCGAAATGACCACTGGAAGTACCGACAGGCTACGTAGTATATTTATTTAAGTACAGGTATTAATGATAATTTCTAAAAACACACAGACGTCGCGTTCGTGACGGGTGATTCGCTCTTTGTAATATTCGATGACTATGCCCTACTTACTCGTTTAGAACTAAACGTTTGTTTAATCTACTCGACCAAATTATTTACTTATTACAAATGCGCTCTCTAGAAGCGAAAAGCCGCACAAATTTCCACGCGATTCGTATTGTAAAAAATAAAAAAAAACATACATTCGTATTATCAGTGTATAACATCGATGATAACAGTATTTACGACACGCGCGTTTAAAACTTTGAATTCTTGCTTTTATACAAAAAAAAAAATTTTAAAAATACATGTTCAAAGTCTACGCACTGTGAATAAACAATATAACGTTTTTAAAAAAATGAGCTCCGAAGACGAAGACGGTTCCCAAGGCAAACCTAACTTGGCTACAGAAGAATAGTAAGTTTATCCGATATGAGTGTTTCTATTTACCATCCAGAAGTCTACCAAATTCGTTTTCCAAAATGTTTATTTCGTCTTGTAACTTAGTTCTAACGTTTTGTCTCTTCAACGTATCTATCAATTCCAACTGTTTTCTGAACCCTGTGATTATCACGTCTTTTTCTCTAATACATTTTGCCAACGCACCATCGTTTTTAGACAATGTTTTCACGTACTTTTCTTCTGCCTCCTTGTTTGCTGTTTCCAGTTTTTTCGCCGTTTCCTTGAGTTGTTTATTCTCATCCGCAGTTTTCACGAAAATCGACCTTTGTTTCTCGTGCACGATTTGTTCGTGTTTAAATTTTTTCTCCATACTTCCTATGTCTTTCATCAACCTGTTCATCTCGGAATCTCTAGTTTTCAGTGTTGCAGTTAACGCTTCAACTTCTCTTTCCAGTTTTTTTATTTTTTCTTTGAGCAACGATACTTGATGAACACATTTGTCTTTTTCTTCCGTCAATTTTTTATTTTCATCTTGTAAATGATCGCAAATATCTTCTTTTTTCACAAGTTCATTGTTTAAATGATCAATTTCTTTTTGTAGTACATAGTTTTTGACAGTAATTTCTTTACTCGTAACAGTCTTGTATTCTTCGATGGTATCACCATGATCAATAATTTTCATAAATGTATTAAATTCTGAAGATTTTATAGGTTTTGGTTTATGTTTAACGTCTGATGTACCAGGTTTATCGTAATTATCCATCTTACTTTTCATTTCGTTGATTTCTTCCATAAATTTTTTTGTAATTTTGTTGTTTTCCTCGTATTTCATTTGTAGTACTTCTTCATTTTTTAATATTCCCCCTTGTTCTTTTGCCATGTTTTCCAATGTCATATATATTCATTAAATTCTTAAATGCTTTACATACAAATTATTTTACATTAAGAATGATTATTATTATTTTATTAAATAGGTTCATTGTTGATCAATGAAATAAAAATAGAGTAGGAGAATCAAAAGAATTGTTTGTTTTGTTTACATTATTGTGGTGTTTTAATGATTATGGTAACTATGACATTATCTTACCAACAGTGTTACCAAAAAATAATGTCTAAATTATAATTTGCTATATAGTTAATGATTGACATAACTCACTCATTACTTTGTAATTAATAGAAAGTCTCAACAATTATTATAACAGATTTTATCTTCAAACATTTATTTAAATAATTATTCATTTCAGTTGGAACGATACTTACACTGTAGAACTGGAAAATTTCAAAAACTTTGGTGATCTGGGTGCTGAATGGTTTGGTCATAGTATTGGGCAGAAGATGATTAAGTAAGGATAGTAAAAGATGTATACAAAAATAAACATGTAACTGTTTATTGATGCATTGGTATGCCAATTCAATAATACCTTATTATATGTCAAAAAAATAGTAGTGCTTATTTTATATGGTCTATGTATTTAATACATAAAAAAATGTAGAATACTAAGTCAAATGTGAAAAACTGATTATTATGCATAAACTATATGAAATTAAGTGTAACACATTTAATGGATCATTTAATATATTAATATTCTAATACTTAAACACGTTTCGTACCATTGCAAAGTTAATATAATTTCAATGACTGAATTTGCATATTTTACGTATTCTTAATTCTAAATGTAAATTAATTTTCTATTATACTCATTGAAAAGTAAAGTTAAATATGTTATCCATTGATACTCTAATGTAAATCCTACACAGTTACATTATAAACTATATAAAATTTAAGCAACACCTTTTAAATACCAGTATATAAGAAATGTCTATCATAATTGTGAGAAAGTGTTAAAACATGTTTTGATTGTTTTAGTGTAGAGATTGCCATCATTATTCACTTAGTTGTCTCTAAATGAATGAAGACTTATTAATTCTTGTTTGGTTTGTAGGTTAATTTAAATTGCCCATTTTAAAAATATATTGTAAGAGTATAAATATATTATCTACATTTAAAAAAATTAATTATATTGACACAAATATACTATTGTCTTGTGGAACATAAAAAATTATTGTTGACAACTGCTAATGAATCATTCATAATCCTAATAAATAAATAATACAATTTTATTTTACAGATGTATACAATGTTATTGTAAAATTCCTCAAGATGATCCCATTTTGGATGTTGGATGTGGAAATGCTTTACTCTTAATTCAATTAGTAAATATATTTTTATTTCATATATTCATATGTAACATTACTAGTGTTGTTAAACAAATAACAATTATAATCAGGCTAAATTAGGATTTTCCAATCTTTACGGCATAGATTATTCAGCGCCAGCGGTGAAATTAGCAAATTCAATAGTTAAAAAGCAAAAAATTGAAAATATAACACTAATAGAATTTGACTTTGTGACTGGTGATGTGAAAACGTTGCCGACGTTTGCATTAGTCTCGGATAAAGGTACTTATGATGTTATCAGTATGAACGATGAAAATAGAGAAAAAAGAGACCGGTACAAAGAAAACATAATGAATCTATTACGACCAAACGGAATGTTTTTAATTGTCAGTTGTAATTGGACACAACTAGAACTGAATGAACAATTTGAGGATGGTAAGTGATTACTGAACAATTACTATGTCAAGTATTGATATTTGTAACATAATTTTGTTTTTTGGCCTCCATAGAATTTCAAATCGTACACACTATTCCGACCCCGTCGTTCCAGTTTGGAGGAGCTGTCGGTAATACATTGTCAGCAACTCTTTACAAAAAAATGTAAAAAGAATATTTAATAATAAATATATTGGTGTGTTCTAAATACCACGAGGGAAACTATAATGTAATACTATTCAATTGTGATTATTTTGCAAAACAATGGCGACTAAAATTGCTAAATATATTGATAACATTGCTCGTATGCCGCCTGTAACAAACAAATAAACCAGTGTTGTAATACGACTAGTATAATAGTTGTCGAAAAATCCAAAACAATGTTAATTACCGCTACAAGTTCCGTCGTCGTCTGCAAACTCCTCTCTGCATTGACATATCTTGAAATCCGAATGCATCGCACTCATGTTGTGCGCACAGTACGCCAATTGTATGCATTGTATGTCTCGTTCGCATGGCATTCCCAATTCTAAAAGCAAAAATAATTTTTTAGGTACACGTAACGCTGTCGAAATAATAATGTGATCTGTGGTCCTGTCATGTGTATGTCCGCCAAAATATATATTAGGTGTATTGTTCAACATATATTGTTGTTAATATACCTAAATATGTCTATTTGAAAGCAACAACAAACATAAATTCCCTTTAGTTCTGATGGTTTCATTATCTTTATTTGATTATTATACACTCGATGAACATACTTTTTTTAAAATAAATACTTTAAATTATCAACGGTTTTCCATTTTTACTCTCTACGACTTCCGTCGGGAGGGGAAGAAAGAAAATGTTTGATTTTTTGTCCAATACCCCATGGTTATTTTGTTTGTGATCATTTTGTGTACAACGTATCACACAAGTATTGACGTATTGTATGTAATTTCCAACTTTAGATAATATCGATAATAAATGCTCAATGCCGATTGCGAAAATTATTTTGACAAAGAAAGTTTACAAGTATATGTAATGTACATACGAATATATGATGTGTTTTTGTATGGTCGTATGGTACTATATGTACGCCATCACTTTATAAAAGTACCACAAATTTTAAAACCGCAATTTTTTTTTTTTATCATTCAAACAATTATTATGTATATTAATTATCGTACAATTTATGATATTTTTTCGAATTTATAACTTTCCTACTTATACGTTTTACAAACAATTAAAAAAAAAAAATTTGCACATTATTTGAATTTATCGGAATTCACCCAACCGAATGCTATTGAACCAACGCGTACAGTTTTGTCGGTATTTCACGTGAAAATCACGAAGTAAAATTGTATATTTTTGAAAATTCGCGAAAAAAAAGCATCAAATTTATGCCACTTAATAAACGGACTCTTGAACTCTGTTCGTGTATAGAGTGAAAATCACCCGACGGTTTGTCCGCGGACGTGCACATCCCCCTTTAGAAGTGTTTAAATTGGGAACTGAATGTTTCGCGTTACGTCACAATGTATCGGAACGAACGGCAAAACCTGCAGTGCGTGTACGGAGGAGATGGGGAAACTTTTTCCCGTAATCTAGACGTAACCAGTGTTGAGCGACGCGTCGCCTGAAAATCTACCCTAAAACGATGCGTCATATCATTTTCAACCGAAGTGTTGCCACGCCCGGTGTCACTCTGGTGATAAATGACGTGACGCATCATTTTAGGGTAGGATTTCGCAAGGATTTGCGCGGTGCGGGTCATTTTCAGTTTTTCCATATGCGTTCCACGAGCAAACACGTCGAGCGCAAAACGTCGGAGACAACGTGTAGTACCCTGCGGCGAAGTGATGCAATCGTCGTTGATCGGATGCGTCTGGTCGGCGCACAGGCATCGCTGTTGACCGTCCGCCGGGTCTTTGCCGCACGACGTTTTCGGCCACGACTTGCAGCTGTTGTCGTTGCGGCATTCGGACCGTCGAATGGTGTCTGGGACAGGGAAAAACAATAAAAAAAAAAAAAATCGTGAAAAACCGCCGGGTCGACGTGCGCGCATTGGCGTCGTCCGAGTTTCTCGACAAGAAAGAAACGTCCGGCGTCCGCCCCGAGAAGAACGGATACCTTTGGGCCTGGAAGCCGCGTTCCCGGGCACCACGCCGCGTTTCGCGCGGTCGGCGCCGCGACAGGACGACGGCGACACCGAAAAGCAGAACAGTACGACGACGACGACGAGCAGCGCGGCGGGAGCGCGACGCATTTCGGCGGAACGTTCGGCGAGAGACGTCTGCGCGGCAGGAAAGTCCGGCGCGCTAAAAGGTCGCCGCGACGCCCACGACGAGTTGTTTGTCGTGTCGACGCGCGCGCGTTCGCGAGACCTTGAAAAAAGAGCGCGGGCTCCCGGCGTCACGCGACTGCGTGGGTGGGTGGGTGGGGGTGAAATGTCACGACATCGCCGAAAACCCGCTCGCGGCGACGACGACGGTCGAGAAAGGTATGGTGTACCGCCGGCGGTCTTATTTAAGGCGGTCCCGATGACCCGGTTTTCGTGTCGCACGACCGACCGTTCGCCGTAGGGTTTCCACCCGCGCGAAATCGGATAGGTATCGCGGTAGGCCAGTGCAGGACGTCCGTTGTTGTTCCTATCGCGCGTTTGGATCGCGGGCGCCCGCGATAAATCGCGTGGAAACCGTGACCGAACGAAATATCGAGCGAACATCGTTTCCTTGCGTAGTTTGTTGTGTTGTTTTTTCCCCCCCCCCCCGGTTTCCGGTTTTCGTTTTCATTTTCTTAATGGTTTTCGCGCATTATCTCGCCCGTAATCGCGGCCGTTGTAATTATAAATAAACGGAAACATTGCCGCGCGCAACATAAATTTTTTGCTTTTTTTTTTTTTTGATTAAAAACCATTTATTCCGCAACGTTCTGCGCATAAAAATCCGCACACGCCCTCGACCGCCCAGTATCTGTGCATAACATCGCGCGATTCGAGCGTGTACGTCAGACACTCGGCCGAATCTATGTTATCTATTGATTTGCGTCGATGAAACGCGGATAAATCGGGAAATCGCGTGCACAAAAGTGTGGCGTGCGGGTGTCACACCTTCGTACGTTTGTTAGTAGCTGTGTTCGGGCTGTTAACACGATTATTGAAAAGTCGGCGATTTCACTCATCTGACACAACGACCAGTGTCGTAGAAAATACTTGTCGAAATCTATTTAAGTACCTACTACTACTACTCACACATTATTGAGTTTGACAAATGCTGAAATACATAACAAACGTTGTTGTCTCGATGTCGATACATGGATTCGTGTGATTTATTGGGCGAATAAGAACGTTTTACGTTCACGACTTGATATTGTACCACGGAATAGAAAAATATTCCCGATATATCCAACCGTTTTCGTACGATAACGATTTATTAATAAATAACAAACGGATGAAGATAATAGATAAACACAATAATCTGACGATGACAATACTAAATCAAAAATAAAATTTTCTATATGGGAAAAAAAAACTATTTGAATTTTTGCAAAAATACAAAAAAAAAAAAGATTTAAAATACTCGCTGTTGATTGTATTTAAAAAGCGTTCAAGTGCTTTTACTCAAATATTTTACGACACGATTCGTCGACGTGTGAATAAGACGTTATTTGACACATTCACATCTCTAGTCTGTCTCTCACATTACATTTGTCACTCGTAATCGTCGTCGGGACTCAAAAACTAACAACCGACATCTCTTTGGAACGTCCGAGAACGTTAAAACCGGTCGGCTTGTCCGTCCACTCGGGATCGTACGACGAACGGCGATTATTATTTAGCGTGCGTTTTAGTGTTATACGTGTTTTTTTTGTTGTTGTTGTTATCTTGTGGTAAAAATACCGGTTCGTGGTACGCTTCAGCGTCATGCCGGGCAAATCGGACCCCGCGTATTATTTTTGGGTTGAATTTCGAGAGCCCGGTCGAAAAACAACCGCAGTCCATTAAACCAAACCTCACGGCCTTACGGTAAACATTTTACCCGGTTCGAAATAAACGCCACACCAAACGTTGTTACGTTGCGTACAGGAGCGGACTGGCAGGGCGGGTAAGAGGCCATACCCGCCCAGGCCCTTTAGACGTTTTGTACTTGGGCCTTAAGCTGTTTATTGTATTACGGCCTGTTATGGCCTTACACAAAATAATATACCTAATAGAAAAATTATTACGATATTCTAAAAGATTTTCAACACGAGTATTTGTTATCTTTCACATATCACACCGTGATCGTCGCCAAATGTCCATAACCGAAATCGAAAAATCAAAATTTTTGCGAATTATTTCACACTTTTTAGTTCATTTTTTTCGAAGTCGGTTTTATTTTCATCCGATAATTTTTTTTATGTGATACATCATCAAGTTATTTATCTTATCAAGTCGCTTGTTTGTATTGATCACGTTAGTTTTTAAGGCCTCCTAAAAACTTACCCGCCTGGGCCTTCAGAGTCTCAGTCGACGCCCCTGGTTGCGTACGTTTTGTAATTCATTAAACTCGCGTCGGAACTTCAAAACGAATAGAAAACGAATAGTCGCTATACAACGAAGCCTAATGTTTTTTTTTCTCTTTTTTTTTTTACTATCCCGTGACCAATCCCATTAGACGTTAATACACGGATATTGTGTATGTACGGAATGATCCATTTAACGCAAAGGCTCGTTTTCTTAGTGACGCGTTGTGTTCGTGAATAATTGTATTTGTTCAATTCATCGTAATTAAGGTCACCGGATCGAAAAGCATAACGGGCGTACAATAACGAAGCGTTTTATTATTATTGTTATTATTTTTTAATCGATTACGGTCGATTACGTATAAATCACAGCAAATACAAAAACAAAACAAAAAAAACTAATATACTCGTTTACAGTGTATTTAGTTACCGTAATATAATAGTTTTGAAATAATTGGATTATACCAATGATATACATGTCAACGATTACTTACGATCCTGTGAGTTTTCGAATTACTGGTATCGTCGTTTTTACCAACGTTTACAAATATTTATACATACCCATTCCGTGTGCATGTACATTCACGTTTGAATATGATGATTATGTGTGATTTTACCGTCTACTACCATCCCTGTAATTGTATATGAACTATCTGACCTTTTATTCGAAAATAATGGAAAGGTCATCGCGACGACGTGTGTAATACGTTTGTCTTCACTGTTTAGACTTTCGACACGATAACGTTTTCGACCATTTATTTTTAACCGCACTGAAGTCTCGAAATCCAAAACTATTAACGTTTTAGTGGTGTAAATAACATCGCTGGGCAAGTTGATTTTTATTTTAAACCAGTTTAAGTTAAGTAAATTTTAAGAAAACTTAAATCAAATTAAGTTGTTAATTAAAAAGTTGTGCAAAATTAAAGCGTGTACTATTAGTAAATTACGTTATTTAAAAATTAGAAACTACTGTTTCTCGCGAACTACTTGAGTTGTTGCCTATGCCTAAATACAATAAACATGGTTTTCGTCACAACCGAATGACAAGAAAAATATAAGTATAAATGTATGAATAAGTTCGACGAGTTTGATTATCAAACAAAATGTAATTATTCCAAATAACTAAGTAATTTTGGATGATTACTCGTTAAGTTCACGTAAGTTTAAAGTGAAAAGTAACTCGTTAAGTTAATTAGTTATTCGTCTAAATAGTAATTTTTTAATATAAAAGTTATGAGAAATAATAATTTCTAACTTAATTTTTAATTTATTGATTCGTTAATGCCCAGACTCGGCTGGTTAATTGTGAAGAATAAATATTTTTACACACACACACATACTGTTTAAAAATTTTTAAATTTAAATACATAACGGAGTGATTTAAATTCACGTATAACGCTCATTTTCATTTTTTGAATATAATTTGATGTAATTATAAGACTGACGTTACTAGGTACCTGATATATCAGAATTTTCAGTAAAAGAAATCGATTTTCCTGTTATAATGTAAAAGATACTCTTGTGTGTAGCATTACTTTTTATTACTTCGAACGATATCGTGTAAATAAACGCGAAAAGCAAATTTTGACCATGAAAATTATACGTTGCATTGCAGGTATATGTACATGCAACGCACGTTAAAAAAAATCACCCTGAATTGGCGCCATGTGTATGCATTCAAAGAATCCAATTTTACCTTGTCATGCACCAGTCCAACTGCTAAAAAATTATTCTCTATTGGGTATATATATATATATATATATATTATTTTATGTATACTTACTTTACATCGACCTCGTAGTTAAACATAAGCACTCATAAATTAATGTACTATAAATAAATATATGTGCGTGTGTATAATATGTGTACCTAATTTTGTCCAGACGTTGAAAATATAAATTTAACATAAATTTTTTATACCGGTGGTACCAGTTTCGTTTTCATTATCTAATCATCACAATCATTGAATCACATACGTATGTTAGCGGAACCGGCGATCGTATTTCTCATTTATCGTGACTTACTAATTATTGTTAGGGGAATGTAAACTAATAAAACAGTTTAAATGTTGTTTGAAATGTCAATATCTTTGAAAACAATAATTTGCGTCGACGTCCTCTTAACTCGGCGTGTTGGACAGAATGAGAATTCAAATTAACTTTACAATCAATCGACGCCTAGATACCCAATCGGCGAATAGAATACAAAATAAAAAGTAATGTAAACAACACCTGAACTTCAACATATACAGCGTTTTATTTAATTCTTGGCTTGGATATTTTTCTAAATCGATTAATCTTCGTTGGGCATAATTCGATCAGGTAATCTGCGTATTATGCACGACACACAAATAAGAAAATTAAATCAAACTACCTTTGTAACGATGACCTCACGAAATTTGCAACGCACTCGTCGAAGGCCGTCGCGATTGGATACGATACACTCGTACACGTATCCACTCTCTGGAAATAACGGTGCAATAACAACGCGTACTATATTAAAGTACACAAATTTACATTGATTTAAAAATATCATACTTAAATATTGCATAAGCTGCCGCTCAATTAAATTTGTTATTTCGTTTAACCAATTGATTATAGTTTATTTAGCTTTTGACTAATCGAAATTATGTCGTCGTTCGTGAAAAGTATACTTATATATTTAGCAGTCAGCAAATAGGTATAATGTGAGATTTGAAAATATGTTCCCGTTGCAAATTACACTGTAATATAAGGTGCTTACAAAAAAAAAATAAAAATAATAATAATAATGTGCATTTGCACTGCAACACGTTATTGACATCGTTTCATTCGGATAGGTACAATCTACCAACTCAACTGTAGTTTATAAAATAAATATATTGCGAAATAATACAAAGTTTGTTCTTAATTCGAGTTTGAATTCGGTAAAATCTTTCAATCGTAAATTTATTTATCAACAAATACAATAAATAAATATTAAATTCAAGTGTAACATAATATTGAATAATGATAATTGTTTCACTTAAGCATCATTAGAATTAAATAACGTGAATTAAAAATAAATAAATAAATATCGAATACAATTAGAATACAATATCGAAACATATTAATAAAACTAATATTAGACTGACAACAATATGACGCGGGACGTACCCATAAATATTATTTTAAACGTGTGCACCAATCTCGTGAAATAAGTTTAATAAAATATTACTGTTAGTTATTATTGATCCGTAAATAGTATAGTGCATGAAAATAGAAAAAAGTCGCGGAAAAACGTTTTGCGACAAGTCTACGTCGCTTAAGCATGGCGATCGTTCCAAATCCACGAAGAGACAACTGCGATCAACAAGGTTGTGTAATTGATGGTCAACAGTTCGGCGTCTACAAATGTATTACACACGTAAACCATTCATTATTATTATTGTTATCATTACAAATATAATGTTATTGGTAGCCATAACAATAATTAGTACGGAGCAAGTCTTAAAACTAATGGGACTAGACCGACAGAAAATATGTCCCGTTATGTAGAACTTATCCGACGGTCGTTCAACGTATACCGACGGGATACACCCAGGGACGTATTAACCCTAGTGCTAACCAGAAACGTGAACGGCATATTTTGTGTAAATTTGTGGTTTTTTTTAAAGAGGTTATTTGTTTATGTCGATCACTATATATTCTAACGATGTATACCACGATAGACTTAGATGAGGGGGCGGCAAAAAATATTAGCCCTGGGTCGTGAAAACTCGAAATACATTTCTATACGCTAGTACCACCTACCAAACAGATTTTCCGTCTTACAATCTAAACAATTTGGAATTCGAAAATATTTTAATCGATTTTGGTGAATCGACCTCATCGTTCCAAAACGCAATACGCTATCTCAATGACCGAATATTCGTTTGGGTTATGTAATTTTCTTCTTATATAGCGCGCCGACTTCAGACGTTTTATATCACAAGGGAATTCATTTAAAGAAGACGTTTCCAAATACCCGCCGACATTTTCTAATATCTAAAGTCCGGTATCAAACGTTTCGTTAAACGTTAATAATCGCGATTAGATAACGTTTTGAAAGCAGACGAATACCATCGGTTAACGGAATTTAGAATATTCACTATTTAAAACATTCCGACAATTTAATATAATTATATACATCGCGACGTGATTGATCTGACATTAAACAATCGTTGTTTCAAAACAATTATCGAGTGCACAACGTATTACATTTATAACAACAACGTCGTTTCGAATTCTCAAACGTCTTTCAAAAGGAGGGGGGGGGGGTTCTAGTTTCGGTTTCGACTGAATAAATAATATAACGTGATATGAGGATGGGTTTTTTTTCTTCGGACGGTGATTTATCGAAACCTTAAATGAAACCAATCCATTATTTACAAATTGATAGTCCATCAATAACACGCGTCTCGCGTTATACATGGACACTAAAGGTCAAACGTCCGTCTAAATCCACTGTTCGCCCCGACAATAATTTGTCGGCCAATCCGGTAGTATACCCATTACCTAGTACTAAACTCGACCGAGTCACGCGATCTTAACAATGAACAACGCAAACGGCCAATTAAAATAATTCGAACAGACTTATTATTGGTTTCTGCGGTGATACACCCCCCGCTGCAATACTGACAACCCATTAAAACAAAATGAAACGTGTACGTAAATTCAATCTAATCCCGACGGCCGACACCCATCACGTACGTTTAGACGTGTAATACACGCAACTGTAATGTTATTTCAATTCATCCACAAAGTTTTGCATATTTTATGTTTTATTACAAACAAAATACCGACCGCCCAAGTTTCTATATTTTCATTCGATATTATTTTATTTTTAGAAAACGAGTTTTGTTCTTGGGTATATTATTAAATGAAATTCACAATATCTTGACATTTAATCGGATTTAGACGATTAATAAAACCATAAAATTCAAACAAATAAAAATAAACCAAGTATACTCAAATAAGTGCATATAGTATATAAATCATCGTTCGACGTTAAACAAATTCCTGAGCATTATACGCATTTTTATATCGTATAATTTTATTTTGTTTTTAAATCGAATATCGCCAATTTTCACGAGTTTTCGTTGTTATTTTTACCATCCACAGCCAACCCCAAAAGTTTAAATCATGTTTGAATTTCCAAAAATATTTGTAACATTGACGGTTAATTACAGTTGCAAGACTCCTTTTCCTCGGTGAATCCATCTTTACACATGCATATCTTTAATCTTGGATTCGATGTCGTGGCGTTGTTTTTGCACACGGCGTTTGGCAAACACTCCACATCATTTTCGCATGACGTCCTTAATGCTGGAAAAAAAAGCGGTCCTGGCAAGAAGTTAGTACATACTAATATTCTCGTAATTCATTTACGAATTCATTGAAAACATAATAATACAGATTGTACACGTGCGATTATAGAAAAATTCGCTAAATTACATCGTACGATTCGGAAACAACAAAAAGTAGAAGATAACAATAATTGCGCAACACTTTAACGTGTGCAACACACGCGTACATCAAAAAGCAAATATTACATAAATCACCGATAATGACATGTCTACAGAGAATAAACAGATTGACAAAACTACGGGGTTTTCAATTTTTAAAAAGGATTTTTTTTTTCGTTCACACACAGTTATACCTCTTGGTTTTTTCAAGCAGTCGCCGTTCAATGGCTGTTTTCCGTCTGCACAGAGACATCTCTTTTTCCTGTCGGTCGGATCGATTCCGCATGACGTATCCGGCGTGTCTAGACAATCCGAATCTGTAGAACAGTCCCGAACTACATAACTATCTGAAAACAAAAACATATTGTTCAACTATTTCTCCTCCGATTTTGGATGTCGACTGTTCAAAATTCTACGACTTAAAAAAAACATTAAAAATACAAGTGAACTGCACTATATTCTTCATTAAAATAACGCAATACAATTCGTTAAAATCATCGACTTTTTCGTCAAATGTATATTCGTGTAGGTCGCATGCTTTTTAACATCGCTCTCTTGAAAAAGTTCTTTTTCGAATCATTACAGTTTCTAACTGTATGGTCGATATTATCGTGTTAATTAATAGTTAACTTCAACCTTTACAGAAAATAAATATATGCTACTATGTATTCACTATGCAACTATGTATTCACTTCGGGAACGATTTTATACTTTTATTATTATAAATTATAAGTCGTGTAGATATAATAATATGGCTGAAACATAATACGACGAACGTGATTTCATATAACTTGTATCCGTTGAAATTTTTTTTTAACAATTTCCATTAATTTAAGTATTTGTTAATATAGTATAAATATAGTGTTTTTGACTGAATACACATTAATTATTTGAAATTAAATGATTTGATATTTGTAATATATTTTATTTATCGTTCATTTGGTCGCTCCAGAGGAAGATGACAGAAAAACCAAAATCAAAAATAATAGTAAACATATAATTTTCTAAAAATAAAAACATATTTAAAAACAGAAGCGTGTTGAGAAGGAATGTTACATTTTAATATAAAAGTGATTAGTTTTTTCATAAATCACGCACTTCATAAAAGTTTTCGGAAAATTAGACCGAGCTCCCTTCGACACGCCCTCAATATTGCTACAAGCAACTATGAACTGAGAAAACTATATCAACATAATTCAACATGTGTATCTATATTATAATATTATTTATTATGTTGAAAATAATTTGGATGTTTACGTCTTTGTTTTTATAATATGGTTTATTTTAAAAAAAAACACGTAATAATTGTAACAATAAATAAATAAATAAATAATAATAACAAACAATTCATCAGAAAGTTAACAACTAAAAATTGTTGTATGGTTTATACAAAAATTATTTAATCGCATTTTCATTTCACACTCGTTACGAAATCGGTGAAACCGTTTATTCGGCGTCTAAGAACATATTATGATAAATAATGAATAACAAGCGACTACGTAGGATAATAGAACGTATTAAAGTTAATATGATATGACAGGTAATACATTTGAAGATCAGAATTTTCATATTCGCTTAGACAATGTGTAATGTATTTAAAAATCATTGTGTGTCATTTGAAATAATGTTATCACAATGATTGTCGTCGTCTTTGCAGAGTGCACCAAACCGTGTACTTCTCGATAAAAATGAATAAAACCATATATTTTGGAGTGCGCAAAAATACCCGATACATATTACGCGTACGGGTATAGTTTACGTGTTTACGTAGGTGTTTAAGACTCGGGTACATTTCATAATTATATGTATAGGTAAACGTAAGTTTTAAAATAGTTCACGACATGCCTCGTTAATTTTATAAAAGTAGTACATTGACCTTTGATTCGCCCTATGGTTAACATTAATGACATAGTTATTTTGCGGAACCACAAACTTGTTAACAACCCTCTTCTTCTTCTTTTTTTTTTTTTTTTACAAAAATATGAGAAAATTGCCCCAGTTCAAAATAACATGACGTTTTTCGTATAATTCGTATTCAAATGAATCGACGTCGGTTACGCCGTTAACGTGACAACAGACAAATAATGTTAATCAAATTTCGTACACGATCCGGCCGGATAAATATTTTTTTAAGGCTTTATATCACTACATACGAGTATAATAGATGGTTGTTAATTTCTGAAAAAAGAATTCGTACAAAAAAAAAAAATCGAATATTTATCGCAAATGTGATTTGTCGTTTTCGCATAATCAAGTCCTATATAATTTTATTCATAACGTGAGTTCATTTAACATTTCATATTACGAAGCGTGTGTACTCGTGTATACGTCATTATAAATGTGTAAGCTGACGCGTTCTTTGCCTTAGCCAACACTCGCGCTTCGACCATATCTAAATATATGCATAAAAAAACAAACGCGTCCGTTAATACGATTAACTGAAAATGTTGATCAAGTCGATCTCGACCGCGCATTATTAGCATTCATTATCTTATATGAAATACACGATACCTTAAATTGTATATAACGCACGAATAGTGTTTTTTTTCTGAAATTATCACGGACAGAAACGCGCACAGTGACTATGTTCACCTACACATATTTTCCTCCCATCAAAACATTCATCCGAACACCCGGAATTCGGTCTGCATTACATTTATTGCGCCGTTCGATCACTATGTTTACGATCAACGCGTCCGCTAAGCCAACTGTCGAGATTTTCTTGAGAGTTCACACGATCACAAAACGTGCTTCTGCCCCGTTTGGGTGTCACACGTATATCAAACGTTTCCAAGTGCAGTTACAATAAACTTAACGGCACCGTACGAAAAACGCAATCGAATCGCCAACAGCGAAAACGTCTAGAACGACGTGATAAAAAAACGTCGACAACAACGTTGTTACACAGACGGTCGAACACGAAACGTAAACGGGCGGAAATCATAGTGATACATATATCAGTAAATCATTTTAGGCGGGTTGTATAATCATAGACACCGTGCACGTACACGCGAAACACGACGTCTCTGTTTCGACGGCGGTGACCGAGGGGGCGAAGTATAAATAGAACCGAGACAATCGGACGATTTATTAGAACGTACGTGCCCCGGGGTAGGGGAGCGGGTAAACTTAAACGAATGCGTCGAGTCGAGTCTCGTGGAAAATGCGATCGATTGAACACACGGTTTTCACGTAGGTTTTTTTTAAAAATTTTTACTTCGGCTACTCGCAGAAAAATATTTCCGGACGGGAGGCTATCAAAAAATGTTGATACACACTAATTTTTTAATATATTCTCGGTATTAAAAACTACGGATCACGGAGTCGGGAGTACACACAACAGCTGTTCAATAAAGTCGTTTCCAACGGGATAGCAAAAAAAAAAAAACCCCTGAAAATTATTTGACATTCAAAAGGAATCATGTCGTCAATTTAAACAAACATCAAATAAAATAGCACCCCCCCCAGCCAGCGTGTGCACGTGTACGTACGTAGAATTTGTTTTCTGTTTTTTCACTCGTTCGGCGAAGGCGTCGGACCGTTCGTTCGTTCGCTCGCCGCCGCTTCGGTCGCCCATACACACCTCCTACCCAACGCGTTATAAAATATTCCTTGTGCGCCGTGTCCCCGCACACGTTTACACGCGTACACGTAAGCACGTACACCTACGCCGTTACCTTTTCGTCGCCGGCGCGCAGCAGTACCGCATAGCGTGCGAAGCGACCGTAAACGGTGCGAATATATTTTTTCCGCCCCCTGCCCGTTCGCGTTTCTTTCGCCGCGCGGTTTCTTTTTAATTTTCCTACTTGTCCGAGCACGAGCATTTATAATAATAATATTGTTGTTATTATTATTATTAGTATTAGCGCGCGCGCGCGCGCGCCACCGACGCACGGAAATTTATAGAAATCGATAGGGGGAAAGAAAAAACGCCATACCCGTGACCACACACACACATTCGGTCAGACCATAAAATCACAAAACACGAGACTCGTTTACACCGCGGTACTATGTATGCACGTAAGATCGGACGTGCACATATAAAACATGTGCGGACAGAACAACCGCGGAGGAAATCCGACGAAATCGCGCGTTAGGTTAGGTTGGAGTCGCCGTGGTTTCCCGCTAATACTGTTCGGTACGCTAACGACGAGCAGAGCGTGCGTCGCCGCGGCGGCTAAAAACCTCGTAAACCTAAACCGAGACGGTGATTTTCACGTCGTTCTAAACGTTTCTCGTCACGGTTTCCAATCGAACGACGACAAAACGCAGAAAAAACTACGCCGAACTTTAAATACGTAAAATAACGCGGTCGTTTGACAACGATCGCGCGTGCTTACTGGTCGCGTTCTTGGCCGAGTTGGCGCCGAACGTCGTGGACCACCGCTTGTTCCTGGCCGCCGCGGACGGTGCCGCCCCGCGGCCCAAAGTGCCGATGGTGGTAGTGACGCCGCCGCCGCCGCCGCCGGCCACCTCGGCCGGATGCGGTGCGGCCATCGCGCAACAACAGCAGTACACCGCGAACGCTTGCAGTACCGTCCGGGCCATAACGGTCGACGACGTGTTGGCGGCGCCGCGTTCCGGTAACAAATGGTCCTCCGCGCGGGGACGCCGAAAGTTCGCGCGACGTGCGTGCGCGCGGCCGACCCCCCCCCCTCACCCGGCCGTCGAAGCTTTTTTCCCCGTACGGGCGCGCGCGCGACGCCACGACAGCGCAAAGGTTTCCCGTTTTTACGCGTTCGAAGAAAATCGGTTTGAACACGCAAACTGATTAATGAAGTTTCCATTGGGACCGTACACGCGCACACGCTCCGGCCGTGTGGCCGTGACGTTCGGAGTGGACGGGGGTGGTCGTTTATACTACCCGGGGCCGAATGGCGTTTCGTTTTGTTTCGAGTGTCATTGTCGACGTTATTTCGTTAACATTTATGCGACCACCGCGTCGGAATCGGAATCGATCGTCCCGGACTTCGTCAAAACGAAAAGCTCTCTGTCCGCCGACGTTCGTAACGCATACGAAAACCGTTTTCGTTACAAAAACGTTTTCCTCGATGACCTCCGATTAAAAACGTACGTACGGGCGCCGTTCGAAAAATCAAAAGCAAGAGGGTTGCGGCTGGGGGGGGGAGGGGGGGGGGAGGTTGGACTGGGCGGGCGAGAATCTTGAAAACCGTGTACACCCAAACGCCGGCGGGAACACGACGCGAATCGTTCGTAGACGGATATTTTTACTACCATTTCGCGGACGTTATACGGTCGCACGCGCACCGCCTAATCGTGCGTGTCGTACGAGCGCAATAATATTAGGTTATAACATTTATAATATAAGGTCGCCCGCGAGTGAACACGCGCCGCCCGGCTGTTTCAACGGTGCGAACCGAAAAGCTAACGTTCTGTTCGGCGCCATACGGTTATTGTTGTCGATCCGTTCGGATCGCCGACGGCGTGTCGCGCGCGTTTTGCAACGAATTAATAGACTAGCCCACCTTCTGTTCTCAACGTTTTTTGACGGTTTTTGAGACACGCTATCCCGTTGACAAATACGTCGAATCGTCGTTCCGCGCCAAACGCGTGTCCCCGTACGTATGGACATATCGTTTGCAAAGACGACGACGTATTGTCAGTTTGAATAACGTTTAAAGAAAACCGGTTTCGACAAGGACCGTTTGAACAATTGGTCGTGATCACGAAATTATTCGATCGGCGGACGAAGACATTTTTGATAAAATTATGTTTTCGAAGAGATTAAAATGTGGCTTGAAGCGACAAGTGTGTAAAATTATTAATTTATTTATTTTTTTGAAGAGAGTTCAAAATTTAGCACAAAAACCACTACTTACTTGACGGCGAGGAATCGTTTTCGTATTTCGAAAATAAAAAAACACACGTGTCGCACGAGACTTTAAACGAAATACGAGCGTACCGGGCGGTGAACTTTCTCAACAATTCTCCTGGAAGAAAATATCGATCGTGTACGTACGTCATCTTTGTGTTTGCGCGTTACGTACGTAGTATTCTATGGTAACGTTCTTTTTTTCCCCCTCCCCCCCAATAATAGCCAACGGATTTGTTCCGTCGACTGGTTCACAACGGTTCGGGATTTTTCTGTTTTCGGCGGCCGAAGTGCGAGTTCGCGTTCCGACAAATCCGAACCGAGTGCAACAACTACTCGGAACTGGTCCTCGTAGTCCCGACCAACGGGCAAGCGGTAAGTACACACACGGTGGCGGGTTTTCAAAGATTTTCTGGGGGAGAGGTACTAGAACATGGATCATTACAGAGTGTCTGGAGTGTAGAGGACCCCTAGAACCCCCCACCACACGTAAATCCGCCACTGAGTACACGAGTACGCGCCGGTTCGGGAGACTTTTTTTCAGATTCCGCCGCGGTCGCGGAACGCCGTGCCGGACGGGACAGACTTAACGTTGTTTTATTTTTTAATCGACTCCGTATAATGCGACGGAACGTGTACGAGTTCTTCGTTTTCGAGTGTATCGAATTCCGACTGTCTGTAAAAGTAAAAACTAAATATGTTTCGATCGTTGCGCGTCGCGTGGAGTACAACAGCAAAAAAATAAAAAAAAGAGAAAAAAAAAAGGTCTCCCGTTCGTTTCGACAACATCGAAACGACACGGAATTACAAAACTTTTCCTACGACAAGTGAAAACAAAAACACAAACAATTATCTCGTTAACCGTACTGCGTACGGAATCAATCACCGTGAAACGTACACGGCGATAAATGCGGTTTACACAAATTACCAAATCAACATTGACGTAGCAACACAACAAGTATCATAATAATAATTAATAGTTAATTTATATATATGTGTGCGTGCGTGCGTATATCTATATCGTTGTTGTGCGTTGTTCGAACTGTCGTCAAATATTAACCTTACTCTACACCACACTACCTGCAGTCGGTAATTAATCCTACTGTTTTATATGGTAGTCCTTGTATCCGATTTTACTCGAATCCTTCGATTATACATTCACGACTGCTCATATATATATTTTATTTGCAGATAATGTGATAACATGGAACACGTTTGTGTTTTCCTTCCAGTCATTTGGTTTGCTCCGGACACGCCAGACGGATTGGTTTCAATAGCGGTCGTTGTGTTGGTCTCTGTCGTAGAGACACGAAAAATGATTTTCTACTTTACATTAATAACAATTTGTGTTTGTGCCAAAGACATTGTTGCGCGGTCAAAATTTAAGTCTAAACATTCAGTCGGTACGTATTACAATTAATTATAATTCTTACTTCATCTTGCGACTTAAACGTCCCGGTTCTAATTAATGGCAAATGTCTTGTATGAAAAAAATAGCGTACTTATCACGATTAACGTAAATTATAAATTATTTATTATTACCTAATAATGGTGATCAGCAACGATTATTACATGTGAGTACCCAATTTCAATGTTATTCCAAAAACAACGGTTTCTATTATCAGGATGTTTTTTTTTTTGTATGTTTTGCTAATATCCATAAGGTGTTCAATTTCTGAAACGGGCAAAAACAATATCTTTAAAATCTCAATAATAAATACTTAGGTACATTATTTTTTTTTATTTCAATGCTACCGAATCGATCGGCCATGAGTTAATTATATCGTGTTCACGTCCGAATTGCCCATACGGTTATATTGAACTTAAATCTTGATAAAAATATGTCTTTTCGTAATACCTGTCTATTCTTGAAGTTACGAAAGATGATCAAAACGACACTAAAATCAAAATATCGTCGAGATTTGTACATCAATTTAATTCACATACGTTTTACCATTTATGATTTTTTTCTAAGTTTCAAATTAAAAAAAAAAGATCAAGTGTTATAAACCCATATTATTGTGATATTGAACTTTAGAACAATTTCAACGTACTCATAAGCAATATTCTCACGCGGAACAAACCATATTGTTACAGGCTCGAGACGGGTGGGTTTTACGTTTTAAAAGCGCCTTTTTATTTATTCTATTCGTCGTTCCGGTAAAAGGTTAAACCGACTTGTTTACAGAAACAGTTAACGTAAAACCAACAGTAGAAATAACGTTTAAATTTATTTTTAAAAAAACGACCGTTACGGTGGTTTTTGTTCGCGTGTACATTTTTCAACGACCATTACGCCAGCCCGTACGTTAGATGGTTCCCATCAGTTTCAACCGCGTAATTATCACACTCCGGCCGCGGCGAGGTCGTCAAAAATCCGAGTCTCCCGTAATTTGCATTGCTCGACACGGTCCCACGTCGCCTGCGATTTCGCACCCATGACTGCATCACGGGTCAACCGTCACATACCGATTGGCATGCGATTACGCCATCCGTGTTACTACTGCTCGCAGCGACATTGATGGGCGTCACGCATCGGTTTGGTTCTGTTTGATTTTCCAGACGATTATTTCGCGAACAAGGGACGACCTCAAACGCAACGGACACGAGAGTACGGTAAGTACGTACACCAGTATTCAGTGGTCGAAGTGGCTCAAAACAAGTGTCCGGGACGCCTACATTTTTATTCTGAAGTCGAGTTCGATTCAGTCGAACGATTTAATAAAAAACATGTTTACTAATGATACTGTAAACTTTAAGTCAGCAAAAAACTGTACAAATAGCGAATGATTAATCGTATTGTGCCCGGTACGCTAAACATTCGTAAAATCCTCGTAAATAAATCAACTACCCGTTTAATATCATGGTAAATTAGAATACTGATGAATGTAACAAAACGCGTTAATAAACGTACTAAAAATAATGAAAGGAAAAAAATACGTTATCAGAATTATTCATAAGTGATAACGTTATAAATTGTTTATTTATCGTTTCGGTCACGACTCGCGATTTAGTCATAGATAATAAATAAATGGATAGGCTACTCGTATATTGAATGCGCATGAGGTAGCGGTCCATTTTAGAGAAGAGAGAAATTTCACTATTAGAATGGTTCTCCTTCTCGCACGGGATTTTATATTTTAAGGTTATTGTAATGAAATTATTAAATCGTGGCATTTTAAGCATGGGAGAAACAATAAGCCATCCTATATAATTCTTAAAAAATGACCGAAAGACGTAACGACCCGTCCATATATTTATTATCTATTGGTTATAAATAACTCAATCGACAGAATTATTGTGTTCGTATTTACGTTTTCCAGTGGCGTAGCGTGGATAAACCAGATGGGTGGACAAATCTTAAAAAAATTCGATAAGTAATTACTACACTTGCACACCATTTTCACTGTGCTCCGGGTGCGCTTACTTATATATATATATATATATATTGCCACAACATACGTTTTCGTTTTACGGTATTTTCAAATTCATAAAACTAACAACGTCTAGGATGTATGATTAAATTATACAATTTAAATAATTTTATAACTCAAGTTAAACTTTCTGTTTTTTGTATTGGAAAAAAAACATCAATAGACGTGGGATCGATAATTGACTCGCGTAACGTTTTTCACGCAATAGCCAAAGCACACGAGTCCTTTAGTCGGCACACCACCGACGACCGGTGCGAAACGACGAGTTACGATCAAACGCGTTGTACCCGGATTGTACGACTAAATATAGAACATCGGCGCTCCGTACGCCGGCGTAGACTGGGACGCGTTCGTCCCGGACGGGTTGCGCGGCGGGACGAGGTACGTTGTTCCCCTTCCACCGAACGTTACGACGCGTATTTCCGAACCCCGCGCGCGGGCCGTTGTCTCAAACACACACACACACGCACACCCGTTGCCTACACCGAACGCCTGATGTATACGATCGATCGGACGAAAAAATAATAACTTACACAATAAAATCGGGTTTATCCGTTGACGTTTATACCAGATTCGTGATTTTACAATCAAATATTTTAAATAAATGATTGAAATATAAATTAGGGTAGACACTGTCTGGTAGGACGTTACGTCACTGACATTTTCTTATCAACATAAAATTATGAGAAATTACTTTAGGTTTATTAGTTCAAGTGATCCAATTGAAACGAGATAAAAATACTTGTTTCGTATCGAAAATATATAATAATAAACATCATTGTATTCTTGTAAAACGAATTAAAAATCATCGTAAAAAAATACAAAATTTATGAAAAACACCAGCATAAATCGATAAACCACTGCCAATATTCCGAGGATCGTTTTTTTTTCTGATAATCAAAACGCATGTTGGTTTAATTATAGATCGTCCCCCCCCCCATTTAAAAAGTGTAAATACTTTTAGTCGAACCGCGGGCATCCCTCCGGGTAAACTCCCGACGATTTCGATTCAGTAAATACTATCATCGGGCCGCGTTCGAAATCTCCCGTGCGCGTTATTATTGCGCGTAATAATTCAAACGCACGTGCGTATGAAATGACTCGTGTACGCAGACGCAAGTTTTTGGATGAACCGCGGCATGTCCGACCTGAGACGTCGCCTCAAGGTGCTGGAGAACCCGATCGTCGGCCGGGCCAAGAACATCGTGTTCTTCTTGGGCGACGGCATGTCGTTGGCTACGGTGACCGCGGCCAGAGTCCACATGGGCCAGACGTCCAGGAAGTCGTATCCGACGGACGGTAACGTTTCGCTGACGTTCGAAAAGTTTCCGTACACCGGGCTGGTCAGGGTACGGTGTGTGCGCACCCCGGAACACTTGATCACGTTATCTGTACATCTGTAAATTTTTGTGTTTCCCCCCCCCACCTACACACACACACATATATATACAGACGTATTGTGTGGACAAACAAGTAGCCGACTCGGCGTGCTCGTCCACTGCCTACATGACCGGCGTCAAAGCGAACTCGGGCACACTAGGCGTGACGGGCGCGGTGCGCGTGGACGACTGCGAGGCGTCGTTGGAATCGCGCAACCGAGTGGACTCGATATTGCGATGGGCTCAGACGGCCGGGAAATCTACCGGGATCGTCACTACCACCAGGTGGGTGGATGCGCCGGCACACCCGGACTGCACGGGTGTTGGCTTCGTAAACACGCCGCGACGATATTGACGACCGTCATGTGGCCTTGGCGGGGACGTGTGACACGCGACAAACAATGACGAAAAGTCAATGATAACACGCGCGCGCGCGTGTGTGTGTGTACAGATACGCGAACGCGCTTCGGCGGCAATCCGCCGGGCCGAAATTAAACGTTAAACAGTGGCGACGCTAGAGGGGGGCAAGGTAGGGCAAGCGCCCTACCCAAATTTGGTTTTGCCCCACCTTCGCCCTACCTGTTGAAGAACAAACGAAAATTTAAATTTCAAGTATTTACGTATTTGATTTGCTGCGTTTCATATGTTTCGCTGTGTAACTCGTCGTATTTTTTTTATGTGCATTCGTTTAGATAACACACCACAGAATACACCACCATTTAATTTGATTTCGAAATTGATTATATTCTATCAGAAAACGCTAATAATACAGTATTTTCCATGTATTTCAATAATTTATATTAAACCCGTATAGACGGATTTTCACTAAATTCCATGATCAATTTGCCATGATCTTGCCCCTCCTAGAAAAAATGTCTGGTGCCGCCACTGACGTTAAATAATATTATAATATCCGAACGGCTGTAGATTTTGCAATATTTCGATGAGTCGAATAAGCCAAAGACTAGATTATGATCACGGTATCGAAATTGGAAATCATGACGTTCTGCCGAATAAAAAGAAGCTCTGTCGTCCTGTAACCGAGTTTCGACCCAACGACGAGTCCTCGTTTGAACGTGCGCGCTTTAGCAATACACACACACACGAATTTAGCTATCCCGCGACGTCTGTTGTTGTGTCGTCCGCAGGGTCACGCACGCGTCGCCGGCCGGCGGTTACGCTCATTCGGCGAACAGAGGCTGGGAGAGCAACGCGCCGGGCGACTGCATGGACATCGCCCAACAGCTGATGACTCAGTCTCCCGGGATCGAGCTGGACGTACGACGATCGGACGGTGGTGTGCGACGCGGTCTCCTTCGAGATTAACGCGCGACTACGTGTGATTTGCAGGTGATCCTGGGCGGCGGCCGACAAGAGTTCCTGCCGAAGACGATGGACGGCAACCGGGACGACGGCCGGGATCTGATCGCCGAATGGAAAACGCGCATGACCAAGAACCGTCGGCGGTACGGCTACGTGAAGAACAAAACGGAATTGTCGAACGTGAACCGGAAAGGCGTGGACAAACTGTTAGGTGACCGAGACGCGCGGTGTTTATTTTGTCGTGATAATTTTGTCGTTACAGTCTTACAAAAAAAAAAAAACAATAATTAATGACAACATACAGATCCGACGCGTACTGCGCTGGGTGACGTTGTTAAATAATAATAATTTCAAGTTCAAATTTCAGTTTTAATTATAATCCCGTTACTCGTTACCGTTTTTTCAGGTATCGCTAAATATTTCGGCCGGACGACATTTTATTGAAACGAGTTTTCGGGGCGTGCCTAGATAGTACTTTTAAGGAGTGGATGTTTCAAACGTTTTACTCTTTATGCGCAATACAACTCGCATTTTTTTTTTAAATCATTTTAAGCGTACGAGCGTACCCCGTAGGCACTCCCAAAAACTCATTTCAACCAATAACCGAAAAAACGATCACACCGTACATGTTTTGAATATTTAAAAACCGTTGGTCGACTAAGAAAAAACCATATAACGTATCGTCCTAGCGGGGGGTTTTTTTTTTCAAAAAAATTTGTTTTCAATCGTGCAATCTTCACGCGTGAAAATCGTATCTCGACGCCGGGACACGTGTTGAACAGAGCACGACGTGCGTACGCGCGGGGTCGGTCTGCGGTGCCGGAAAAGTAACGTACGGCCGACCCGAACGTGACGCGTCGGCCGTCCGTCCGCAGGTCTGTTCTCCATGAGCCACATGTCGTACACGGGCGCCGGCGAAGCGGAGACGGACGAGCCGTCGCTCGGCGACATGACTTTGGCCGCCATAGAGGTGTTGCGGGAGAACGAAAACGGATACGTGCTGTTCGTGGAGGGCGGCCGGATCGATCACGCGCACCATCGGAATCTGGTAAGCCGGGGTCGGGGAGGCCGCGAATGTCGTCGTCGTCGTCGTTGTACGCGCGTTTTCACTCGTGCCCGCAGGCGCACGTCGCGTTGAGCGAGACGATAGCGTTCTCCCGAGCCGTGCACGTGGCGGACACCGTGACCAGTCCGAAGAGCACGTTGATCGTCGTCACGTCGGACCACTCGCACACGATGACCATCAACGGATATCCGTCCCGGGAAGACGAGATCGTCGGACACGTGGGACGCGACGGTGACGCGTACTCGATACTGAGCTACGCGAACGGGCCGTCCGCCGATGTCCACACGTACGAAAAACGACCGTCCGAACGCGGTAAGTGTGGACAAACCGACGACGCGAACGCGCGTTCCGATCTCCCGGTTGTCCGCCGCCGTCCACGAACGCGTTACCGAATGTCATCGGACGGGTACTTTCCACACAGTTTTTAAATACGTTTTTCTAATCAAAATTTAAACATACGTTACCGCGGTTAAACCGCTAAACGCGTCGACGACCGCGTTCGAGTCAAATTCTTTTTCCAAATCTGAAGAAAACGCGTTCGCGTAAAAACGGCCACTCGTCGTTTTTAATGTTTCAAGACTAATTCTTATCGCATTATATGTAATGAACATTGGGCTTATAAAAGCAGAGTGTCCTGTCCGGAGACCTGTTTGGGGGGGCAGCCGTCGTTTGGCTTGTCGTAACTCGAAACACGTCAGACGATGTCCTAAACGCGCGCCCACGAAGACGTTCGTATCGAACGGACATTTTTTTTGTTTTCCGCTTTCACGAACCCGGTTGTTCGGAGGGCACCTATCTTACACGTTGTAAACGCCAACAACTGGCGTTAAATTTTTTCGATCGAACCCCCGTCGATCTCGGCGTTTTTCGAACGTTTTTCGAACGTTTAGCGGACACTCGCGGACGACGGCCGAATACGAGAAACCCAACACGCTCTAAACACCGCGCACGTGGTTTTATTTTGTTCGGACCACGTTGTTTAGGCGAGAAATTCGCGCTTTATCCGGCTTTGGTGCCGACGTCCCTGGAAACGCACGGCGGCGAAGACGTGGCCGTGTGGGCTCGAGGCCCTTGGGCCCATCTGTTCGTCGGGAGTTTCGAACAGAACGTGTTGCCTCTGATCATGTCGTACGCGTCGTGCATGGGTCCCAGCGAAGGCAAGTGCTCGAACAAATAGACGATCTGCGAACATGCACGCGCGTTGTTGCACATTTTCTGCTTCCTGATATCAGAAACAACTCGTCGTCGTGATTTCGTCATTTTTTGTTCGTTTTTATTACTACACAATCGACGTTTCCTGTATCTTTTTTTTTTTTTTGATACCTGTGTGATAAAAAATGGTTATAATAAATGTAATTGATGTTTATTCGAATTGAACCTGCAAGTCCTTTGTCATTAGCAGCGAACGGAATACGCTGTAAATATTCATAAAACATAATTATTACTCTGAACATCGTTGAGCTATCCAACAATTTTTCTTCTTCAATAAAAATATAAGATAACTACGTACAGTACCGAATTCAAATTTGCAAATTTTAGGTACTATCGAAAAACGATGATGAATTTCATTGCAGTTTCATTACAATGCAACCCATTGTGTGTACATCAATAGCATTAATATTTTTAAAACCGCAATCTATATCATATAGTATCAACATATTTAGTACATTTTAAACGCATAATATAAAAAATCAATAAATATTTAAGCTCATCGATTTATTAATAATCTACAGTATGATTTGACATTTTTTAAGTTTTTCAAATTTAGGTTATGATAATTGTTCAATTTTAGATCATAAAAATGTTAAATATTAAGACGTCGATCACTCAGAATCATTATTGGTATACTTCATAAACCACAATACAGTGTTTATTAACCCGTCCATTTCTGCGGAAACGGTGTTTAATGGATGGCAGTCATTGTACATCAACACTCTGCAATAAAAACATATATTGACATCAAAATTAAACGTCAAAAAAACATTTATATTTACTTAGTAGTAACGCCGTGTTTTTTAAGAAGATGGTAATAAGCAACACCTTGAGACGGAGGGACACGTAAATCATTTTTGCCGAGCAACAAAAGCGTAGGAGCTTGGACTTTATGTGGCATGTTTGAACGGCGAACAATCCGCTAGTTTCATTAAAACATCGTTGGAACTCGTCAGGTTATCCACATTGAGGTAGTTATAACCAGCTTCGGTTATGGACCTGCAAAAATAATTGTAATTTATAAGTTATAAAAATTAAAAACATTTTAATGTATGTGGTGATGAAAACTGTAACAAGTAGTAAAAATAATTCCATAGAACTTTGATTGGACAATGCATTAGTATTTATATTTAATATAAAGCTATATATTTTGATTTTACAATAAGAGCCGCAAGGGACAAATGCTAAACAACAGTTTGTGCGTAAAATTTTTAATTAAATATAATAAATCAATGGTACGACATGTTTAACGCGGTCCTCGAAACACAAGGAACACTCAGCACCACTGAAATGCAAGTAGAAAATAAAATGCGCTCTTACCAATCTGGAATATCAGAAGTATTGAAAAGTGATAACAAATCAAGAGCAGGATTTCTAGTTGATACGGCTTTAAATATACTCTGAAAGAACACAGTTCACACTAAATAAAACATCTGCAATAAATATAAACTACAATTAAAAAACCCTTAACTAAGTTATCAAATAAACAATATAATTTTCAACAATAATCCAACAAAATCCTTTCAACAGGTAAATAAAATATTGATTACAGACTAAAAAACAAAAAAAAATTCAATACATTTGAAATTATTATTCAAAACTGTTCACTGCGCACAGGTAAAATAAAATATAATATTCGTCTTTTCAAAAGTATACATAATAATACTCACTGGATACTGTCCACTTAAATGAGTAACTAAAAAGCCACCGTGCGAACCACCATACAACAATAACTTTCTATTAGACCACAAAGGGTTTGATTGAACTGCATTATAAACATCTTTCACATCGGCATCACCTATGTTACCCAGTAATGATTCTACATAGTCTTTTCCCAGACCAGTCGATCCTCTATAATTGATAAATAACACAGCAAAACCTAAAGACAATTTATAAAAACAGTCTGTAAAAATACTAATACCCAAAATAAAATTAAACATTTATATTACCAATTTGGATAAAGAACGCAGCATCCGCTATATAAGAGTCTAAAGACGATCCATGAGGCCCTCCGTGAGGCCATACAATCAAAGAACAGTTATTGTTTTTGGGACCATAGAATATAGTTGTCGGTTTATCTGAAAAATAAATCAAACATTTCATACAAACGTCTATAGTTTTTAAACAATCTTTTAAAGTTTTAATCTAACCGTATAAAGTGTATCCATGTTCAACAACAAAATCATCACTGTTTGGAAGACTGCGAGATGGTGATATCTCGTGAATGGAAATGTCTGCAAAATCATACACCTTGTCTACAGATTGGATTTTGACGATGAACAATTGGCCGGGTTTGTTAAGTGACGATTTATAACAAATCAAAACATCATTGCACACATCTATTACACTAACACTTTCATGAAATGGTTTTGTAACAGGAAGATAATAGATATCATTTGATTCTGTAAAATTACAAAAATAATTATGATGATGAAAATATCGTTTTTCAGTATTTGATTATATAATGTCTCAATACCTGTATCAATAGCAAATGTATGAACAGAACCACCTTGAGGTGTGCTCATCAAAATGGTTTTATCATCGTTCAACCAACTCCTTTTTGGTATTGACTGGTTATACAGACCATAGAATGGAATTTGTTCCTTGCCAGTGCAAAGTGTTTTACTGTCATAATCTACCACAGTAGTAATCTAAATGATTAAGTATATTGATATTTCTCTCTTTATTAAAAAAATAGAATCATTTTCATGAAATTAAGAATTATTATATACATATTTATTATAAAATTAGAATTAACCTTTTTTGTATACCAATTATATGAAATCAGTTTGAAGCACGAATGATGTGGTCCACCAGCTAAACGTTCCAACCATACAAGCTTTGAACCACTCAAATTGAATTGGGGAGATTTCACAGACAACTGTTCTGATTTGGAACTTAATACAGCTATAGCATTAAAAAAAGGAAAAAACTTTTAACATTTTTAAATTTTAAGATTTAAAAAAAATGTATTAAAAACGGGTATTTAAACATATTTTGGTATACTCACTATACTGGCCATCCAATGTGAGAGAAAATATATGACTAGGGCGGTTAGTACAGTAAATAAGTCCCAGTTTCCGTGGAGTGATTGTATATCCAATTGAAACAATACCACTTCCATCAGGAATCCACGTAGCCGTTGCAGGATTAATATCATTTGGGATATTAGGAAGAACTTCTAAAGTATCTGTTTTTATGTCGCACACAACTAAAACTGGAGTAATCTTACCGACCAATTGTTCTCCCCAATCTTGGCTCCATTCATATTCTTTGCCCTACATATAATTACATACATTATAACAAAAAAGTAAAGTATCGTAATAAGTAATTATTGTATTATATAATAAATTAGATTTACATAAATTGTAAATTTACCGGCACAGAGTTACTATTATCAGTACTATCTTTATCACCGGAAGGTTTTGGTTTTTGTTTATAAAACGGTTCAGATTTTGGAACCTTTTTCTCGGCAACGTATAGAATTTTTGTCTCATCAGGAGACCATTGCAATGTCCCAAATTCAGCTGTGATACAAAAATCATTACATGTAAAACATTAGGTTTAAGTGGTTATATTAATGTTAAAATTCTAACCGTCGGCATAAATTTTCCCATGTACATCCAAAGCTGCTAGATCATAATTTTTCACTAAAGAACAATCAGACCATACTTCTAAGTACTGTTTGGGTTCTTTAGTTGAATCTACTTCTCTGATGACACAATAGTATTTACTGGACTTGGAGTATGCACTTATCAATCTATAAATATATACATATAAACACATAATTTTTTAAAATTTGTTATGTATTTTCACAATTTTTGTCATATCATTCATACTCGTTTGTAATATCAGTCGGCGGTGACGTTATAGTAAAAGTCTTATAATCGGACACGGCTGTTTGTCGGAATCTTGTTGTAGTTTGCCTTTCCAAAACCCTTTGACTCCAAACAGACTGAACACTTACAGCTTTTGAGCTATCGAGTATTCTAGCCGATATTAGTGCTGGATATTGAGTGGCTTGACGATATGCTGTCACGATTTTCTTCAACTGAAATTTATTTAAAATCAACAATGATTTATAGACTAATAATTAATAACAATTAATAATAATAATAAATAATAATAATAATAATAATAATAATAATAATAATAATAATAATAATAATAATAATAATAATAATAATAATAATAATAATTTATAATTAATAGACTATTGATTTAGAGATTAATTCGTTTATATCATCATTTTTACTTGAGCCATTATTTTTGCGTTCCTATTTATATGCAATTTGTTTGATTAACTGAAAAACTACCAGTCACAAGATGTATTTTAAAACAATTATTCTACTTGATTTATGTTATTATCAAAATTATAGTCCATAATCCATAGATTACATAATAGATATGAACTACTTAATGTTGATAGTTATAATGTTGTAAATGTATGCATATGTATGTATATATCATAAAATAATTTATAAATAATAACACAAAACATTAGACATAATAAATAAATATAATTACTATATTGATGGGTTAAAGTTTTTTAAATGAAATGTAGTTTATCATATTTTACAGTTTATTTAAACTATATATATTTATGTACAATACAATCTTATAATTGAATCATAGTATTCAAATTTTCAAAAACACAGTTTTTGACCAAAGATTGTTTTATCATTGTATTCTTAGGACATTTTTAAATTTTTAAATTCTCACAATTAGATTTATAAATATTCAAATGAATGTATCCGAATACTTTCATTTATTTAAATATTAATTTAATGCTTGGAAAATATATATATATATATATTCAATTATGTATTTTTTCAAATAAAATGAATAAGTATTTTTATTTTTATTTTAATTGTAGAAAAATATTATTTTCCAAAGTATTCAAACCATATTACACTAATGTTATGCTAACAAAAAGTGGGGTGGCATATTTAGAATTTTTTTGAGGGGAGACATAGAATATATGTCATCAGTCATTACAAAGGTCAAACTAAGCGATAATTATATATATATGAAAAAAAATATTGTATACTTACAGACTTTGTTCTAAAGAGTAATTAAATACAATATGTATAGTTTTATGTTTTTGAGTACTTCAATATCAATTTTTGAGTTTTTAAAATTGTTTTATGGTCATGTTAATGAATGGTGAAATTACCTTGTCGTTTCCGTAACTATAAGTATTTATAAATTGATTACAAAATTATTAATTAGTAATTAGACACTGTTTTCATCATACTTGCTATTGATGTAAAAACAAAAAATATAAACTAATATATATAAAAATTCGATTTTTGAAAAATAATAAATGAACTGTGAATATTATTCTGGACAACTATTTTAATTAAGGTAGTATAGACATATATGTACCAATATCGATGGTTAAAACTACAATTAGACCTTCTTTACGTCTGGCCATAGATGTATTCTTTACATCGATATTTATTTAGATGTTTTACGTTTATTCTATACATTTTTGACAGTGTACTTTAAATGACTGAATGTGAAAAATATTAGATTAAGCTTTATTATTTTCAATTTTTTTTTTTTTTAATATAAAAATAAAGGCCTTATATATTAAACAGTAAATACACTATACACCATAAACCATATAGTATGCGTTTATGTGAATTGATGGTTTTATGATAAAATTTAATTTTTATACACCAGTAACTATTTTTAAAATTTTATTATGTTCTATTATATTCCTCATGGGATATATGACAGTAATTGTTATTATTAAGGTTATGTACTAAATATTAAAATATATATAAAAATTATTTTAGTACTTTATTTTTAGTAGATTTTGTTTCCTTTATTCAAATAAATATTTTGAATATATACTTGAAAAGTTTTTAAATACCTAGATATTCTCAATACAAAATAAAAGTGTTCTTTACAAGTTTGTTCTAACATTTTGAAAAAAAAATGACGACATGATCATATCCTAAATGGGAAAAACGATGTACATTTTGGATCAACTATTCTTAATTCATATAAAATAATCAAATCCAAAAATTCCATTATTTGAATCATAGGTAGAACATAATATAATCACATATTGATTATCCAAATTTCGGAAATTGTTATTCTGAATTTTTTAAATAAAACGAATACATTTTCTATGTTTCTTAAATATTTATGAATAAGGAAAAAAAGGTGTCCTTAAAGTTGATGCAAAATTAAAAAAATTTAAAAAGTATTTAAATCCTTTTATTTGCATATAATTGTATAATCTAGTGATTAAATATCAATTTAATATAAAAATAATATAGTATTAAATTAATATTATTAATATAAAATATTATTATCAAATTAATATAAAAAAAATAATTATATTATCAAATTAATATTATTTAATATAAAAATAATTATATTATCAAATTAATATTATTTAATATAAAATAATTATATTATCAAATTAATATTATTTAAATTTAATAATTGACAACAAAAATAGAGATAAATTAAAACAAAAATCTTCTATTGTTGAAATTGTTATTCTATTGTATGAACGTTTAGTAAGCATTCAGAATTATCACTGGTATACTTGATAAACCACAGTGCAGTGTTTATTGAACTATCCACGTCTGCGGCACCTGTGCTTAAAGGATGACAGTCATTGTACATCAACACTCTACGATAAAAATATAAATTAATACTTAATATCATAGATGAATAACAATAGAGTAATTTTACTTTGAAGTAACACCATGTTTTTTAAGATGATGAAAATAAGCAAGACCCTGAGATGGAGGAACACGCAAATCTTTTTCACCAAGCAACAATAGAGTAGGCGCTTGGACTTTATGAACATGTTTGATTGGTGAACATTCGGCCAGCTTTAGCAACGCCTCTTTAGAATTTGTCAAATTATCCACATCGGCAAAATCAAAACCGACTTCAATAATGGGCCTATAGAAATTAAAAGTAAATACATCTATAAAGTTTGTGTAAAAATAAACACTTCTTTATATCAATAACAAAACAACAAGTTATAACCAATACAGTTATGCATTGGATACAATTTTAAATCTATTCTGTAATATACGTATATGGACTTGACAAAACAAACCATTCAGTTATATCAGTTGTCCCAAACATAGTGATCAAATCAATAACAGGATTCAGTGCACATACAGCTTTAAATTCAGACTAAAAAACAAAAAACATTCAATACATTTGAAATTATTATTCAAAACTGTTTACTACGCACAGGTAAAATAAAATATAATATTAGTCTTTTCAAAAGTATACATAATAATACTCACTGGATACTGTCCACTTAAATGAGTAACTAAAAAGCCACCATGTGAACCACCATACAACAATAACTTTCTATTAGACCACAAAGGGTTTGATTGAACTGCATTATAAACATCTTTCACATCGGCATCACCTATGTTACCCAATAATGATTCTACGTAGTCTTTTCCCAGACCAGTCGATCCTCTATAATTAATAAATAACACAGCAAAACCTAAAGACAATTTATAAAAACAGTCTGTAAAAATACTAATACCCAAAAAAAAATTAAACATTTATATTACCAATTTGGATAAAGAACGCAGCATCCGCTATATAAGAGTCTAAAGACGATCCATGAGGCCCTCCGTGAGGCCATACAATCAAAGGACAGTTATTGTTTTTGGGACCATAGAATATAGTTGTCGGTTTATCTGAAAAATAAATCAAACATTTCATCCAAACGTCTATAGTTTTTAAACAATTTTTTAAAGTTTTAATCTAACCGTATAAAGTGTATCCATGTTCAACAACAAAATCATCACTGTTTGGAAGACTTCGAGATGGTGATATCTCGTGAATGGAAATGTCTGCAAAATCATACACCTTGTCTACAGATTGGATTTTGACGATGAACAATTGGCCGGGTTTGTTAAGTGATGATTTATAACAAATCAAAACATCATTGCACACATCTATTACACTAACACTTTCATGAAATGGTTTTGTAACAGGAAGATAATAGATATCATTTGATTCTGTAAAATTAAAAAATAATTATGATGATGAAAATATCGTTTTCCAGTATTTGATTATGTAATGTCTCATTACCAGTATTAATAGCAAATGTATGAACAGAACCACCTTGAGGTGTGCTCATCAAAATGGTTTTATCATCGTTCAACCAACTCCTTTTTGGTATTGACTGGTTATACAGACCATAGAATGGAATTTGTTCCTTGCCAGTGCAAAGTGTTTTACTGTCATAATCTACCACAGTAGTAATCTAAATGATTAAGTATATTGATATTTCTCTCTTTATTAAAAAAATAGAATCGTTTTCATGAAATTAAGAATTATTATATACATATATATTAAAAAATTAGAATTAACCTTTTTTGTATACCAATTATATGAAATCAGTTTGAAGCACGAATGATGTGGTCCACCAGCTAAACGTTCCAACCATACAAGCTTTGAACCACTCAAATTGAATTGGGGAGATTTCACAGATAACTGTTCTGATTTGGAACTTAATACAGCTATAGCATTAAAAATAGAAGAAAACTTTTAAAATGTTTAAAAAAAATGTATTAAAAACAGGTATTTAAACATATTTTGGTATACTCACTATACTGGCCATCCAATGTGAGAGAAAATATATGACTAGGACGGTTAGTACAGTAAATAAGTCCCAGTTTTCGTGGAGTGATTGTATATCCAATTGAAACAATACCACTTCCATCAGGAATCCACGTAGCCGTTGCAGGATTAATATCATTTGGGATATTAGGAAGAACTTCTAAAGTGTCTGTTTTTATGTTGCACACAACTAAAACTGGAGTAATCTTACCGACCAATTGTTCTCCCCAATCTTGGTTCCATTCATATTCTTTGCCCTACATATAATCCATTATAACAAAAAAGTAAAGTATCGTAATAAGTAATTATTGTATTATATAGTAAATTAGATTTACATAAATTTTAAATTTACCGGCACAGAGTTACTACTTTCAGTACTATCTATATCACCGGAAGGTTTGGTTTTTGTTTATAAAACGGTTCAGATTTTGGAACCTTTTTCTCGGCAACATATAGAATTTTTGTCTCATCAGGAGACCATTGCAATGTCCCAAATTCAGCTGTGATACAAAAACCATTACATGTATAATATTGGGTTTAAGTGATTATGTTAATGTTAAAATTCTAACCGTCAAAATAAATTTTCCCATGTACGTCCAAAGCTGCTAGATCATAATTTTTCACTAAAGAACAATCATTCCATACTTCTAAGTACTGTTTGGGTTCTTTAGTTGAATCTACTTCTCTGATGACACAATAGTATTTACTGGACTTTGAGTATGCACTTATCAATCTATAAATATATACGTATAAACACATAATTTTTTAAAATTTGTTATGTATTTTCACAATTTTCGTCATATCATTCATACTCGTTTGTAATATCAGTCGGCGGTGACGTTATGGTAAAAGTGTTATAATCGGACACGGCTGTTTGTCGGAATCTCGTTGTAGTTTGCCTTTCCAAAACCCTTTGACTCCAAACAGACTGAACACTTACAGATGAAGTTTTTGAGCTATCGAGTATTCTAGCCGATATTAGTGCTGGATATTGAGTGGCTTGACGATATGCTTGGACGATTTTCTCCAACTGAAATTCATTTAAAACCAACAATGATTTATAGACTAAATCGTTTATATCGTAATTTATACTTTAACCATTGTTTTCTTTCTCGTTAATATTATTGTATTGTTATTTAAATTTTGTATACGATTCAAGCAACAGATCGAGCAACGAATACAACGAGAAGCCCGGTACTCAATCAAACCACTCTACCGAACTTAAACGACAGAAAAACCATCGTGTCGAACATCACATTTCGTCGCGTTCGTTTTGAACGCGTATGTTTTTATCATCATCACGTGTTGCCATTTACAATCACGTACGCGACACCCGCCATTCAGAGTCTCAGATGATAAGGCCCGGCGATCGGCAAGGTGGATGATAAAAACGAAATTTTCATTCATGGCTGGCGCTCGAAAGACCGCGCGGCGCGTCGGAACCATAAGATATCAACATTTTTTTTCATGTTTTTTTATTTTTCTATTATTAATAGCATATTGCAATCTGTTTACAATAAAAAACAACAAGCAATATGGACGAGGGAAAAAGTACAAACAACATGAATTACACGAAGAGGGGACTGTCCAATAACAGAACCTCAGAATATTATATTTATTTTATTTTTTTAATCAAAACCTTAACGCCGCGTTCGTTCGCGTGAAATTATGTTCAACCGTTAGTCCGGCCGAACGATTACCGTGTGAGACTTCGCGTCGTCGCCTAACCGTGTTACCGCCAATAACGTATGAAGGGGAAAAACGCGTTAACTCGATTTCTTCAAACGTTTCAGGAGAGCAATTTTTTCGTTCGTAGACTCGCTGCATCGTTATTATCGATCAGAAAATTACCGTCCTCGAATTTTCAAATTCCCTGGTAGACATATGATTCACACGAATTTACTAGGTTACGAAAACCGTTCATTAGGAACGTTACGTTCAGTTGTAGTACCTACAGTTCGGAAAAAATCCTGGTTAACACGTTTTTTCCCCTGTGGTCTTCGTATATCATTCACAGCCATCGCTGTGTTAACGTCTATATTCCTAAATCACCACGCGGATATGTCGCGCCACCCCTGTATGGCGGTCACAACGACTTCAGTTACCTACGAGTGCCTCACCGATCAGCCCAACGAGTTAGTTAGTTAACTCTTTCCTCTCTTTCTTCGTCGGCCGTATAACTTTTACAGTTGCCCCCTGGGCAGGAGTTTTCAGCCGACAGGTGAATCCGGTACTACCTCCGGTTTTTCATTACGGAGGTGTCTTTTGAAGATTTTCTCCTCCTCGTTCCAAAAAAGTAAAAAATTAAAAAATATTCTAGTCGTCATGGCAACGGGTCGTGACGACAAACGCTCCGGACGACCGGTACCTTGGCCATACGGTTTGCCATTTTTTTTTTTTTACGAAAAAGAGAAATTTGTTTATTAATCGTGTTCGTTTCGTATCGATATTGACACCATGTCGTACAGGGATTTATTTAGTAAGTAATCGATGCGCGTGGAGTTGTTCCGATCGTGGACACATTCCGACAACGACACGTTGTTTTCAGGGTTCGCCGAACTGATGAGATCGCTGGGCTTCGGTCAACAAATACCCATGGATAGCTTCCACGATCCGAATTTCCCGCTGGTGTCTGAAGTCTTGCTTTGGTTAGCTTTACGGTTCGAGCCGGATGCGAATTTACCACGCGAAATCGACTCGTCCGCACAACGGGTGTATTTCATTCGCTCGATAGTAGAGTTTTTCGTACGTCCACCGTCCGTGTGTGTGTCTAACACGTCGTCGACGTTCAATTTACAAACGTAAAATTCAATACATTTTTGCAGGTTCTGAAAACGAATGTCAAATTGAATGTAAAAAAACTGTACCAGGCCGATCGCAATTCAGTAGGCGAACTGTTAAAAATAACAGACGTGCTCAACGATGCGTTGAACACGAAAACAACGCTCTGCGACGAAGGATTCGCGAAATCCGATAACAGTCTAACTCACAAAGTATTTTATATTTTATTTCGTACGAAAACACGAACAATTGACTTGATTGTTATGTTAGACCAGTGAGCTGAAAACCACAAGGGAATTGGCATCTAAAATCACTCAAAAAGGTGCGGCTTTATTTCATTCTCTCGAAGAAGAAACCGAATTACGGCCAATCAGAGATAGTCGGGTAAACGCTGCTTTGGATGTTAACGAAGTCGAAATAAGCATTAAAACACTAATTGAGAAAACAAAAAGAGAAACGGAACATACTAGAGATTTGATAAAGAATATTTCAGCAACCGAAGTAAATCTGGATGCGAAAATTACAAAAAGGAGAGAAGATTTAGAAAGGAATTCAAAGAGACTCAATACTTTGAAACAAGTGAGGTAAATATTTAAAAAATACCTTTTAAACACAATAAACTATTTAGATGATTAGTCACAAATTATATATTTAAACTTATTCATTAATAATTGTTGTAAATTCTATATATATATTTATAGGTTTTTACAACAATATACTTTTAAATTAAAAACATTCTGAGATACTATTAGCCTGTAATTATTTGCATAAAATATAACATATAAGTGTTGTTTTAAGGCCAGCGTTCTTAGAAGAATTTGAAGATCTGGAATCTGAACTCAGAAATTTATATCAAGAATATATTACACGGCAAAGGTGTATAAGTTATTTAGAACATCAACAAGAACAAGTCGCTCAGGCGGAATTGATGCACATACAAGAGCAACAAGTAATTGCATATTTAATATTTTAATGGTAATGGATTAAAAAATGATTAAATCAAATTTTGAAACTAGGAAAAAGCTAAGAAACTAATCGAAAATAATAAACATGATGATGATTTAAAATTATTGGAAGAAGTCAATGACGAACCCTTTAACAATCAGTTTTTAGAAAATACATCAGATATTAGTATTAAGGGAAGAGGCAAGTTTGATTGGATACTTATTAGTTATTAGCTATTTTATAAAGTATTGTGAAATATACTTTAAATATTCATAAAATCATAATTAACAGTTTTTGGTTTTGGATATTTACTTTGAGAAGTAATTCTCTCTTAATATATATTTTTTAGTTAGCAGTGCTGCTACAAGTAGAAGTCGCAGTATGTTTGGCCGCTTGTCAGACAGCGAGACAGATTCTGACTTAATGTTGGACGACGAAGAGGAGTCCAATATAATGGCATCAGATGGAGAACTATCAACATCTAGAGCTGAAAAATTAGGAAGTATTCACAGCGACAGTGATAACTGATAACAATTATATGTTTAAAAAAAAAATAACATATTTTATTATTGTTAAATGCAATATTTGAAAAGGCCATATATTTATATTTTTTTCACAATCTGCACAACATCTTCATCATTTAGTTCGTGATCTTTTCCAACTTTTTGTGGCATATGTTTAACAGACGATCCCCAAACTAGAGCACTAAACAAAAATGTAACCACATATAGTCAATAAATGAATGAAAAACAAATTTAAACATTTTAACACTTACTATTTAAATTCTTTAGCGATTGTCCGATGAAGTTTATTACAAAAATCTTCAATACTTTTTCTTTCATTATGTAAAACAATTGGAGATCCATAGTCAGGTAACTGTCCTTTCGGTTTAGTGTAACTATTTTGTACATAAGACATGTATAACAATTATTTACTTATAGCCAAAATGTGTTTTTAATCACAAGGTGGATGATTGTACACACTACACCGACCTCCAAACTATATCACTGGTTACAAGTGTAATATAAATTCTATAGTTTACGTTACTTACATTCTAACTAATTTCAAATACTCCCACATTTTTTCCAACAAGTCATCGAAATTCCATTTATGATGAGCACTTATGGGTACTGTATGTGGTATTTTATAAATTATATCCAATTCTTCTATACTTATTTGATCTAGGGCAAAAATAAAAATAATATTATACATTAAATAACTATGAATTTAATATTTTTAAATATACAAACCAATTTTATTTAATATGTAAATACAGGGCAAATATATACGGTTCCCTTCAACAACATCAATAAGGTCATCAGATGTGGCATCATATCTAAGAGTAATATCAGCGTTATGAATTCGATATTCTGATAATATAGTTTTTACAGTGTCTAAATCTAATTCACTTTGTGTCACCTGTTAAAAATAAAGAAAAAAAATAATTTAAAAACTGTTATTATCTATCTATTATTTTATAATCTATTATTTACCATAGTTTGTAAGTTAATTCCACCCTTGTCTTTTCGTCTATACACTATATTTGGTGGATATTTGTTCAATCTCAGTCCAAATCCTTCTAATTCGTGTTCAATTAATTGTTTGTGTTTCAATGGTTTAAGGACATCCAAAACAATGAAAATCAATGAACAAGTACGAGCTACAGCAATTACTTGACGTCCACGACCTTTACCATCTTTAGCTCCTTCAATGATACCAGGTAAATCCAAAAGCTATAAATAAATAAAATACAATGATTTATATTTGAAAACGACAAACATACTGAATGGAGTTTTAAATTAAAATTAATTTCAATAGATTTAAAAAAAAAAAATTTCGGTTAATGTAAATTTCTACATAATTAGTGTTGTGAAATAAATTCATATATATTCAGTCGATACTGGTATATCCGCTAACTTCAAAATGCCATATAGAAAATAGGATTTCACACGAATTTACTTTTTTTAGACAATAATTTTCATTAGCAAAATATATGTCTGGTTATAAAAAATAAGAATAACCAGTAAAATGTATTTATAGGTACTATTAGTCTTTTAATTGTAGAAAACATTTAATAATATAAACTATTTTTGTTTGTTTAAGAGTAAAAATAAAACTAAATTCTAAATCATTATTTATTTAAAGATAACATTTTCTATCGAGAATAATGTACAGAATACAAATAAAAAAACTGAAATTTCGATTATTACTTGAATTTTGGCCCCTTTGTATTTAATACATCCGGGGACAGTAGTCAATGTTGTAAACTCATAAGCGGCAACTTCTGAATAAACACCGGCCAGATTACTCAACAATGTCGATTTACCAACAGAAGGAAAACCTATTGGAGACAAAAATAATCAAATCTAAACGGTCGGTGAACCAATCAAGTAATCTTACCTACAAAACCGATTCGAGCATCTCCGGTTTTGGCAACGTCGAAACCTTCTCCGGTACCGCCACCACCGCCCTTGGGGGTGATGAGTTCGCGTCGAAGTTTTGCAATTCGAGCTTTCAGCAGACCTAAATGTCCAGCGGTCGCTTTGTTCTTTTGCGTTCTGGCCATCTACATGCAAATATAAATTAGCGTAAAGTACACGTCGAACAGATTGAAACAATACGCTTACTTCGGCCTCGATAGCCGCGATCCTTTCAAGTATCGTCGACATATCGTTGACGAAAACGTACGGTCAGGATTCAAAAAAAATTACGTTCGAAACCGAACGAAACGCAGACGACAGTCGGATACGGGTACGGGATCACATCAGCCGGACATTAACGCCACACGAATAGCCGATACGAGAAAGACCAATATATTTCGCACGAAATCGTACCATAACCTTAAAACGTTGTTCATGGAGGAATAAAAAATCGGAACGGTTCGGTATCGCTTACCGTGGACCATTTCAATTCGTTTCGAAGCTCGCGTCCGACCTTTTTGTTTCGGAAATATCCGTCGTCTACGGTGGACCGGGCGAATGAAAACAAAATTTTGTCGATACCGTCGGCATCGCGTTCGAAAGACGGCGGATTTGGGGATCGAAACGCGTAATTTTCAAGGTGGTCGTTCCGTGTTCGCGGCACGGCCCGCGGTTACGGTTTGTCGCGTCGACAATGGAAACGAAAACGATACGCGGGACCACGCATACAGTACAAACCGTGTGATACGACGAACGTCTAGAGTTACCAGTCAGATTGATTTTAGTTGCGTTCCCACAGTAACAACAACAACGGCGCGAATAGCGATCCGAACGATTTCGCGGCCGTGAGCTTGTGCGGATAACAAATACTTCCGTCCTAGTCGCGCGTTTCCTCGTGGGCGATACGATTACGTATCTCGTTCGTCCGGTTCAGACTCCGCCGTCTTCGTGTGTACCGTCCGCCGCAGTACTCGGCCCGTAGAGTACTACGCAAAATATTTCCGAGCGCCAAGTCTGACCCGTGAAAACGTCGTAATGGTAACGTTGTCCGATTGCGTTGTATATCGATTAAAACGATACGCGGTCCGCGTGCGGATTCTCGACGGTCTAGTGTATTGTTGTTCATTTTTTTTTTTTTTTTTTTTGTTTGTGTTTTGTTCGTTTACAGTCGCACACCATTCTGTTGATTCAACCTGGCACCAAGCCAGAGACGAGGACCTATTCCGATTACGAGTCGGTGAACGATTGTATGGAAGGTATGGACATGTTGTCGTTACAACGAGTAAACGGTAAACGCTCTGACGTTTAATATTGTTTTCAGGTGTCTGCAAGATTTATGAAGAGCATTTGAAAAAATTGAACCCAAAGTCTGTGTCTATTACATATGACATTACTCAGCTCTTCGAATTCATCGACCATCTAGCCGATCTGTCATGTCTTGTGTACGTCGATAAACTTTTAAACTCAATGTTCGAACGTGTGTATTGATTAGTTTTTTTATGAACTATATTTTTAGATATCAAAAGAGTACGATGACTTACGCTCCGTATAACAAAGATTGGATTAAAGAAAAAATATATGTATTGCTCAGATGTCAGGCTAATCAACGTCAATAAAAGTATGAAGTTAACGAAACATTTCATTATAATCAATGAGGCTGTTTTTTTCCATATTTCATATTGAATAGTTCTAAATGTTTAGACACAGCTAATGTATTATCATACTACAAGTGGCATGCATGTTATTCTTAATTTGAAAAATATTAATAATTATCAGCATTATTTTGTTCATTATAATTACAAATGGAAAACATTTAACTAAGTAATTTAATTAATTTTGTTTGTGACTACTTGTTATTTACTAACATATTGAAATTCATAATGATTGTTTTAAAGGTTCCATCAATAATCATTATTTTTTGTGTTCCTAAGCTAATATTGTAAACCATAAATTCAGACGAATATTTAGTTGGCCTATAAATGTTTGAAGCGGACATATGAATATTATATAATAAAACGTATATTGAATTTTTTCAAAATCTTGTTATTTAATATTTATATATTGTATTATATTCTCGTTTATAACTAGATATTACATTTGTGTGTGTACAAGTGTAAAAACCAATGAGCAAGTATTAGCTCTATGTTTCAGTTTTACTGAATGGTTTTCAAAAAAAAAAAATTACACAATAATAGTAGAATTTTTAAAACATTTTATTAATTCTTATAACAATTTAGCCTAGATACTTATTGACTAAAAGTTGACTCAAATTAATAAGTACGCTTTGTATCTTGGTTACATACCAACTGTGCTGTAAATGTTGAAAAATATATGTACCTAATTGAAATGTGTGTTTTGATAAAAAAAAAACCTTTAAGCAAACAGCAAATTAAAAAGAAAAAAACAATTTTATGATCATGGTGTTCTGAAGTATCAATAATGAATATTGTATGAAATCATAAGATTGTGAATTATAAAGCGTTTTTAATAAATCTATTCAAATACTACTTGTCATCGTTATTGATCAGGCCATAATTCGGTCGATTGTTGAAAGTAGACAGGGAATTGACGAAATTCAAATTCAAAACGTTAGAATAGACTTTGCGTGTGGCTGCTTAGCCTCCGTTTCTGATTGTACGTTTGGATTACATCTCGTGAAATCGTACAACGGTTGATATAATTTAAATTAGAAAATCAATGCACTTTGGACTATGCTGTATTACGCATGAAGAACAAGTAACCGAAATCTGAAGACGGACGGATAACGTCAATTCTATTGCGTACACACGTTAACGATTTGATACGAGAATAACTTCCTTGTATTGTGGAGAACGGCAAAAACATATCCACCGACGGTTCATTGATAATCGACGACGTGGGCCAATACGATTGCAGTTGTCCGAACAAAAGCGCGACCAGTGAGGGACGGCGGGTCTAAGTTGAAAATCACACAAAGCCCTCTTAAAACTACCAAAAAAAAAAAAAATAAAGTAGTCAATCAATCGACTAAATTGTTTAAATTGAATAAAGTGTTTCTACATTCACCGAATTATTGTTTTAGACAAACAAATAATCGCGCTTTTTTTCAACAACCTATTTGGTGGCCTTATCCGAATGATGTTGCATCGTTTACAGCTCACCAAAACCGAAAATTGTGATATTTGATCCTGGTCACACACCGTTCAAGATTTCAGAGCCGTTACAATACAGTCGAGCCGCCGGGTGTGCGCTGCGCGGTACAAGAACCTTGAGAAGTGGGGTTAGATTTGAGTTGGGCGAGGTTTTTAGTATGTCGGTTCGTTTCGCGCCTACACGTAATATAACCAAAAAACACTCCCCCCCGTTTGTGTACAGTGATAACGTAAATTAACGCGTCCTTGGAAAAACGACAAATATATTTTCGCGTGTTAGTAAACGGGGTCGGCGGGGCACGTTGGACGTGTGTAATAAATTTTCGTCGTATTTTTTGTCGATTCATAGTCCACGACGACTAATAGGCGGTACACGTCATATGAATGCTGCGTCGTGCACGTCTCATGAAGCTAAAGGTAATTTAAGCCAAAAGGCATATAAAGAAAAAATGTGTGTGTGTGTATATAGTTTAATTTACGAGATTTAACAAGACCAGACGGTCGGTTCACACGTCGGGCCGGTCGGACGATCGTTCTTGACGTCCGATCAACTCGTAGTAATGGCCCATTTTGGCTTTCAGTTCGTCGTGGTCGCCCTGTTCGACGATCCGCCCGTTGTGAACGACGGCTATGGAATCGGCCGACTGTATTGTGGACAGACGGTGCGCGACGACGATGCACGTGCGGCCTTTGCGAGCCTCGTCCAGCGCTTCTTGCACGGCCTTTAAAAAAACGTACGGACCGTTACCGCGGGCGTTACCAACGGGAACGAACCCCCATTTACCGCTTCGCTTTCGGTGTCCAACGCCGACGTAGCTTCGTCCAGCAGCAGGATTCTCGGGTTCCTTATTAGCGCGCGGGCGATGGCCACCCGTTGCTTTTGGCCGCCGGACAGCTGACTGCCACGGTCGCCGGCCAACGTGTCGTACCTCTGAAACGAGCATCGGCCGTTCGATATCGCGTCCCCGCGTGTCGTCCGGCTTTCCGAACGTCGCGTGCGGCCTACTTACTTGCGCCAGAGTGGTCGTGATGAAATTATGAATGTTCGCCTTTCGCGCCGCGTCGACGATTTCGTCCATGCCGACTTCCCTGTCGTTCACGCCGTACGCTATGTTCTCCTTGATCGAACAGTTGAACAGCGTCGGCTCTTGCGTGACGACTCCGATGTTTCTCCTCAGGTGACCCAAGTTCATCGCCCGTATGTCGTGGCCGTCCACCTCCTACATAAAATCCGTACGTTCACACGGGTTTCCCGGGCATGCGCGCATTCAGATTTATATTACCGGGGTCGGCGAATTTCGCACGATAAATGTGTGTGTGTGTGTGACTTAACTATACGTAACGCGCGTGATAATTCGTATGATAATTAACGTTCTGTCCGTCGCGGAGATGAAAAATCGCGTTCTGCCGACGGCAGCGGTCCGCTGATAAGGTAACCTGACCTGACCCGGGCGGCGTTAACGGCGTTTCGTTACGCGGGCCAACCGACGGGCGTTAAGAAAACGAGACGACGTACGATCACTCCTCTCGACGGATCGTAGAACCGTTCGAGCAAAGACACGATGGTACTCTTGCCGCATCCAGACCCGCCGACCAACGCCAGCGTTTTGCCCGGTTCCACCGTGAAACTCAGACCCCGCAGCACGCGCACGTCCGGTCTGGACGGATATCTGAACCTGACGTCCCGGAAATGCACTTTCCCCTTGATTTCCTGAAATTTCACGATTTTCGATTAGAAATCTATCGACGTTGTTATCGAATTTCCACTGCTCGAATTCGGTGGTGGACGGGTCCTCCACTACGTTCAAAAACAAAAAATATTAGCGTCCCTTTACCACGATATTCAAAGGACCGCGGGAGCGGTTATAAAACCGCGAAAAACGATGTTATTAATACGTTGTTGCCATATCAAGTACCAAATTTATTGTCTCGTAAATCACCGAATATCGTTCATATATTCGACAATTATTTCCAGATTCGCCCACAGATTACTATAAAACCGTGGAGCACAAATTGTCGATAAACAACGTCGGTGAACCGTTTTGAAAATTCTATATTTTATTAGTGTCGCCCCGTGTCTACACGCGGTGACGGACGAGTTTTCGTTCTTGGGCTCTTATCTTAACGCGTCAATACGACTATTGACTATGTCCCGTTGACTCTGGGACTTTGGTATCGGGCGGCGACGAGTTTTACACACCTGTTGTACACGCGATACGATATCCGAGACATTATTATAACATTGGCTACAGGTACACGTGTGTCTTGTATGCTTTTACTGATTATTGTTTAAGGTTTTGATAAGGTTTATTCATATAAAATGTTGTAGAATAACATTTTTATCTAAAAATCGTATAAATAAATGTTTTTAATTGGCAAACAAAAAGAATACGGTTAGAAATTAGGTTATATAATGATGGTACACCCGGGAAGGGGGGGTGGGGGCGGGAGACGGTGGTGTGACGCTATTTTTAAATTCCCAATCGAGCTCCGCTACATCGTATTTTCCAATTCGAGCACTGAATATTTCTCGTTCGGCGCAGCGGTGCGTAAACGTTTCGCTCACCGGTTTCGATCCGGAAACCGACATAGGGTCGATTTCTGATTTTCTCCACATCAACTGGAAAACGAGTATCGCCGCGTTCCTGGCCTTGGCGTAGTCCTGAAGGTAAGCCGACGTTTGGCCGACCGACGCGGCGCAAAACGCCAACGCGAAGAACACCCTGCGAAACGGATATCTCCGGGTGAACCTCGTGCCAACCGGTAATACGGGGGGACGGTTCCTGTATCCGTTTTACCTGTAAATATCCGTGGCCGACATGTCTCCAGTTTCGACGAGATACGCTCCGTATCTGAACGCCACCGAGTACATCGCGTATATGACCGCCTGGGAGACGGCGTACATGATTGCGTACGTGACTGCTTGTTTCTTCGCGGCTTTAAACGGATCTTCTAGACTGTTCTCGTACTGTGCCACGAACATTGACTCTTGCGCTAAGCCTTGTACGGTTTTAATGCTGGCCACGGTCTCGGACGAAATCTAAAAATACATCCGGTTAGTATATACACGCGCGTATAAACGCGTCTACGCAAAGTGTTTTGAACAATAATCCGGACAAACAACTGAACAAATCACGGTTAAAAAAAAATGCGTGGTTTGGCCGTGCCTCACGAGGAGAGAAAATTCGGAAGCTGTAAGGACGGTTATGGAAATGAACATTGAAGGATGAAGAGGAAGACCGGAGAAGAAGTGGTTGGATGCGATTGAGCGTGATATTAGGACTGCGCGGGTGTGTGCGTATAGAGGACGTGGGAGATCGTGTCGGGTGAAGGTTTAGGACGCAGGTGGCCTATCCCAAATAGCCGAGATGATGGCGAGGGAGAAGAAGAAGATACGCGCAGTCGCGTCTGTTGCAATAACGGAAATCGGTAAGGTGTGTACGATCGGTGCCGGATTTAGAAACGTGGAGGTCCTGGGCCAACGTCTTTAGCGGTTTTACGTCATTTTACGTCACATGTCCGATGTCGGTACGTTACAAGTGCATTCGACGTTTAACGTTTCGATTATGTTATAATTTACCATATTTAATTTACATCAAGATTACAATCAACACATTAGATACACTGTATTTAAATAACGTAAATCATTGTGATTCTATCGGATAACGGTCTAGATTTCGTCGGCCGTGATGTTTTCATTCGAATATTGTGATTTCAATCCGTGTTGGAAATGATGATTTTTGTTGCGATGTGTTTCAAACTGGGACGTAAAAAAAATATTCTCATCGTGCGGGGAAGCCCGGGGGCTCCCTGGACCCCTCCCCCCCCCCGCTCAAAAAAAAATAAATAGAATAAATAAATAAAAAATCCGACCCCGCACACGATACGAAATAAATCGTGATGGTTCAGCGTCAGAAGAATAGTAATTCACACTCACCCGGCCGGCTTCGTCCATGCATTCGGAATCTCGTTTTTGACTTTTTCGTACCAACATCAATTGTTTGTAAGCAGCACCGGCAATTATCGGCACGCCGAGCACCAACACCATGGCCAGTTTCCATCCGAACGTGAAGGCGATTATCAACGCGGCGGACAGTGTCACGAACGCCGATATCACTTGACCGACTCTCAGACCGGCAGCCTGAAAAACCCACCGAGCATTAACAACAACAACAATAATAACAACGTGACGTTAGTAGTTATGTAACACACTTACGGATTTCACGAGGGGAGCGTCTCTAGCCAATCTAGTGATGAGATTTCCGGGCGAGGAACTTTTCAAATCGAACCAAAACACGGGCTGACGTAATACGTTTTTGAAAGCGTTCACCCTCATACGCATGATGAGCTTTTCAGAAGCATTAGTAAGTCCGACAGTCTTAAATATATATATATATACGTGTTAAACAAAAACAAAAATAGTAATTTTGGAATCCGTGTTTAGTTTACTTGCATCCACCACGCTGATCCTGATATCAAAGCCAATACGATGAACATTTTAGACCAAAACGCCGCCTCTTGTAATAACGCGTCGCCTTTGAGCGTAAATGTCTACAAAAAAAAAAGATACGAGATTAAAAATGCATTTTGACCGTCGATCGGTTTTTTCTATTTTTTTTTTTTATCCAGGTCTACTCACGGCGAACACTTGACCATAAAACATAGCGAATACCGGCATTATGGCACCAGTCAACGTGCAACCTACGAAACTCAACATCAGCCACGGCCATTCCGGACGGTTTATTTCGAGTAAGTCTCTCATGCCGACGTTTTCCAGCTCGGACTGAAATAATTAAACACCGCGTTTGTATGTTACGTCGCGGCACAACCCGACGATATCAATGCATTATTTGTGACGAGGGTTATAACAGTGTAATTGTTAGCATAAGTGTTGAAATTAGTTTTACCGGAAATTGTCGATCGTCGTTTATACACCGATAACCGTTCCTCGAAGACACGGTGACCGACGTCCGTTTAAACTCGTTGAAGCTCTCTATGTCCGAACTTTCCCACCTGGCGCAGTTAAAAGACAATAATTAACGATACCGTCTCACTCGACGACGACATGTATGCAGCGCACTGACTGTGAATAATCGTCTGGATGGTTTAGTTGTCGTATTACAATGCTTCCAATTGCATCGCCCGAACGATAATTCGACGATTTGTCTAGCTCGCTGTCCGTAGTGTCCTAAAAACATACGAAACGCGGCGGCCGTTGGAAGTTTACGTTTCGTTTTATGCGCGGACGAAAATTACTTGATCCGAGTAGATGATCCGTTGCACTTTGCGCGAAGAAATTTTTCTAGTGACATTTACTTTGCGGCCATCTATATCTTCAGTGATAAAACTGTCTGTGAATACTTTCTCGGGTTCAATAACGCTTTCAACAATCGATTTATTTTTCGTCGTTTCTGGTGCCGTTTTGTCCTCGCCCGTTGTAGTTTGGACGCTGAAATACAATTGATTTGCTCAGGGGTTAAAAAAATCAGCTGCAAAAATATTATCATTATTAAATTACAATATTTTATGACATACTCAATTCGTTCGTCGATTTCATCGTCATCAACTTCGTAATGAGGTTCGAGTTTCGGACTCTAGTACAACACGACATTTAATAGAAAATATATATATATAATAATAATAATATTCGTTATATTTTACTTTTGTGCTAATTTGTCGTTGTATAGTTCGACTGGTCGAAGGTGTAACGGACGATTTGTACTTTTTCATGTCTTCGTCAGATTCCAACGAGTCTTCTTCATCATATTTGTCATCTTCTTGTCTCATTTGGAGGTTTACTAAATTCGAATATAGACCGTTTTTATCTATCAAGGAGTCGTGGGTTCCGAATTCCACTATATTTCCGTTCTATTTAATATGGTTTGAAATTAGTAATTTATATTTTAACATAATTACTATTATATATATATATATAAGGAATAAAGTATTACTTGTAAAACATAAATAACATCGACATTCCTTATTGTGGACAATCTATGAGCAATAATAATGGTGCTCCTGTTTTTTTGTGCTTTTTCTAGAGCGTCTTGTACGATGCCTTCATTTTGTGCATCTAGTGCCGAAGTAGCTTCGTCCAATAACAATACTTTCGGATCTTTAACCAAAGCTCTTGCGATGGCGATTCTCTGTTTTTGACCTCCGGAAAGCTGAGAACCTTTATCGCCCACCAATGTCTCATAACCCTGTAAAAACCATTCAATTAGTTCACCTACGTAAAAGGTTAACAACTGATATTTACGTTTATCGACCTTGGGCAATTTTATAATGAAGCTGTGAGCATTTGCTTGCATCGCGGCTGCTATAATATCTTGTTGGGTGCAATCCGATTGACCATATCGGATGTTTTCGGAAATAGTAACGCCGAACAGTACTGGTTCTTGGGATACGACTCCAATATTTTTACGGAGCCAATGTAAATTTAAATCTTTTAAATCAGCACCGTCCAGCAGAACCTAAAGTGAATAATTATTTATCGTTGCCGACAGCTCTACAATGCAGAATTGATTATTGGTTTTATTTACTTGTCCCTCTGTAGGATCATAGAACCGCAGCAATAAACTTCCAATCGTGCTTTTACCACCTCCGCTAGAACCTACCAACGCAACGGTTTGCCCGGGTTCTATTGTTAATGATAGGTTTTTCAATACCTTTATTATAAGTTGACGACAACTCGTTGTTAACAAATACAACTATATTATTCATGGGAAATGAATGCCGACAACACTTACCCATACACCGGATCTTGTCGGATACGTGAAGCTAACGTTTCGGAATTCGATTTTTCCACGAATTTTATTAATTTTTTTACCTCTCGACGAATACGGATCGATATTAGGTTTGTTGTCAATTATATCGAATATAGTCGACGCCGCGCCAAAAGCTGTGCTTACCGAATTTAGAAACGGCAGCGCGTTGCCCACAGAAAATGCTCCAGCCATTACGCTGAAGAACACCTTCGTGCACGAATAATATTGATAGTGAAATTTCAACTATATTGATTTTGGATTTACCGTGAAAATGCTTCCAGGCGAAGAGATCCCTTCGGCAATCAAATTAGATCCATACCAGAACGCTACACCGTACGCTGAATACATGATGATGAATACGGAGCCCAACAACACCGCTAAAACATAATATTTTCTCATAGCCAATTTTCGTCCTTCTTCTATGCCCGACTCATATCTGTAACATTGGACACAGTGTTTTAAGATCCTTCGCCTACACCAACGACCGTGTGTACCTTTTGGACTCTCTGAGTTCTCCCCCGAACGCCGCTACCGTCCGAATGTTTGTCAATACCTCTTCGGCTACACCGCCGGCTAAAGCGTATTTGGCTTGTTCTCTGGCCGCCGTGTTCGCCGAGATCTACGATTAAACGCGATTAATTTCAACAAACGCCGGCTTAGTAAACACAATCGTTTACTGTAGCAAGGGCGCCGGAAACCGCGATCAGAAATGGCGCGACACAGAGTATGATCAAAGTCAGTCTCCAGTTGACGCAAAGTCCGATTATCAGACCGGTGAAAAACGTGCTCACATATTGCGTGACCATGCTGAACTTGCTACCGATGCCTTCGCGAACCCTTTCCAAGTCGCTAACGAAGAAAACCGCACGGTTTCAGAAATATCATCAACGATAAATTAACTATATTGATTGTACACACTCTGACAGTTTTGTCGTCAAATCGCCGCCGTCATTCGAATCGTGCCAACTCATTTCTTGTCCGAGTATTTGGCGATAGAATATCTTACGCAACCGGTGAACTTGTCTTTCGCAAGCGATTTCCCAACAGTACGTCTGAAAGTTATATCCGTTCCGTTATTCCGTTGGACCGCCTCGAGTTGTTTTTGAACAATGATATTTTACTTGTACGAACGCAGCAATCAACACCCCGCATCCAATGTATAAGTAGTACAACGAAAATCTAGTCATATAGTTATAAAATTCTTCGGGACTCAGCGCGCCATCGTAATTAGACTGATCGTCGGTATTCGTTATTGTTTGTCTACGGTAAGAAAAACAAAACCAAAAATAAAACAGAACGTACATCACGCGTACGGCTCACCCTAAATCCGTTCCTGTGACGGTTTTGACGGTACTCAACCTATCCATTTCCGACATGAAGAACGCGTTGAACGTAGGGCTTGCGCCGTTTAAAGGCGAATTAGTCACTAGATCGTCGTTGCCGTAACGAAACGTCGAATCGAACGGATCGGAACGGACGAGAGCCGACACGTCGCCGGCGACCGTCGGGGGTACATCAAGCGGCGAGTAGTTTTGCGTCGTTGCTAGTGTTTGTGGATTGTCGTACGTAGAATTAACCGTAACCGACGACCGGATAGGAGAGACCTGTTGGTAGATGGAAATAGCAATAGTTTTTTTAATCGATCGGATTGAACGTTGACGTGACACACGAGTCGTGTTGTACAAGAGACAAAACAATAACAGCGACGCAGACGTGCGTAACCGTCTCGTGTTTACGGACGAGGACGAGACCGACGATAACGTGAATAATTTCCGGTATCCGGTTTAAAACGTCGTTTACAGTTTAAATACACACCGTTGCTTGTTTGATGAACGTGTTGGTCATTTGGCCAAATACCAGTGCCAGCACAGGAAAACTCGATCCGTGCACGGCAGAACACGCGATACCGACGCACATAAGTGCCACGTCGGCTCTGCTGGCGTATCGGAACTGAAACATTTTATTATTACTCCAACGGGTACGATTGTTACGAAAAATTGGAATCGTCTGCGGTTGCCGATCGCGGATGTATGAAACGAACCGACTTAACGTCGGCGGTGGGAAATATTAATCGGTTGTCTGTGAAATACTGAATTTCAATGAAATAAGAAATGTAAAATTTTATATTCAAAACTCTATACCTAATCGATATTATTATTATATTTCGTCATGAGTTAAAAATGGAAAAAACGTTCGAGTTAATTTGTTTTCATTTTGAATTTCATTTACCTACCATACGTAGTTCCCGGAATTTATTTATAGAAAAAAAAACTATTTTTCTTATCAAATATCCGATCGTTGGAATCAAAAGTAGACATTATTAGCTATCTGTAGGTTTTGTCGTTAAAATTACATTAGTCTCGTGCGAGCCGTAACCGTGTCCGTACGAAACGGAGTTTACGCATATTTTCAAATTTTGGTGCGATCAGATCGTCGTTCACGCATTCAAGATATGGCAAGTGCACTAGGAATATCGTATGGTTCAGTTCAAAGAATTTTGAAAGATGATTTTAGGAATGCGGCGCGAAATTTGTTCCACGCATTTTGACCGAAGACCAAACGGAAAACAGAAAATTGATTGCCGCCGAACTTTTCGAACGTTCCGTAAATACGCGTAAACCCCGTTTCGTACGGACACGATTACGGCTCGCACGAGACTAATGTAATTTTAACGACAAAACCTAATAGATAGCTAAAATAATGTCTACTTTTGATTCCGATACACGGATATTTGATGAGAAAAATAGTTTTTTTTTTCTTCTATAAATAAATTCCGGGAACTTTTCGATCCTACTACGTATAACAAATAAATTAAACGAAAATTGTGAATTCGACAGAACTCCGAAAAAAACAAACGATTTACGTTACGGCGTACCAAAACTCGAGGTCAGGCGAGTCGACTAATGTTTTTAACCAGTTGAATTAATACAAAACATACATACGAGTAAAGTCCTAATTGATGAGTACAGAGAATGAATAACGAGCGTTAAAAAAAATAACGTGTACAACGAGATAAGACCGTCCGACGTCTCATAACGGTTTTCAATAGTGTTACGTGTTACTCTGTATCAGACGGAACGATAACGATGTTTTATACGTTTTTGTTTTCGTTTTTACGACTTTGTTTGTTGTTTGTACTGACGAGCAAAAAGAAGACGGCGGTTAAGGTCGGACAGACCGAAACGGGTAGAATCGTTCGCCGGCGATGCCTATATAAATATGGTAATAATGTTTTTCTCGGGCGTTGTTTATATTATTTAACCGATTACTCGTCGGATGACGTGCACGCGTGTACGATACCAAAGAAATTCCACCAAAACCAGTTTGTTAGGCGAGTGCATCCGTACCCGCGTGAGATGTTTTTTTTTTAAACAGAAAGACAGCGACTTAAAAACACTAAAACATATTACGTACGTTGAGGTGTGATTGAATTCCACTTACCGGACCGCTAATGGAAGATTTTTCGCCTTCATTTTTCCGTACGGTTCTGGAACAACAGTTAAGGAAAAAAAACTTTACATAGAAATTATTTGATTTGTGTTTTGTATACGTACTGCTAAAAAGTATTTCGAATTTCGATTACCCGTTTTGAGTTGTCATTATTGCTCAATGTTTTTTATAATTCGCAACGATTAATGACGACGTGATAACGACGTTACGCTATGTTTTAATGGTCGTCAATATTCTTTTCAACGTCCGTACAAATAAAACGAAGCGCACGTTAACGTTTAAAACGGATTTCGATCCGTATTAAGGTTAAATTAGAATTCCCGAGTACGATTATATTGTCGACGACCATCCGAATCGACTGCAGACGTAGGCGATAAAAATATGGAAAAAAAAACCCCGTAAATAAATATTTTATAGCTGCTCTGTGCCGCGGATCTGATAACGGTAGTACTCGGTCGTTCTAACGTCACGCGATAAGCTCTTTTTTTTTATAGCTTGACGATTCGTTCCCGTTTCGTATCGATTATTATCCGTTGTCTTATTTTGTCAGTTTATGTCCGGACTGATCGAATTAAACCTTTATATGAATGCGTTAGTGTTTATGTTCGTAAAACGAAAAACACAAACCATCTCTCACATTTATCGTTCGTATCGTTGTTGTAGCCCGGTTCGGACGGTACAGACGGACGAGGAAAGAAAATTGTTTTTACGCTCGACTACTTCCTGTTTATGTATGGTCGAATGGACATTTTTTTTTTAATATCGTGTCCGTAGTGGTTTTCGTTTTTAATCGAGACAATACGTGAAAATAATATAGGAATAATAATCAGTATAGTATGCCTGAGAAGCTCTGCTCGATAACAAACAAATACGCGGGTATATTGTTTTGATCATAAACACAGTTTAACGGTAAGGTCAGACCGACTCGTTTATCTTAAATCGTATAAACAAATAAATTAATGAACAAACATTGAACTATATAAATAAATCGATATCACGTCGTAAACACATATAACAATTATGCTTATCAGAAACAAATTTAATTAATTTATACGGATTAAAATATAAAAGAAAAAAAATGTGTTATTATATAACATATCAGCCTATACAATATAGTGCATTATAGACACGTGTACTACTCGATTCGGCGTCGACGTTATCGAGGAACTCAATATTACATAATATCGTAATTGACTATTCCAGTCTTCGTTATTAAAGCGACCGTTATTAATTCGTCGAAAATAATTGCGTTTGTTTTTGAGAACTCTGTTGGACGCACTCTTATCGAGAATCGACATTAAAAATAAATCGACACCTAATACCAATGCCAACGTACGCGACGCGATAACCGTTCAAAAGTTTAAATTTTAATGTCGAAATCGAATCAACACGCCGAGCCGACGATTTCGACGCACTGTGTAATCGATTTGTAAAGGATATGACGCACTTGCATTTCACTATTTTAATGTACAGAACGAAATGCGTTAAAAACAATAACACATCGCGTAGAGGTATTTTGGTTTCCGATTAAAAAATAATAATGTCTGAAACGATCAATACTGTACTGTGAACGAACATTAGAGTCATATTCGCGATGATTGGATCGACACCGTTAACGCTACGAGTCGAATCTCGTCAGTTCACTAACAATTCTAACCCGTAAGCTTTATGAAAACGTATTATCACGCACCGAATCGGAAGTTTAATAAATGATAACTAAAATCAGCCGTCGACGATAATATTATTTGAAACAATTTCCATAAACGTATGAAAAAAATATCATACGAGAACAACGTGTTCGGATATTATATTTCCACGGTACGTAAATATTCGTTTGGATATCACTTTAAATCAAAACGTACTGTGGCATACAGTACGCGTGTTTTCAACATTTTTTTATTTTTTCGAATGCTTCAAGAACTGTTTGCCTATATTACACTCTACATACCAATAGGACCTCCACAAGGGGAGTCATCGAGTACTATGGTCCCGGGAAAAAAAAACACGATATACACATTTTGATAATGTGTGTCGCCGCCCCGGTTTATACGACATTGGTGTGTGAACAATTTAGATTTTTATATTAGACCGCAGTAAATCGGTGCACTCGTGTTGGTCGATGCGCAATAACGGCAAAAGAAGCCGTGTGCCCGACGTTTTAGTCACCTCCGGTGAAAAATTAAACGTCAGAACCAGTGGCGGCACTAGACGGGGGCAAGCGCCCTACCCAAATTTCGTTTTGCCCCACCTGTTGAAGAACAGACGAAAATTTAAATTTCAAGTTTAATAACGTTTCGCTGCGTAACTCGAAAGTAGTTTTTTTTTATGTGCATTCGTTTAGATAATACACCACCATTTGATTTCGAAATTGATTATATTTTATCAAAAAACGCTAATAATACAGTATTTTCCGTGTATTTTAATAATTTATATTACACACGTATAGACGGGTTTTCACTGAATTCCATGATCTTGCCCCTCCCCCACAGAAAAAAATGTCTGGTGCCGCCGCTGGTCAGAACTGATGCTATTAGAACGAACATGGAATTGTGATTCGTTCACAGCACCGAGTATTCACCGTGCGATCGTACCTGATTTCGGTACACGACGTTTTTTTGTACGTACAAGCACGTTTATGTGCTCGTGGTGCGTGTCGTCGACGTGAAAAAATAAAACCGACCGAATTATGTTTACCCGTATTTCGTGCGTGTTCCGGCGTACCCGTCTCGTCGTCCGACGTTCGAACTTCTCAACAGTCCGATGGATTCTTCATTCTTCTCGCCGAACGCCATGCGATTTGATTTTGAAAAACAACGCGAACGCCCGCGACGTACGAAAATGCACTAGAGCGCGTACCGTCTAGTGTAACTGCGCGCACGTGTTTCGTTTTCACGGACCGGCGCGTACTGTCCGTGTGCGATCGGTCGCCGCAAACGCATGCACTTCGACCGATCAACGGACTCACGTCGCTGGAAACTCGTATCGAGAGATAGACAGAGAGAGAGAGACAGAGAGAGAGACCACCACCCGTCGGAATTATTATCGCCCGACGTTTAAGGTCGTGTCCGGTCAGGCGCGGATCCAAGACGGGGGGGGGGGGCAAGGGACTCTCGTTAAATTTTTTTATTAGTATCGTTTTATAATTCTAACTCTTATCTACGATACTATAGAAAGACCGCTTTTTATCAAAATACATATAATTGTTTTACGTGAACCTAAAAAATCGATGGGTTACACACAAGGCCGTATCTGAGGGGGGGTCTAAGGGGTCCGGACCCCCCCACCCGAAATTTTTTCAATATTTTACTAATGTTTAAAATAACTATTTTTAATATCAATATAAATATGCAGATCACTAAATTTTAACGTTGCTCACTTGTTATTTTTAGACAAATGCGCGTTCAGATATGTCGCTATCAATCGATAACTCGTTTACAACACTAATGCTGGAACAAATCTGATATTTTAAATTTTTATTGTAGCGTCTAATAATAGATTGTTTGTCATTGATGGACAACGACCGCTGTCGATTAACAACAAGAGTATTAAATTAATTGCGTAGGTTATAAATATTGTTATGACATGCCGTCGTCCGCAAGACGGTTTACAATTAACAAACGCGTCGATTCGTTTTTCTAAATTCATCAAAAATGTACTGTTAAATTATTTTTCTAAACTTCCAAAGGTACGTTATTTTATATCATAATATATTATGTTACATAACATATTAATATAACTACATAAATAATTTAACTACCGAAACCTAAATTCGAAAGAATTCTAATATACATGTTTTGGACCCCTCACCTCCCCCCGAAAAAAATTTCTGGATACGGCCTTGGTCACGCATGATATAATATGCCTACGGTATATGGCTCTTAAATATCTCGAACGTCTCCGTAGAGGACGACGAATCGTTCGGATAGCAGCCGCGACCGCCACGCGATTCGACGTTTGATCAAGATACAAAGACGGACTTTATTGTTTTATTTCGGTGTACACGCGAACGATTTCCAACAAAACGTTTTTGGAAAATATTTCGTTACTCGATGCGACAAGATGAGGATTAAAGTTGTTTTGATTAAGATGCCCGCCCCCCGGTAAATAAGTTCTGGATCCGCGTCTGTGTCCGGACGACCTTCCGTCGCCGCGGCTCTTCTCGAACACACGGCGTGTCCGTTTACCAGAAAACGATTTGAAAACATAAACACAACAATGGTCGGGTGCCGAACGATCCGAATGGATTCCATCCGAGTGGCCGCCGACGATTTCCAAATAATCACCGTTCGATTCAACACGTGGGTGTTTTTTTATTCATTTTTCAAATTTATTTCCTTAACGTCTATAACGTTAAAAATGTCAATTCGATAAAATCGCATACAATCTTACACGCTAATAAGTACATATACAAACACTTGTTATCACCTGTAAGTCTAGTAATTATCGGTATTGATTTTGATTTATACACATCGTATATATATATATATACCGGACGACGACAATAATAATAATCGTTCGAACAAACACATTAATTATATTAAATATTTTTTTGATTACAATTAAGATTTACTTTTCTATTATTTTTATTTTTTTTTCATAAGTAACAATGTTAAAAGGAAAAAAAAAACGCATTTACGTTTTGACTCGATTGCGGAAAACACCGTCACTAAACCGTAACCAAGTGTCTTCCTTTTTTTATAATATAACGATTTTGATTTTTACACTCTAGCCAGATTTCATTGATTTATTTTGAAATCTTAACGGCGATAACGTAATGCAACGCTAAAATTAATAACAAATCAGAAAAAAAACAAACAAACGAATACGAGTTCTAAACAAAGTCACTATACACACAAACACACGCGGCGCGTAACACTATGTCCGCGGCCCAATCACGAGACAACCAGACGGGGGACTTCGAACCGCAATAACGGTTTTACAATGGATACATAACGACGATCCCCAAAAGAAATCGACGATCCCGATATTATCGACTTAACATTATAATCATTTACATCGTGCAAAAATATTTTTCGTGTATACTCGCACAGTAGAGTTTTTTGTTTTTATCACGATCATTTTTTTTTTTTTTTTAATTTTAATTATGACTAACGGTGTCTAAGTCTAGGTACATGTAATGGAGCGCGAGAACCTATATATGTTTCAAAATTTAGGTTCTAAAACTTAAAACTTAAAAAAAAAAAATTAACAGAATGTTGTTTTTTAGTTTGAATCACGTTCGTACACCGGGTGTCGACGAATTCGATGTGAGCGGGTATCAAAATGTTCATTTTCTGTCCGGTGGATACGCGTCGAGTCTCGAGCATAAGTTAAAAAACATCATGATTTTTATTCAAAATATTTAAAGCGACTGAATGAGTAAGGCAACGAAACGATGTATTCGGTCAAAACTTCTTCAACACAAAAATGTTAATTGCCGTTACTAATGTTCCGGTTTCGGAAAGTTATCAGACGGTTAGGCGCGGGGTTTCGATTAAACGCGTTTAGTATTTTAACGTGTTCGCTGGGAGAATTGTGTATTTTACGATAAGTGATTGGGGTTACGCGACACGTCATGATTTTTAAGTATTTGATTAAACCATATATACACACATAAATGGAAATTAACACGTACGTTCCAAACGAAGACGGCAATAGACAGCTAGATGTTCGGTTTCTTCGTCCGTTAGAAAACAACATCCGATTAGAAATACGCGTTTCCAAAATTAAACGACTGCTAGCGTCACTCACGCCCGACGTGTAACGACGAAAATCACGACGCCATTACAGTTTTGTGAACTGAACATCATGTAGTTATTCAAACAAAAAACCAACAACGAAAAGACTCGAACTCGCAATAAAAACGCGCTACGATAACACGAACGGTAGATCGCCATCATCGAGTGGCGGCTGCTCGCCGTTATCTCGGGCCCGCGACCAGCGGCGGAGACCGCCTTCCACTACGGGACGTAGAATTAGAGCGCGTGCGTCGATCCGAATGGATTTCGGGTGGGCCGCAAGAACCGACATAAGCGACGACGACGTGCACAGTAAGCACGACGAGGACGCGGACAAATAGACGGAAGCAAACCGTGGCAAGTCGTCCGTTGCTTGTCCACCCCGCGCGGACGGTGTCTGTGCGCTCGTCGTCGGTCGTGCCGAGTGAACGGGACGGATTTTGAACGGTATCTTCACTCCGTAAACGTACGTTATATCCGCACACGCACGGCGTACGTATACATACGTTCCGGATACCGTTGTGATCGGTTAAGTTAATGCAACATACGAATCGCGGTCGGCTTAACACGACCGTAACGAAATGACCGATCGAATCGTTGTTTTTGGTTCTTTTGACTTAGTAGACCGACCGCAATTGTTGTTTGCGTCGAAACTTTTCGTCCCGCCGATGTTTGTGCCGCACCGGTATGTCCGTCGCGAACACGAACGAATGGACGATAACAAATAGAAAACATGCTCTAGACCGTAACGGACATGACGTATTCATAGCTTACAAAACGTATTGTTACTGCGCTAAAAAAATGAAAACGAAGAAATAAGTATGTCGCTCGACGATAACGTAGTAATTAGAAAAAAAAATGAAACGGTTTCAAACCCGTGCGATTAATTAGTCGATTAACTCGGATAAATAATAGTAGTAATATGGATGAATTTCTGCTCGGCGCTGGATGTGCTCCAGCAGGGAACGAAACGCAACACAATATCCAAGAAAGTTTTCACGAGCTCTAAAAGGTATAAAATATTTTTTGTTTTTTATTTTTATTTACAAAACTCTCGCTCTTTAGATAAATATGAAGTTTGGATGGAATCGATTCGTGCACGTTGGACACGTAAACTGATCGCCTGACAGATTTCGTATAAGGACCCTGTCTCTTTGATCTGCCGGGTGTTTTGGAAATGGATAGATAATATTGTTCAAAAGGTAAAATTGAGCATAGAGCGTAGACGAAAATCACAAAACATCAAAGACGGTAGTTGATATTGAACGGACATATTTTACACAATGGTTTTCAGGAGATCCGGTTGATTTGATAACACACGTCACGATGATAATTGTAATATTGTTGTTTGACGTGAGTAAATGCACTTCGTATCGATAGAAGACAATAACGAACTAATGACTACGGTGATTATGTCGTAGGGTTTTACGTGAAACAAAACAGGAGACCCCACGGTAAAAAATAAACGGTCAAACGTAATCGTTAAAGAAAACCAACAAACAAACAAACGGAAGAATAACAAACAAAAACGCCGGCGTTATCACAAGAGTCGCGGGACACGCGGTGCCGGTATTACTTGTCTTCGTCCACGCCCTCGCGGAACAGGTAAGTGGACCAGTACGACATGTTGAACATGGCGAACACCATCGGGAACAGTATGCGGGATATGACGTCGATGCGCTTGGACCTTGTCGGGAATTTGGACATCCACGACTTCCAGCACGAGTTCTTCTCCATCGGAGGCGTCTGGTGGATGATCTGACTCATTTTGTCCCGGGACATCATCAACTCGGGTCGCATCAGCGGCTTCTAGAAACACGGGGTTCGCGGACATTAGAGTACCAGCGCTCGCCGGGCCCGCGGACCGCACACGACCGTTTCGCAACGTCCATCGTATTCCGTACACGGTTGCGTATCGTATCCGTTTATCGACACGGTCGGCGAATAAAACAATCGGGCCAGTGCCAAAGCGTCTCGCAACGACCCCGGACGGTTTCCGCGCCAACGTCCGCGCTCACGAGAATAGAACGTCGTCGTTCGGACCGTCAGGGGAACGACGAGACGTCTGGAGGAGGCGTACGTTATGACTCGGAAACCGTTCGCTGAAAATATGCAGACCATGCGGACAGTGCAAACATCGTTTCCCAGCTTTTTATTTGGAAAAAAAAAAAGAAAACGAACGAAATAATAATGATGATGATGTGGTGTGTGATTGAGTGAAACGAATCGATGACGATTGAATCGTTTGATTGAATTCAGTGGGGGTGGGGAAAAATAAAATAATAATAATAAAGAAAAAAAATCAAACAATTGCAGGTACACAGTACCTGTTTTTTTTTTCGTTTTACGTAGAGCTAAAAAACGTCGCGAGGTAGAGGGTGAAGGGGTTTTCTACGTGTCGATCCGGGACAAAACAAAACGATAATAGATGCACTACGATGTTGCGTCGGTGGTTCCGCTGATCGTTTCTATGGCTCGTCAATAGGTTGGACCGATCAGCGAACAAAATCAAATCAAAATATTCGCAGCGAATAACAACGGTAAAAAACAAAAAAACAAAAAAAAACGTGTGCCCGAGCGTCACGCCGCGGACCGTACGAACGCAAATGGCTCGCTCCGGGACGTTTTGGATAGATAAACGATTGATACGCGACGAGATGGGACTCGAGATCTCGTCGTCGTCCGTGACGGGAACAAAAGTCGCGCGGACAAGCCATTTCAATGACCTGCGTTCGTTTTGGAAAACGTGCGGGGTGTTTCGAGGTTAAAAACGGTTTACGGTAGACAGACCGGAACACTTGGAAAACGCGTAATAGTTAAGAACAAATATTCCGTTGTTGTTTTATGTTTATGATTACACGCGGCAATGTTGTACGATATCTGTACTCGATGACGTGGCGTCCCGAGCGTTTGTTCGCAATCGATTCGGGGCCGAGCGAGCCATGCGCGCGTGTTCGCGATTACGGTTGTGTTTATCGGTTTGTCGGCGCGGTCCTAACCCCTAAACGCACGGCGATTCGAATCGCGCACGCGTCTACGCGAATCTGACGGTTAGGTTAGGTTAGGTTAGACGGACGGACCGACTCTCGTGGTTGCCCGGGAAGGAACGTTAGGTTAGACCGCTCGGCCGGTGGACGTGTCGATCGAAAAGTGCGCATTACGATCCGCCGAACCGAGTTTGAACGGAAGTGCCACTCGATCCACCGATTTCGGTACGATCATTTGGAGGTGCCGTACGAAAGCCACGGGCGGAAATATTCGTCGTCAGTCACGGTTTCAGACATCGTTTTACGTTGCCGGACGAACAAATCGAATAGCCTTTTAACGTTACGAACAAACAAAAACGAAATCGACACCGTTCGATTATCGCCGATGATTTGCGTGGACCACACAGTTCTGAACGAATTCTTTTGAAACGAGTTCTGGACTCGGCCGAACTAACCAACAAAAAGCGTGAAACCGGAACGCGTTGTGTGTGGCGCGTGTGTGTCGCAGTGTCAAAAACCAACGAAAGTAACCGGTCGGCGGTACGTGACAAAACGAGCGGGGAAAACAAACGAAATGGATTTGCCAAGTACGCGTTCGAAAGAAAGAGAACGTTGAAACGGAATTAATAAAAAAAAAAAAAAAACGGTTGAGGGCGGGCGGGAAAACGGAAAAAGCTGGAAAGTAAATGAAGCGCTTCGAACCGGGTTCTCCGCGCTCGGTCAATGCTCACCGTACTATTCGACCTCACCATATTGAACGAATTCGGCCCGTCCTCGTAGTCGCCGACGTCCATGGACATGGTGCGCTCCAGGTCGCACTTTTTGCTCATGTCGTCCCGGTGCGTGTCGGACCGGGACGCGTAGTTGACCAGCGCGAACTCGAGCAGCGCGCCGAACACGAACGTCAGGCACACGCCCGTCCACACGTCGATGGCCTTGGTGTACGAGACGGGCGGCAGGGACGCGTTGATGCCGGACGTCTGCGTGGCCATCGTCAGCAGCGTGGTCACGCCCAGCGACACGCGCGCCGGCACCGCGCTCTGGTCCAGCCAGAACGACACCCACGACACGATCACCAGCATGCAGCACGGGATGTAGATCTGGATCAGGTAGTAGCTGAACTCGCGCTTGAACAGCAGGTCCACTTTCAGGCAGCTGTACTCCCCTGGAAAACGTCGCGGCGAACTCTTGATTTGCGCGGTCGGCCGGTCGCTAAACTTTTTCACGAGATTGCTTGCGGCCCCATCGATTTCACCGCGTCCCGGGGGGAACACTGTCGTGCACCCGGACGGGCCGCGTCGTTTGCCGTTTGGGCACACGCGTACGCGCACCGGGCCACAGAATCACGTGAACGAAAAACGGTGCCGCCGTGTGTGTTTTGTGCGTTCTTTTTTTTTTCCTCGGTCAATACGGTCAAGAACGGTTCCCGTATTTGGTCTACGTCGCGGAGCGTCCAGCGTGAGTGCCGTACAAAACCCCGTCGACGAAGAGTTAAACGCCCAACGGTGTCGGGAATACAGAGCACGCGGCGCAAAGCCAAACAACGACGTCAGCCGACAAAACCGTAATTGCGACAAACGAGCGTCTCACGTTGAACGTCTAAAGGATTTCAAAACGGAGATTAACCGCGTCGACGGCGGCGGCCGAGTTGATTGCAATCTGGGCTAGACCAAGACCACCGTTCCGGATGTTCGTCGGAAAACGTGGCCGGGCGTTCAGATTTAAATAGCTTTCACAACGAGGAAACGATCCGCGACAACAGATTCTAACAAAGGGCGTATAACTTTCAATATATATATATACATTAACGTTCGTCATGTCGAACGTCCGTTAAGATGTCTTGGTGTTTTCGATGATAAATTCCAACAAAGAGAGGAGGGGGGGGGGATCGACAATGAAATCGTCCGCGATCGACCGAATGACGTGTCGTAACACGCATCCGCGTTCCCGGGCCGTGATCTTTTTAAACACTTACACCGAACGACGACCTTGTATTTTCGGAAAACAATACACGCCGCGGGACATTCGAACGGTCACGACGAAAGTATTATTACAATCGGACACAATTATTAACGACTCCGTATTCGTGTTTTATATTTTTACGTTTACGGGTTTCCCCGATTTGAACGATTGAATCGGAATGACGATTGTGTACATACCTGTGTTGGTTTTGCTGTTGCAATAGTCCGTAAGGAATTTCTCTAACGTGAACCGAGGCAAGTGTAGATTTTTTACCACTTGTACAGGATCGCCTTCTTTCCACAAGAACACTAAATCGTCAGTGGTCCAACCGTCTAAACAAACATTTCAAATCACGCGTGATTACAGTTATCGAAACACGCACGCGCGCACAAGAACAATTTCGGCTAGTGTTTTTTTAGACTTACAGCTGACCATTCGGAGCGAACACGTTTGACGGTCCAGTGGATATAGTTTCAGATTCATCGGACACGACAGTGTGAGAGATATTCTAAATAATAATAATAATAATAATGTATTATCGCTGTCGGATATCTTTGTTTGCAGACTACGCGTATCAAGTGTATGTATCGGTGCTGACCTTATGCTGTACAGAACCAATCCGTTGGGGAATATCCTGATGTAAACGTTCGGCATGATTATGTTGTGGAAATGGCCCTCTTTCTCGTTAGAGAAGAACAAGTCGGGCATCCACACTCTGCTGGCTTCGGTCAGCGTCAGGTATCTCATTTTTCCTGTGCAAACACGGAGAAACGCCTATTAGTCTTTCACGATACCGGGTAGGGGTTCGGTCGTTCGCGGGCTTAGTCGTCGACGACAGACACCGCGATATTATTATCCTTCCTCGTGCGATGACGGAAAACGCGCACGAACACATCTCCGGGCGACTCAAGTAAGGCTAGTAGTAGTAGTAGCTAAGTGATATCCGTGTATTTACCGTTGTAATCGTTAAATTTGAGCCTCTCGTCCATCCATTGTTCGCGGAACGTCAGCTGCACGCTGTACTCCTATCGCACGCACGCACGCACGCACGCACGCACACACACGCACACACACACAAAAAACACACGTTTAGAATATAAACATAATTATATATATATATATGTGTGTGTGTATATATATGTATATATATATATTTTTTTTTTTTAAAATTAAATCGGAGCACAACGCAACGACGTATCGAGCCGAGGGAACGGACTGTGACGGCGGGCACGCGGTGTGGTCCGACGACAATGTTTTCAACGATTTTCAAAACAAACGCTCGCGTCCAGGCGAAATGAACGTTAGGTTAGGCCCCATCAAACGTTTACAATATTTTCCCTTAGGCGTAAACGAGTGGTGGGGCTAGTGATATAAAATCGAAGAGCGTACGTGTTGTTGGCCGAATAATTTCCAGATTCGTAATTTTTTTATCACGCGACGTACTATACGACATGTGATAATTTTTCATGAAAACCGCGTGTAATGCCGAATCTCGAAACGGCGGGCCAACGGTATCCGTTCGCAAACAAAGTCGACGTGGTCGTCGTGGTCGTTCCCTCGGCCGCGATAAACGTGTAATGGCGCGCGGGCGAAAAGTGTTCTGTATGTCGTTGCGCACGTAACGCGGATACAAGGCCGTATAACTGCGGGGGGGCGGAGGGGAGCAGGGTCCGTCGGACTCCATCCCCATCCCGTCCGGAATTCTTTTCAACGTAACGTTACGAGACGTGATTGACATTACAAGAAACTAACCGCATCATTCAACAAACGAACGTTCGGAAAAGCCATCAAAATCTGTCAGGAATAGAACGTGTCCCCCGCGTACGGCCTTGCCCGGATAGACATAGAACTCCGGTCGCCCGTCGTCGACGACTCCCGGGACAACGCGTCCAGGGAGTCGAACAGGGTTTGGTCTGGACGGGAACAAAAGTATAACTACGGCGTAGCAACGAAATTCGAAAACGGGCATGCGTGTTGGAAAGCCGAAAAAGCCGAAAAAGCCGAAAAAGCCAGAAAAAAAAACGAAAAATGCAATAATAACGACATCGCCTCCGGGCCACGGGACGCACGCGTGATCTGCGACGGCGCGGCAAGCGGGACGGAAATCACGAGCGTTCTCGACGACGCGTGATTGATGGGGCCAGTGCCGCGCGGCATGTTAGGTTTATGCGTTCGGGAACTAACTCGTGCGTGCAGGTTAGGTTAGGTCAGGACATACGTGGCGTATAAAGGCATGCAAAACGAAACGAGACGTCGGACTAAATCGTCGTGGATACACATCTGAGGCACAGAGAATTACGGATCGAAAACAGTGAGGCAGGTGACAGTCATAATAACATAATAACAATAAAAATTAAACGCGTTTAGACAACAACAACAACAAAAAAAAAAAAAAAACAACCAACCAAAGCGTTTTTAATTGTTTTTTCTATTCGACAAATTGTCCGACACATCAAAGTTCTTAAATAATGTAGGTTAGAGTTTTCTGCTTATTCGCACGAAACCTGGCTAAAGTAATCGGCTTAAAAGCGACAAATGTTATTTGACGAACACGTGAAATCTTTCCCGTTGCTTTGTTATCGTTGGACACGCCACCGTCTGGTTGGACGTCTTTGTCGTCGGTTTTGGATTTCCCTAAACGTCCAATTATCGCCCAAAGCAACGCGAGCGCGGTTCGGACGGCGAACAACAAACAAACGATTACAAAAAAAAAAAAACCGACTTGTCACATGCTGTACACATTGTAACGCAATATTTTAGAAAGAGTCGGATAACACCGTTCAAACCACGTAAATATATTGTTTCAATTAGTTTGTTTAGTGATTTTTATCCTATTCGAAACGCTTTATCCCATTTGTAAACGCATACTATTGTTATCATTTTTGTTTTGCCCATTACGTTTATTTGATACGTTTTTGTAATTTAATATGAAACTTTTTTTTTTTTACCTACCACTTTAGAAGTGCCCTAATAAATTTAATTAAACAAAAAAAAAAAAAAAAAAAATGGTGCACGCAAATGTTATACTTCTTTATTTTCTACGACGACTGGTTTGGATTTTATAAATCGTCATGAAAGAATAAAAGTAAAATTACTTAGCATGATGTCGTATATGTATATGTATATATATATATAAGTTAATACAATACAATTATGTGTTATTAGTATATGTAAATGTATGATCGTATGTATTTATATACAAGACACAAAAAATGTCTAAATACACACACACACCAATCCAATGCATTTTCAACAAAAACAAAAAATAATAACAAGTAATGAATCCAGAATGATAACGGGAATCAAACGTTCAAGAATACACATAAAACACTTGTAAGATTTCAGTTTGAATAATAACAATACACCTTGTCCAACAGAAAAATAAAACGTCAACAGAGAACTATAAATGCGAACAACGCGTGTTTGTTGGTACACATATAGTTAAATTGAATTAATCGGATCTCGGTTGATCGTTGTGCGTCAGACAAGCAGACCTTAGGACCCGATTGGATTAAGATTACGTGATCCTGTTGGTCAAGACATTTTCCTACGGCCATGAAAAAAAAAAAAAAACATAAACAATCCGCAAATAAATTGGGCGCAATCTCACAACAGAAAACCAAATGATAATATTTTCATTAAAAAAAAAAATAAAATAATAAAATAATAAAAAAATAAATCCAACAAAAATTATTTAAGGCCATCACCCGACTCACCATTTTGTAATCATCAATTCTGCTGATGGACCGTACCAACATGTTGACAAACACAATGCAGGGAGAGTCGCCTGCGGGATACAATAAAGACCGACAAAATATAGTCAGCAGTTAGAAAAAACAAATCAGCATACTACATAACATATTACATTATTTCAAAAGAAAATCATAATAACAATAATATAATAATAATAATAATAATAATATAATAATAATAATATCCAAATAAATAAAAACAAAAATTTTAAAAAGAAACTCAAGAGTAACCTAAATAACGTGGCGGGAAGTACTAGGTATATATATATATATATATAAAATGTATATATATTTTTTTTGTAAGAAAAAAAAAATGCTAGCGCTATTCGTTAGGCCATTCACTATTTATGTATATAATATTACAACATTATGACGTTGTTTTACTTTACGGATTCGAATTAAATAGGGTGTGCGACGGACGTTAAATGCATACACATAATTTTACTCGTGGAGAATTGCTCGCGTGTGTAAATTCAAAACGACCTTGTTGGTAAAAATCCTATTTTTGCAGGTTCTACAATGTTGTTTTATGCGACACATTAGGTAATTCGGCACGTGCTTAGTAGAATGTACGCGTCACGACGGTAACAATGATTTAAAATTACTAAAACATATATTACGTAGGGTCGTGAGTTGGACTATAATCGTTTCCTCGTCGTTAAGTAGTGATTGATCTAAAAAAGCATTGTCCGCAATTCGGTTCTCTTTACCAACAAGCATTATATATATATATATATATAGGTACCGTCGTTTTATTGACACGAAACTATTTCGTTTTACAGGATGTTTCAATATCAAAAACGGTTGTTCTCCGTCGTAATAAACACACCGGAGACAACAAATTATCTAACGTTTACGGAAATTAAATAAATTTTTTTTTAAAAATTTTGACCATACGAGCCCTTCTACTTATACGGTTTGTTTCAACGAGATAAATGATGATTTTCGAATGAAAACCCGTACGGGCGTGTGGGTGTTGTTAAATCGAGAAAAAAAAAGTGTCTCGTTCGAAATGGGTAATATGCATTTGATATAAATCAAATTTGTTTGGTCCGTTATTCCGCAGCATCTATAATTAATGCAAAACCGAAACGGAAGCAGACTCGAGTCCGTATAAATGCATTTGCATTTATATTGAAAATATGATGTGAAGTGCGAATAATTTCATCCGATACTTTCCAGATTTTAAGTCCAGATCTAACATTCGGTTGCACGGCACCCCGGTGACGTTTAACATAAAAATTCGTCAATCGCATCACGAAAAAATAGTGGCCATCAATGTTTTCGTTCAAGGTTTCATATTATGATAACGACAATGGTATTATGGTCAGACTCACAACGTGGTTCGTAATAAAATCGACAACATAACTATCTAAGATCTAAAGCAAAACAAAAAACAAATGCGTGTAATTTATTTAGTTACCTAATTCGTTGAGATCTATCAAGCTCAAAACGCGCAAATAATTAATTATCGAAAAAAAGTAAACTCGATAACCTAACCTGACTTGTTTTTAGGTGTTTTTTTGTGATAAATTAAGTGCGACGTTCTCGAGCGTGCTCTCTCCGACGGCTAAAAGTTAATGACCGAACAATAACGTTCGCGAATTGAACGATGACGGAGTGCCAAGAGAAGGTAAAATAAAGTGTTTTCGACACGAACCGTCCGTTGGACATCAGAAAAACACGCGGATATAAAAATGGCAACGATAACATTTGCGGGACAGCCGATTTAAAACGTTTCGCCGGCCATCCGCTTTGATGCCCGCTCCCGAAAATCACGCACAAGTCTCTATTCATATGAACGTGTTTCGAAAAAAAAAAAATAACAACACAATTGTACCCGTAACGGTAATAATAATGATAATAACAATAATAACAGTAATCCCTCGTAACGAGTCGTAAGGTACCTATGAATTTTATCATTCATAACATTTTATCGATCGTCAATCGTTCGGCGGTCGGTCGTCATTTGTGCGTGACACGCGCGTAACGCGTTATTGATGAATTTTGGTGTTTTTTTTTTTGAACTTTTTTTCCCCGAACGGTCGCGACGGAAAGGAACGAAATCTGAAATCCCGGACGGATTAACGTGCCAGCAGTTGCACTGGAACGAGAAATACGACGCAACGTTGTGGTACGCGCCCCCGGTCGCCGTTGAGACGCGTTTTATTATTGGAGATGTTGGCGACGTTGCCGTTTGGAGAAGACCGGAAAAGCCTCGGACGTTTACGTGTAAATAACAAAACAAGTAACTCTTACAAATCAACAGATGATAATAATAATAATAGTGAAAAAACCTAACCTCCTTTTTTACGTCGCTTCACGGTACCGTTATCCACGCACTTTTCCGGAACCTAACCTCCGCGGACAACGAGGGATTACCGTAACAATAACACGGACCAGTTGATACTGGTCGACAAACCGCACGCCGTTACACGCGAGATCGAACAACAATAATGATAATAATAATAATGATAATAATAATGTAATCAGCGTCCAACGCCTAACCCGGTCCGCAGCCGTTTCAATTGCCGTCAATCCAAAACAATTACAGCGTACTCGAATAACAACAACAACAACAACAACAACTAACATTGCTTACGTTAGCGTTACTAATACGGTATGGCGCCTGTCTAAAACGACCCGTGTTGGATACGCGGACGTGATTGTACACAATAATATTGTAATATTATCACAACAAGCGTATACGATTCGATAATTCTATAACAACATAAATATATTATTGTGACGAGGGGGTGGGAAAAAAGCGGGTTTTATTAAAAAAAAAAAAAAAAAAATTATTTTTTTAAAACGAGCGTACTTGAAACCGCGGTGTTTTTTTATGCGCCTTTTACGACTATTGTTTTCTTTAAACAAATATATATATATATATATATATATATAAAACAAAGTTTATATTTATTTTATACACAATCATTCCATGTAATGTACAAAAAATAAAAAAATAAAAAATAAATAAATAAAAAACTGCTATGAATGCAAAATAAAACGTTAATCAAGAGCAGGTGAAAGATCCAGGAGTAATATTGTCAGTATAACATAGCGGACGGGACCATCTACAAGTATTTAGTATCAGTAACGTTTACGTTAACGAACAGAATATGTATCGTATTTTTTTTCTCTAAAAATAAATATATATATATATATGTATAAAACAACAAAAAATTGCGTTTGGTTTTCGCTCAAAATACCAGCATCCAACCTAGACAAGATGACTTACCATCTTGTTGTCACTTATTGTCATGATACTTCTCACAAATAGGTTTATGTGCACGATTGTTGGGCCATCTAGGGAGTCATAAAATATTTTAAATATATATATGTATATATATATATATATATCATGTAAATGTATACCTGGTTAATTAGTTGTTATCGTATCTAAATAGTACAATAAATTTTAGCGTTTTTTTATATTTTTTTTTTCGGAAAACATTTTAAATTTTTTTCATTTTCGTTCGAAAACGATTTTATTTTTTATTTTTTATTTTTTTAGTCGTTAAATAAAAATCTAAAGCGTCATTCGACGAGCGAGGGAAAATTAAAACGTAAACATTTTTCGACAATTAATTAAAAAATTAATTCTATGCTATATCCTTTAACGTACGGCATTAAAAGCCGTTAAATTTGTTTTACAAAGTTTATTTATAATTTATACGATAAGCAAATGTAAATGGACACATGGCACCTATGTATTAGACACGATCAACGATCACGTCAGACGGCTGTTGATGGATTGAACGATCTGCGGCGAGTGAATATTGTGCAAAAGAGTAATAACTGCAAATGTATTAAGCCCGTTTTTTCCATATAAACAATGCGAAACGTGATATTTGGCTCGGGTATGTTTAAAAAAAAAAATGTTCAAAACGTGTTTTTTTTTTGGTGTATGAAATCAACTCGCGATGTTCATCCATAGCTTGAAAAAAGAAAACGAACTTGAAAAAAATCGATGTTCGTTAGTTAAAACGCAAGAAAAAAAAACAAAAACAAAATAAATGTGCTGTTATGAGAAAACGCGTAGTTCAATGAAACAAGAGTCGTACGTTATGGCAACAAAGTGCGGACAACAGTGCATAAAATATCCGGTAAACCGTAATGATAAATGATCAAACGATTTTCGTGACGTTTCCCGTCGAGAAACAATCAATTTGAAAATCGAGCGAACCAAGTGTGCTTAACCGACTAGACTTACCATATTTTTGTCACTAATATTCTCGACTGTTCGTATCAATACGTTTATTTTAACGATAACCGGGCCATCTAGGAATCATCATTATTAAGAGTGCTGGTTTCGTATCGATTAATTTATCGACAACATTATATTTGGGTGAGATGCAATTGATGCAGTTATAGCCGAGGGCGTTCGCAGGGGTTCATCCGCCGGAGGTCTTCGCACATCTCCACTGCACTTCACACTATATCGGAAGTCCTAATCAGAGGTCTCGTGAATCCACTTTAAAGTCTGATTACGATATGAACTCGGGCGATGGACAAAAATAGATAACATTTTTTTCTTTATGTATCCGGTATTTTTATTTAGCCCATCTGCGGCTAACCTAGTGCGAACTTCGTCAAAAACATTCCCCTCGGACACTAGCGCATTGGACGTCTTATTCCGGACAAACGTCGTAATATATACGGGTTATGTTTTATTAGAAATCTAATGGGGGTTTTTTTTTTTAAGATTTCGAGAAAAAATAACACGAGGGAATGGAAAATAAAAAGAAAGGCCTAGAGCAGCAACTGCCTTCAAGTGCCTCCAGCGAACGCCCTTGAATATAACGAATATTAATAATTAGACAATACATGTTTTCGGTTGTTACAACTATAGCTGCAAAACCTATCCACACTGACAAAGCAAAAATGAGCGACCACTTAAAACCTTTTTTTTTTTTTTGTTTTTCTCTTGACAAACAGGCTTCGTAATAATACGAGAAGGGATTTGACACTGTGTAGAAGAAGCACCCGCGATACAGGTCTTTTCGTTTTGGCGAAAAGCCTAAAGTACTTTGGAGTGTCGGAATATTTAAACAAAAAGTAAAATAACAATGGGGTGAAAAGATAGTAGTAACAAAGAAAATAAAAAAAAAAATAAAAAATAATAATAGAAATAATAAAAAATATAAAAAAAATTAACAAGATGCCTACCGTTTTTATGATAAACTCGCTATAAACATTGAATCAGTCCTTTGCTCGTTTAACGTTTTACGCAAATATTAATCGACATTGTTATTATTATTGTAATTATAAACCGTTACGTTAAACGTTCGATAATACACTCATTTCTGCGCGATCTCACTGATTTCCGTTGTCGTGTAGATTAATAAAAAAAATTATGTCACATGGTCATTGTCAATGTCGTGTTTCCATAAAAAAACAAAATTTTTTTCTCTGTTTTATTCGTGTAATCGCAGTGTTTTTACCTGTGCCGTTGACTCCTGACGGACGTATCCTAGCATCGTAGCTGCCCGGGCCCAGGATCTGATCGAGTACCTCTTTTTCCTTCTGTCTGTAGTTGACTTTCGGGGGACATCTGTGCTGAGAACTACTAATACAGCCGTCGTCGTCAACCCTAGCGCTAATAAACCGGATATTATTATTATTTTCAACAACGAGATAAATATATATATGTGTGTGTGCAAGGCCGTATTTTTGTTGTTTTTTTTTGGGGGGACGGGGACGGGGAGGTTAAAATTGTTAATAGTTATAATGAATTGAATTTATTAAACTAAATTATTAATGTGGAGACACATTACATGTTAACTCGCAATTTTATCGTACACAACATAAATCTAGTAGTTGAAAATATATGATTAAGTTTTAACCCCCCTCCCTCCACCCGGAAAATGTGTTCCTGCTACGGCCTTGTGTGTGTGTGTGTGTGTGTGTGTGTGTGTGTACGTCGAATACTATCGACGAATAAAATATGTCTCGATCGTTGTACATCGCGACGTTCGTTTCGATTGAAATCCAACCCAAGAGTGGACTGTGACGCTGAAGGTTCAGGCGAGTAACCGAATTTGAAAAAAAATGCACTAAAAAAGTGTGCAATAATTCCCGAAAATCTTGTCGAAGTCGGCGCCGGAGTCCAAACTGCGAGTTATTTCATAAAACATCGGGTAATTTTATTATTGTGCGTAGGCCGACAAATAAAACAATAAAACACGTAGCCCGAGGCCCGAGTACGAAATTTCTAGAGTGCCTGGGCGGTAACATACACCCGCTTACTCGCCCTGCCGGTCCGGCACCGATCCAATCGTTCGAATTTAACGCGAATTAGACGACGGACCCGTTTGCCCGTAATATCGACACCGTGATTCTAACCTAACCTAACCGTTGAATGCGATTTCCTTACCAACAGTGTTGTGCAATGTGCGCGGATAAAAAAACCATCAGAAACGACGGCCATTCCTTGAAACCGATTCATCGTTGGCGTACCTGAAATCAAAAACGAACGGGAAATCAACACGCGCGCAAGCGTTACAAACGGTACGTAACATTGGCGTATTATAAAAACCCGAATCCCCATTAGCTTCCCCTTATCTCTGGTCTTCGTGATATTAATTATGACCTACGGTTATTTTCATACAATTGTTCTGTTTGTTTGCAGCCGCGGACATCATGCCAGTAGACTGTAGAGAACGGGAATGTAATTCCGGCGGCCAGACGCGAGTGCATACGAGTAACAAAATAACGTAACAAATGTTACGTGTAAAAAAAAACCCCCCCTTTTTAAATTACGGTCTTGAACGTTTTTTCAAATGGCACCGATGATTTATTGGGACACGTTTCACTCAGTTCCATGCTCCGCGACGGAAGACCGCGCACGCGCCTATGTGGTCGGGGACCTAACGGTCGAAATCAAAAGCGGACGACGAACGGAACCCTTTTGTTGAAACGGGTCGACTGCCCACGGCGGGAGGTTTACAGTCCAATCGTACCGGTCCCGGTGAATAGGACTCGTCAAAGTCCGCCGCACCTGTACGCCGTCGTGACGTCGTGCCGATCGACACGGGACACGGGTTCGCAGCAACTCGCCCCCCCCACCGGCCCCGGCTCAAGGGGTTAGGCACGGCACAGGCCCGACACGTTTTGCCCTCGCAGATTCGGCCGAACACGTTCTGGCCACGAACCTGACCTCTTAAACGTCCGAGAACCACCGAACACTCAAATAATAGACGTCTTCCATAACGCGTTGTCTTCTCCGTGAACGGTATTTGACATTCTCTTCGAGTTCGCCGCTCACGAGTCTCGCTAAGAATTCGATGACGTTTCCAACGTCGACAATAGGCCGACCCGGGGGGGGGGGAGACAAAAACCGCTGTGACCCCGTCAGTGTCAACGCCTCGGGCCTCGGTCGACCGAACGGTAGCGCTTTCCATTCGGTCCACGGAGAAGTCGCCCGGTCGAGTTCGTCGGACAAACCATACGGCGGCGCGGGCGGCGCGGGGGGAAATTGATCTGACGCGGGGCGCGCGCACGTTGCCCGGGGCTACCGGGGCCGTCGGCGAAATCCGTGACGTACGCGGGGCGGCCGTGTTACGTCATCGTCACGCGGCGTGCGCCCGGTCGTTTCGCCGCGCCGTTTACGCGACGCAGGAACGGAATCGGAGAAATCCCGAAAGATCGGACCGTTTGCGCGCGATTTTAAAAGAAACGGCGTTCACGCAATTAAATAAAGACGAACGTTATGTTTCCGTTATTTCATTTGGACCGGAAACCCGACCGACGACGTGTGTGATGAGAACGTGGACCGAAGATTTTTCGGCACGTTTTTCTTTTCTTTTTTTTTCCAACGAATTTCTCCAAAAACATCCAGTGCCGCCTGGTCTCGGAGTGACGTAATTTCATTAGTTGCACACAGTCCGGTCGAGTCTCTTTGACGGCGTAACCCATTTAAATTGGATCGCACGGAAGACCAATTAAATCCGTTTATTTAACAGGTGACCCTTTTGTGCGAACAAAACTTCGTCTACAGGGGTTCCTAATTGCATATAAATTACGAGGGAAAACGGATTTTCGTACACCCACGCATCCGGTTCGTATTTCCAGTCTCGCCGAACGACAAAACTTCATGCAATATTATTTTCATTTATTTTTTTTTGACCTCTGAGATAAAACCGATTATGTTTAGGTCCCGGACCAAAAACTTATTGTCTCAACATAGTGTTTATATATTAATAATATTTTTAATACTTAAAATTGGAATAGTTAAAATACAATCAATATTAATAACTTTACACGGTACGTAAATATTATTTATAACGATTGCCTCTTAAAATCCGTTAAAATTGATCGGTATTTGCGCAGAGACGGCGATGACCAAGAAATGTTTGTGCAGATGTGTGTACTGTATAGATTTCGATTCATTTGTGCGTACAAAAAAAAAAGTCGCGAAACGAAATTAATTACTTTGCCGGTGCTACTTACATTTGAAACTTTGTTTTTGATTTGGAAATACACGAAAAGTTTAATTAGTTTGGCGAAAATAGAAATATGTACTCATAGACATTCAATGGGAATTCGAGTTGCTGAGAATACTCCGACGTCACGTTAATTCGATCGCATTTAATCGATGGGTATTACATTCGATTTACTCGGTGCTGTGTAATTGATGAACACTAATGATAATAAACTTCTGTTGCGAAAAATGTTTTCGTTCTCATTCGCGGCGTGCGCGGTAAAACGACTAATTTTAATATCTACAGAGTGTTTGGCGAATAATTGTCAGTCGATCAGACACGTTGCGACGAGCGCGTTGTCCCGAACATTCGTGTACAGTCATCAAATAATAATAATAATAACATACACTCGTAAAACTTCTCATTTCGTTTACCGAACATAACGATATCGCACGGGCGCAAAACGAACGCTATTGGTTTTGCACTTGCGTGTATATTTCCCACCCGTTACGACAGTGTATGCGTTAGCCTACCAAAATCTGTGACACGTGTGATCAATACCGTTCAGCTACGGTTGAGGCCAACCCCCGCTTTCAAAACGCGAAATTTATTGACATAATATGCGCGTGCTGAAGGATTTCTACCGGAAGACGGCACGCAAAAAAATAGTTTACATTGTGTTGTTCTCGTCGAAAACATTTTCCAAATAGACTGTATACATTTTTTTTGCGAATGGTTTCTTAATGAACTTAAACTTCCGAATGACGCGTCATCAATCATCAAGTTTATATTCACGTGTTGATTACGTCGGAGAGACGCAGAAAAAAAAATAACTTAGATGTACATGTTTTATACAGTTTTCGGATTTTCAAAAGGACAATAGAAATTGTTCAAAATATACAATCACGATATCATTGCTCTCGTTGGTTGCGGAACGACCTTTTAATGGGTTTTTTACAATGTATGTAAAAAAAAATTACTTTCCAAAATTATCTATAAAAACTGTAGACGACGTATTTGTATAAAATCTACAACATTGCCGTACGTGAATTGTGTAGACTATTAATCTAACAGAAATCATTACGATTAAAAATCGTTTAAGCCACATTACTTATTCACTGATGTTGGTTTTGTGATTTCGTTAAATAAACTATAATATGAATACGAATAAATTTAATTAATAACAAAACCCCTTACTTTAACGATTTACGATTGAATCAATTTTAATATTTATTATTATAAATTATCTTTAATGTCGACCATAGATAATTAATTATAATTTATAAATATTACTTTTTCAACGCAGTCGACAACGCGGAAAATAACAAAGAAAACGAACAAAGACCCTGTCGAAGTGTCCACAAGAATAAACTTAAATCAATAAATTCTGAAATAATTAAGATATAACGAGTTGCTGAAGTTCGTCTTGTTTGTTTTTGTTTAAGAAGTCGCTTGAACACAATACGAATAGAAGCATTACGAACTATACAATAATACAATGCAAACGATGTTTAGGTATGGGATTATAATATTTAAGTTTAAATTACACATTATACATACTATGTACATTTTGATCAATGGTTAAGTTTATTACTCTATTTGGGATTTAATTTATTTGGTTATTTTAATGTGTTGTGATGATTTCGTTTTACTATATTCAATAATTTTTCAATAAATGGTTCATATATATAAAATTTTATATTAATTTTCGGTACGGTGAAAATAAAGTACAATATCGATTTGAGCTTATAGCGTTCGGTGCGTTACGGTCTATAGACGAGACGTATATTGTAAATCATAATAATGAAAAATATAAAATGGCAGAGAAAAGAAATCTCTCGGGAAAGCTGCCAGCTACGTGGATATATAGACGGAAAAGTGGAAACGGTGCAGGTATATATATATATTCATTTATTTTTCTACTCGACCCTTAAGCCACGCTGGAAGCATTTAATTTAGGCCGGCAGAAGACTTAGTGCGGGTTAGAAAATCCCGGAAACGTTCAACGCAATAAGTCTGATGGTTTTCTTGCGTCGGCCGAGATCGTGTACGAAACGCGAAAAACCGCGTATTACACTCGACATTATTACGTGGCCGTACGAACAAGAGTTTTTAATAACACGAATAAATGCCTTCTCCTGTCCTCCGCATTGGCGTTGGTATACGTTGTACGTACCGTGCGTGACGATTGAGTAACGCCGGTTGTTTGAAACAAAACCGTACAAACAAGCGCTTAAAATAGTGTTTACGATTATTGGTTTTAGCCACGAAACCGTGTTGTTTCACTCGAGAAAACGAAGGCGTTGGTTTCGTAAATCATAACGGGAATTCGCCGATCACGATCAAACGTTAGGAGGGACGCGATTGAACGACGATACCAAGTGCACGCGGGGTTCGCACGGGAAAAACAACCCACGACGCCGAACGGACGAGTTGTCGTACGCCGGAGTTGATCGACAGAAAACGTCGGCCGTTTGGCGGGAGTGAAAAACAATCGCGACGTCATCAAATAGCCGCTTTACCGCCGACGACCGGCGCCGGAGGGAAACGACATTTTGATTTCGGATGCCGCGACTAGACGGCGATAAGAAAAACGTCCGGGGACCCGGACACGTTTTTACGGGCCACCAGTTGACGCGCGTCGCGTATCGCGTAACGGGTATTGTTATGTGTCGAACGGAACGCGATATATATAAACGCGTTTGAAATATCCAATTTAAAAAAAAGTGCACCGCCGACGCGGCTCCCCTCCCGGACGGATATCGCGTTTACGAACAGCGGTCGTAGTGACGGGATGGGGTAGGGGAATGGCACCCCTCCATCATTTATTATTATCTACATGTTTCATCCCTCCGCTTATTTTGTCCAAAATAACAAATCCCCCTTTTAAATTGTACAACGAATATTGGTGTTTTTCACGACGAATTTTTAATTAGTTTTACAACAACGATGTTTATTTTATTTTTTATTTTTTGGAAAATTTTAAGAAAACGCTATTATTTCTACACCTGCTCCGTGGCATTGCCCGATAATGATGATAAACTATAATCGTGAGTCGTGACTAAAACAATAAATGTACAATTTATCACTTATGAATAATTCTGATAACGTATTATTATTGACGAGAACGTTACGAATATTTAGCGTAACACGATCGATTATTTGCTATTCGTACAGTTTTCACTGACTTAAAGTTACAGTATTATTAAACACGTTTTTATTAAACTGGTCAACTGAATCGAACTCGAGTACAAGTAACATTACGACTTCAGGACAAACACGTAGGCATCCGTCCACTTATTCTGAACCATTTCGACCACTACGAGGAAGAGCGACGATGTCGTCGTTGTAAAAAAAAAAAAAAACAACAAAAAAATACGTGAACAGCGTCGGGACTGGAAAGCTCGTACGACACCAAGTGCGGTGGCGGCGCGGCCGACGACTACGTTTGTTCGTTTCGGGCGAACGGCCGCGCGCTTAAAAAATAAATTATCTCGCGGTTTTCGCGCGTACGAAACGACGCACAACACGACGACGGTAATGATTATTAATATTGTTTTATACGATTGTCGTCGGTGACGGCGGAGCGGTAACAAAAAAGAAAAAAAGATAAAAAATAAATAAATAAAAAACACGTAGGGTGGAGGGAAATATGCGATTGCAACGTTATTCCTTTAGCGTTCGTACCATCACGTACCAAAGCTTTTAGCAGGGCGTGGCCCGTCGTAAATACCGTATATATATATATATGCGTGTGTGTTTGTATACATAAATTTAACAAAAAAAAAAACAGAACGTGAAAAATACTAACAAAAATAACTGGAAAAATTATTATCTCGCTATACGTGCCGTATGATGCGTTCGCCTCTTGACGAACGCGTTACGCCACGGCCCGGCGTAAATCAAAAACAATAAAATAATAATAAATACAAATGAAAACGCCGAAAAAAAAATAGTTCGTTATAAACTGGACTTATGGACTAATGTCCAAACGGTTAACGAGAAATATTCGGAACCGCAATGCGATAAACGCGGACGTACGCGTCCGCCGATAATTACGATCTACGTGTTAATCGTTTCATTACGATTTCTATATCGCGAGCAGCGTAAAAACGAATTGTTTTTCGGCCGAACAAAAATAAAACTAATAATTACTAGAAATAATGATCGAAGACGCAAGATCAAATATAATTTAATAGTTTACCGTACCTATTTGAAACGGAGATAACCGATAACGTTGAGCGTTGAATCGAAACATCGATCGAGAAACACTCGTGTTTGCCACGGGATTCCGTGATAAATAACGCAATATTACATGTCGTACCCGTTACCTAAAACATAACTACGGTCCAAAGCGAATAAACTTTAATGATAACCGAAAGTCTTTTAAAGTCGTCCCTAAATATCGTGTTCAATAACGAGGCGTATTTATTTTTCGCGTTACACGCGTGGGGTCGGTTTTTTCCGTTTTTACGTGACCTACAGAACAACGGACGAGAGAGAGATAGAGTGGAGGAAGGGGGGCAGTGCTTAAGACGAAATATAATAATTTACGTCCACCGCGTACCACTATCGGTCGATCATCGGAAATTATTAAAACAGCCCACGCGGTACAATTGCACGTTAACGATACGAAAACACGCGATCTGATTTCAGGCCACTCGGTGGGATGAACGATAAGGATAACTGATTGTACGAAAACCTTCTGCAACGGACTTGGCCCGTAAAACGTGTGAAATCATTAAAGTTGTCTGCAGGTTTATAATTTATTTTCTTTGCGCCGTTACTATATTATTATTACGGGAACGAAAATGTCCGGGACAATTTTTGTTTCTTGTTTTTTAATACTCCGACTATCAAAACGAAAACATTCAAATGCATAGTAATATATTTTATAATATATAGCGTGTGAATAATTTATGGGTTGGTTTCTTGTTTATTCGCGCAGTTAATATTGTTCCGGTAGGTTTATATATATATATATATATATATATGTAAAAAAAGAATATGTTTTCACGCAGTTTCTAGATTGACGGTACTTGAATTTTTCATTCGGGAGATCTGGAAAAATAGGTCGAGTGGCATAAAAGGCTCGTGTAAAAGCGTTTTTAGTATACGTCGTTTTGAATTTCTGATTATGTGCATTTTAAATATAGTTTTAACCTTTTCGTTCGCACGAGGAAAAAAAACCCTGTGCACATGCACGTTGAAAAATGACACTATTTTGTTGGATACAAAGGCACGAAGGAAAAACCGTATTAAATCAAACACGAAGATGAGATTTCCCTTAAATTGTATTATGACCCCACCGACTCGGAACGTTTTTTCCCGGTGAGGGGCCGGGTGTCCTCTCAACCGGACGGATAATAAATTTGAAATTTAACTTTACATGACACTGAATGATCATACGCGTAAAATCGATTTTTAATCAAAAAACGAAATCGGTGCTAATTAATTTTCAGTAACGACCGAAAACAAATAACACCCGACGCGCTTGCGACACAGCCCCCAGAGTCAGGTAAACACGACATGATTTTATTAGAACACCTCCTATCACCACCGAGCGCGTTCGCGTTTCGTTTGCGCGTTTTGTGTTCGACGATTCGGCGGTGTATTTCGTTCCCCGGACGTTTGCAGTTACTCCGCGTGCTGGTTTCGGCGTTAAACGTTAGTGTCGGTTCGGTTAGGTTAGGCCGCAATCCGTCCGTATTGAAACGACGAATTGATCGTCAGAAAACGATGCTCTACGAATACCGCGGGCCGCGTTGGAATTCATCCGCAATCGAATACGATTTATCGCACGTACACTGCGCGGCTGACGGTCGGAATGGGAGTGTGGGTTTTTTTTTGTTTTTTGAAATTAATGCCCGTAGTTTATTCGTCCATTAGCAGCGCCGTGCCGGTAAGCGGGACGTTTGTCAGAGGGATTAGACCGCAGTAAAAAAAAAGCAAAGTACGTCCGACTGCGAACGACAAAAAAAACGCGAACCCTTCACGTGACGACTACGCGGTTTTTACCGATCGAAAACCGCGTCGAACAACGTACTACGTTCGATAACAAAACCTTGTTTCGGCGTGGGTACGCGCGTCGCGGCAAGCGTTCACGGAGAGCGGATAGCTAGAAAATCTAAAGTTAAAACAAAACGTTTTTTCAACGATTCATCTGTTGTTCCGCGGATAGTTATACAGCCGGGTGTTTTCACAATGCGCTTGTTTCGTACCGAACGCAAATCAAATGATATTTAATAAAATTGTAGGACATCGTTTTACCGCGGTCACAGGTATCGCTGGAAATTGCGTCTCGTCAACAACGGACGAGTTTCAAAGGAAGTTTTAATTTTATGCCGGCGACATAATACGATTTACTTGTTACCGTTCGGTTAATTGTTACGGGAGAGGGGGAGGGGCTTAATATTAGTTGCGATTCACGTTATTAAAAAAATTATTTTCCCGTTCGTCCACACTACTTTTCTAAACTTTAAACGATAAATAAACCGTTCGTTCAATAATCGATGTGTTTAACAATATTAAATATTTTTCGTCAGAATATGAAGTTAAAAATAGAAAATCTTTATAAGCTTCTAAAAAAAAAATGTTTTATTCTCCGAGATGAAAAAATATTGATTTTTTTTTTATATACTACTTTTTTTTTTTTTTAATTATTCATAAGTACTTTAATTGACCGAGAAAATGAGTGTTCTGCGTTTAATGGATTACGCTGTACGTATATATTTTACTATGGTTTTATAACAATGACCGCCGGTCGAAATATTGTGTATTTAAAATACGGTATAAATTTTTCTTTTTTAATACAAATTGATAGTTTTAGAAGGCATTGGTTTTATAATAATTTATGTGCTTGGTCGGGTGTTTTAAATTTGCCTGTCGGATTTCAAACACGCAAGTTTGAAAAGTGTAATTTATATGTTGATAAACGCGTATTACCTACATTTCTATTAAAAACAACAAAACATAGAAGTAAAAAGTTTCAAGACTCGTGCGTACTTGGTTTGTGAGCGAAATTTCTAAAACGAGTTAGCTTAGTTTAACGAAAGTTTTAAAAAGAACACACAAACGGTTTGTGCACGGTTTTCGAATGTTTTGGCGTGCTTCCTGGCCGAAATTCGTTTCATTGTCCACTTTTTGAATACGTTATTTTCCATTCAACCGATTCCATTGTCGCGCGTAATTTCTTTTCAGCGTGTTTTTTACATTACGGAAACAAATTATACTATTACCCTATTTATTATAATTTATAACGATTGTTCATTATTACTCGGAAAACGTAATTTCAAATATGTGTTTGCATAGGAAGCGTCGATTTATTTTTATACAAATACGTATCACCGCGGCTCTTCTTGGGACCTAAATAGAATACGTAAAGGTTTAGCGCTATGAAGGACGTAAAGACGAACGGTTTCGTGTAGTAAAAATGACTCGGCGAAGAAAACAGTGAAAAGAACATTTCGTTTCGTTCGTACCTCCGCGAATTGTTTATGATCCGTTTCGTTTTGAACACGTTCAAAAGCATTTTACCGGATTGGAACGCATGTAAGTTCAGGGTTCAGACGTGACGGAAGTTAAGCTCGCGTACCGATACAATATTATTGCGAGACAGAGCGATTAGATTACTCGCGTCGACGGTATAAAAAAACACCTAAATAACACACACACACACACACATGTACGTTATACGATAAATTGGTATATGTATTGATATACATTGGAGAGGGGAAAAAAACGACTCGACATTCTGGTAAAACTAATCGCTGTGTTACCGACGTTTATTATCGTATTGGTCGCGGTGTTGTTTTCCAAACATAAAATTTTGAAATCTACGACTCCGTCGAAACCGAAACGTGACCGAGAAAATACGTTGGCCGCGGATCACGGCATACGGAACGTATGCGCCCCCATCTCTCAACCCCACTCACAAAATTTTTTTTACCCTTTTCGAAAACCGGCGTTTTTCTTGGCCTATTGTACTAAAATATGATAACAACCGAACGCCTCGGTCTGCGAATTATCGAAACAAACGGTGTTCGGCCGTCAAGATCTCGAGCAACCGACGCCGGAGCGTGTCATGTCGACGAGACGTCCGGGGGGGAAATTCAATCAGCCCAACTTACTCGACCGTCGCCACTCGCTCTGATCGGCAGCGACGTGCACGTACCCGTGAGGCACAATATCGTCGTGTCCGGCCGGTTTGCTCGACGGTCGCAATTGCGGCGCGACACGTCGTACTACACCGTCCGTCCCGGTCGACCGGAAATTCGACCGGCAACATCCGCTCACGATGGCTCGGATCGGACCGTACGGGACGCGAGCTCGTCTGGCGCCGGAGGCAACTCGAACGCATACATTATATTTTCACCCTTTTTGCAAACGTTATTTTTTTTTTTTTGTAAGAAGCGTACGAAAACCGTACGAGAATCATCACGATCATAATTGCGCTCTTCTCGGTTCGACAAGGTCGTCGGCGACAATTAAAGGTTTTTAAGCGTGACCCGAAAACAAGGCCGACCAATGTTTTCACTTTACAAACAAATCCCTCTGGAAGTCCAGCGCTCCTAACGGTTCCGGTCGTCGAACGAACGGACTGGTGACGGCCTTTTGGCCGACGAGCTGATGAGAAAACGATTGTTTTCTTAAAATTTTTTTATTCGCGACCGCTAAACATTACCGTGTTTGTGGTAAACCCGTCGATAGCACGGAAATCGCGTGACGCCCGTTTAAACACCCGAAACGTAAAGCGTACCGAGTACAAAACCGACGAACCGAAATTTTCGAACGAAAACATATTGTCCACGTGTAATCGGATAAAACCAAACCCCCCCTACCCACCCCCCGTAAGAAAACGCATACTACACATTACGTATTTGTTTTCGTGCACTTACCGGACGTCGGCGGCTCCGTCGTCGTGTCTCGGCGGCGGCGGCGGCGGTGCTACAAGAAAAGACGGGCCATCGCCCGTCCGTCGCAGTCGGTCGGCCGTCGAGATGTGCGCGAGCAACAGAACGCACACGCACACGCACACGCACACGCCGGACACTCCGGGAACGCGCCGCCGGCCGGGGGAGTGTATCGACCGGGCGGGCGCGGGCAGCCCCGGAGACTGGGCCCGGTGGACCACCAACGCAAGCGCACACGCGCCGCCGACGCGGCGCGCCGCCTCTCCGTGACCGCTTGCCGCGTCCCTTACCGACGGGGTCGGTGCGCGCGCGCGCGCGCCGCCTGACGCGGCGGGGAACGCAGCGGGGGAACGCGGCGGGGGACGCGGCGGGGGAACGCTCCGGCGCGGCGGAGCGCCAACGATCGGCGGACCCGAAATCCCCGTTCCGTCGCGGCGAACGTACGCGTCCCGGGCCGCGGCATCGTTTCGGATCGCACGCGGTGTCCCCTGAGCCCGTCCGGCGGCCCGCGGACATTATTGCACCTAAACACGTACGACTGCGAGCGGCGTAAGAATTTAATCCAGACTTCGTTGACACGGTGGACGAGCCGCCAATGTTGTTTACTGTATGTTTTTGCGAACCGAACGCATCGTTGACATTCTTGGCGGTCACGCGAAACCCCCTCCCCCCCCCCCTCACCATAGAGACGATTATCGAGATCATCGAAAATGACGTTACCCACCTAGCGATTATTATTTATATCACGAAAAATTGACGACCGTCGATTTATGCACCGTACTTTCGGGCGTTGTCATACCCAGTCAGCGTTACGGTTAAATACATTATTCCATTCGAGTTCAATACATTGTCAGCGTCCGTCAACATTGTTTTCATCGTCATTTGGGAACTTTTATAACTATGGTATGTGTATGAATATAGATTAATGCGATCGATTATTAAGTACACCAACACGTTAGACAAAAACAGGCTTAATACGAATCTTACATTTGAAGAAATCCTCCCATGTCCAGTACTGTGTTAAAAAAATAGTAAGTATAAACAAAAAACCAAATATTATATGAACTAATATTTTTATTGTACCGGTCATTGATAAATAATTCGTCTGATTAGAGACCTCTAAAAATATTTTCGCCCGGCCCGCAACAGAGTGACCTAGTCAAATAGACCTAGCAAATGGACAAGCGTGCAGTACATTTTTAGCCAATTATTTTCATTGTTTTTAATATCTAACATTTATTTATATGTTGTGATTTCATAGTTGAATTTTGTGACGTCCGTAGACAAATTACCGTGACGCCCGGAACTTTTATTGATATAGGTCCATGATCGTATTTAACTCGATTAATATTTACAGTAATTTTTTGGAGGCGATATAAAAAAAAAATATTGTGTGTGCAGTAACGTTACACAGAAATTTTAAGCACTGGGGAGCTGAACACGCGTGCTGCTATGTCCTATGAATGAAACTCCGTGCACGTCCAAAGACTTGACGGATATACAACGGGAAACACTCGTTTAACGTGATTATTTCATTGTAATTTACAGATATTTTACTGTATGTGTTCCGCTTGCCAATCGTTATAATTTTATGCTATGCGATTTTTTTGTTTTTAACGTAACTGTGTCCCGGACGCGACAAGAAAAATGTACACGGAAGTCTGTTTTTACGAAACGCGTTAAATTCACTGTTGATGGTCCTACGTTTTTTGTTTTTTTTTTTTAATTATCTGCTAACATTTAGTGTTCTTATACATACATTTTCATTCGGGCGTATCTAACCTAAACTTACGTATTGTTTTCGTATAACGTGTTCTATAATGCCGTTCTAATGTGAATCCGACACGAACGACCAGACGGGTATGATTCAAGTGTCGTAAAACACTTGGAACTAACGTGGTCAGCGTGGTACAATTTTTACATTTATTTACGTGTGTTTTATTTGATTTGTATACGTTGAACTACAAGAAAACAATATGAGTAAACATGAACAATTTGAACGTAAAATATTATTAATACGTATAAAAAAACATACCAACGTTGAACGTATATTCAACATCTCTAATTATTATTTTTTTTTTAATTCAGTTTATGACAGACCATTGAGATAGATAACTATCTGTTTTTCCCCATTTCTTCTATTTTAAACTTTTAATAAAAAAAAATACATTAATAATTACATTATATATTCTGGTGTCATAAACGGAACGAAAATATAATTTAGGCGTGAAATTAAAGTAATTTAAACGGAAATTGATTAATGAAAATTCGATTATCGTTGAAATAATTTCAACTGGTGTTTGTTAATTATTCATGAGTTAACGCGAGAAGACTGAATCGACCGAAAACCAAGTAACGGAAATATAACAATTACATTTTACGATTTTTCATTTTTTTTTTTTGATAAAATCTGTTTTGAGTACTAATGTCATGTTGCGACTGTAAATAACGTGATCTAAAAAAGTCTAACGGTTCTAATTACATTTACCGTAGTCCATATTACGTTTGTAAATGTACAGTTCATATTTAAAAAAAAAGGCTTTAAAACAGTAGTTATAACCGATCTCAATTGAGAACACCGCTAAATGCTAATAGTGCGTTACACTCGAATCAATAAATAATGAGTGACACAGAATAACGTTAGATATTATAAAAGCCTCTTAGTTGAAGTGCTTAAGTTGTTCAACAATTTGTTGCTACTGCTAATTATATAATACAGTTTTTTTTTTATAAACATTAAATATAATAAACGATGTAAAGCCCTGTTTATTAATTCATAAATGATTTATATACAATGTCTATCCTTAAACAGTTTTTGATATAGTTACGACACTCGAAATTGACGATTTGTCTTGTGCAAACAAATGTTATATTTTGTCAGGGCTCGCGACAACAACTATACAACAGTATAAAACTTGGACGATTGAATGGGTCGTCACTTAATATCCAGTTTTTTGTAGGGTTTTTGGGTACTAAGGTGTTTTTGTTGGTGGATCGTTCAAACCCGAAACATCTTAACTTTCAAGTCATTTAGTCTTTTACATAAGAAAAAAAAATGTCGCAAATTAATTTTGAAGGGAGTTTTCGGAATAATGATAAAAATAAAAAAATAAAATAATGTAGAAATAAACATTTTTTTTCAACGCGTCTTTTCAAAACTTCAATAGAGAGTTTTAAGACGTCTTTTCGTTGTTGTTGCCATCTCGAGCAACAGACGAGCGCCGTCGACAAACTGCAGGGAAAGCACGAACAACTCTCTGATGACGACACTATAACGTATCTAGATATATATTATGTACATGGTACTCGTGTATGCGATATGTACTGCAAGCGATTGTATCACTAGTGTTTGTGGCTTTGGGAAACGCTGCTAGAAATTAATCCACCGGTCGAGAGCGTGAATCCTTTGACAAAAGTACACCGATTGTGATCGGAACGACGCACGGCCGAACAACCGTATCAGCGCTTTGACGTTAATTACTAATAAAAAAGTGTGTAAGAGAATTTAAAAAAACGATCGAACGAATTGTTTTGTACGTCAGAGTTACAAACCTCAAAAACAGCCTCAACAACTCTATCGTGTTTTCACACGCGTTATTAGACTACGCTGTTTGCTTATAAACAATGCGAAATCTCGAGAGTCCTAAAATTCAACCAAACAATTTTTTAGAAACGCGTTTCATAAATAATTCGTCAACTATATGCTAATGTGTACATAATTAAAGTATTAAAAAGACCGACGGTCATGACATGTGATGTTTTTAATACCCGCCTACGTACACGCGTACACACGCGAAACAGACATTACCGAATGAAATTCTTAGGACTCGCAGATTATAATTATTAACCGAAACGTCACGTCGGAGAACAAACTGCTTTCGACAAGGCCATGATTAATGCAATCGCCTTTTATTTCATCTAAATGGAACCTATATCGGTAGTGAAACATTAATAAATAATGTGCCCAAAGTGCGTTTTTCCGAAAGACATAAAACAAAACGCGGCGTCTAAACTTTAGAGTTCGACAAAGTATCAAAAGAAACGGGAGGAAAAAATAAAATAAAATCCACCGTATTTCTCCAGGTATAAGAATGAGTATACTGAATAAATATACTTCTACGGGACTCCGAATACACCTACTTAGTTAAACATGGGCGTTTAATATTTATTGGATGGCTGTTTGTTTAATGGGATTCGTAATGTTAGTTTCGAATCGAGCGTTGAAAATATATTTTCGTTTGCTCCCGCCTGAAGGTACGCGGTGATCTTTTTTTTAAATTTCGGTTTTCGAAAATTTATTCACGTGGCGGAATCGATACAACTAATATGTACTCTTTGAATCTCTTAAAGTACAATTCCAACGTATAAAATATACACGCCTTGGAAAAACTATAACGAAATTTACACGTTAATAAACCGTGATCAGAGCGGATCAGAGTAAAAGGTAAAACGAAAAAAAAAAAGTCGTTTGATTGGAAACAGGGAAAATAGGTTAGGTATTTACAAATTCATTCGACGCTTGTATATTTCGACGGGATGTGAAATGTATAAAGGATTTATTTGAAATGTGCAGATAACGCTGAAAATGCCACACGATGTGAAATGACACAGAACAAGTTTAATTGCATTTAACGAAACCACATCATTTCCATTATTATTACCAAGTATGAAATCAAATACTAATTCAACTATAGTTATAAATTAATCGTCAACGTAGATCAAAGGTAATTTTTTTTTTATAACCTGATCAAATTTTCCAAGAAATGTTATATTTCAAACGCGTAGGTATCTGTGTATCGATTTTTCGAACCCGTTGGATTGATTAAATATGACATTTCAAAATTGCAATATATTTTTCGTTAAAATCAATATACCCTAAAAATTTGCAAAAATATTATGTAAGTAGTAAAAAATATGCACGTGAAAATTACAATAGTACACACATAACAATATAATGGCGATCAAATCATTGAAGAGACATATGAGAGACTACAACGACTTTTGTATTCGCGTTTTATACGATTAACAGTCCATTGGGAAATATGTATTCACGTTTTACGTTCAAAACGTTTTATTTGATAAATTATTACACTTTTCTTAACACGAGAATCGTAATTTCATTCACTATTATGTTAACGAATCATTAACGGACGAATAAAATTTTAAAAATATATTTATACACGATTTTTTCTACACACAATTTTCGTTTTTATGCGCAGTTGGGTTTGTTAGTAGTAACCAATATCAATATTTCGCGATAATCCGCGCAGCCAACAATATTTTTAATTAAAAATGCACACGGCCGTTTTGATCGAAAAAATTATGAATTTTCTTCCGGTGGGGGGAGGGGGTTTGATAATCAGGAACTTCAGCGGTTAATATTAACGTTCAGAACACTTGATTCCCGTTGATCGTATAAAGTATGATACGTTGAAAATGAATTTTCGTGATGCAATGCGCAATGTTACATATATATATATATATATTATAGAAACCACTGCAGTACGATATTAAAATATTTTTTAGGTCAATAAATATAATTCATATACATTTCATTCGGTCTCATTAATGTTTGTTTTAACCGCCTACATTCAGTGTCGAACGTTTTACAATCATTTGTGGGAACGTCGGATATTATTAAAATCAATAATAATAATAATATACCACGTACGTTTCGTCGTCACTAATATAAATTGCTTCTACTAACGACATTGTAAATCGGTAGGCCCACAGCCAACAGCTGTACCAAAATTGCCTATCGGGAGCGCCGTGTCACCGTCGATCGAGCCGCAGGGACGTTTTCTGACAACTCGCTCGTTATTCACTTTCATTATACGTCATTAAAAAAAAAAAAGAGAAAAAACACTCCAAACCGCCATACATATGTATCGAATGAAATCTATGATATAAAACTATTAACATTATATTTTCTTCAATAACGAGAACAATGGCGATCTCGTCGAGTGAGCGGGCAAAAATGACTTATCGGTTTTTATTTTCTGAAAAATGCGAATCGCCAAGCCTTCTCGTCTCACATACAACACGTTTGAACGACTTGATAAATATTGTAAAACTTTGAAAGCAAAAAATGTGTCACCGCTTTTAAATTAATTGTTTCGATTATCCGTGTTATTGCACGTTTTCCATTCGTCTTAATGATCAATAAAACAATAATTACAATACGTATGAGTGTACGTAATATAATATTATCGATGTTTAATGATTGCAAATGTCGGCAAATCAAATAACGTTGAAACTAATTAATTTCAAATCACCGCTAGTACATTCTGATCACAAGTTGAAGTGACGTAATTATTAAAACAAAACTAGAAAATCGTACAGACATTAATTTCAATATTTGAATAAATAATATTTTGGTTAACATAAATATGCTTTTTGGGCTGGATATAACTTTTTTTTTCGTGATCGATTTCACGTAACCGATTTCGCGTTATGCCACACCCACGCTTACACTAACATCACAGCAGCGACCATACCAAACATCACCATATTGACCATTTAACCAGGAATTTTTACATTTTGTACTTTTATCATCATCGACTAAAAACGGAAAAAAAATGTTCGTCGTCATTACGTTTGTTTACTATTCAAACCATTAACAGCTAGGCACCCCCAAAAACATGATTCGTTGTTTTCCCATGCAGCGGAGAAAATATCAAGTAGTTTACTACGGTTTCAGCACCCTCTCACTCAATATAAACCTTTTTCTTTTAGTTATAAAACAACGGACATATAAAATTTAATATCATACACGCTGTGAAAATAATTTATAAAAATTACTCTTTTAATGTTCTAATTTTTTACGTGCAAATATGAATAATTTATTATTTTCATAAAAATAAATAAATAATACAACTCGGTGACTTTTATTGAACACGGAATTTATTTTGTTTTTGTTTTTTTTTCAACTACATTATACAATATGCGTTGATCAAATCGTCTTCAATGTTTTAGACTTTTGATCGTGAACACATCATGTACACGCATTATTTATAAAAAAAACTTCTTTTGTTCGTAACGATTTCGTAATTTTTGTTAAAAACGATGTACACAATATTCAACAGTGTTTCTCGCGTTTGAAAAGTCACGTCGACCAAGATATAAGTTCTCGTTCACACGAACCATGTAAATATATTTTACATTCGATATTTTATACAAATATCAAATACGTTTTCCGATTTAAACGCCGACCCGGGGATTTATTTGGTAGCGAGATTTACGACGGAAAATAATTTAACCGGACAACAGAACCTTGGACGTGAGATCCGAAGAGCGTCGACACCTTGACGATGAAAAACATAACCGTTTCGACCCGAATAAGAGATGGAAATCGTCGACGGCAATAAATATTATTATGTGGCCGTTGTCTCGGCGGATCGATTTCCCCGCCATCCGTCGGTGTACGAACGCGGATTAATATCGACCGACCGACCGACGACGAAAAAACGACCACGAAACAATACGGAACGCGTTACCCACCGCAAGCAAACCTAACGAATGCGCGGAAAACACGGTTCTGGCGCGAACAACCGAGCGTTTCGGTAAACGTTGAAGAACCGAAGACCGTGCCGCGTTGACGTTCGCACCGAAAACAACTCGCGATTGCGAAACGGCGAAGGGTTCAGAGAACGGCCAGCCGCCGTACGGAAAATCGATTCGCCGAAATATTTACGCCGTGTCCCGTCCGCCGCGCGTGTTCGCGCGCACGTCGTCTCCGCTCCGCCACGCGCCGCCGTTCGTGAAAAAAACCCGCTGCTTTTGCACGATCCGTCGGCAGTACGCGGGTGTCGCGGACGTTACCGTCTTGTCCGGCAGGGGAGCACTGGCCCGGGTGGGCGGAAGGCCTCGTACCTGTCCGCAGGCCCACCAGAAATTTTGCGCACGGGCCTCGGGCTATGTTTTTTTTTTATCGTGGCCAATCGGACGAATTTTATTTATGTTATACCTTATCAGGTTGTTTATCCTATTTGAAATCGAACACCGTGACGTCAAGTCGCCTGTCTGTGTTGATCACGTTAGTTTTTAAGGCCTGCCAAAAACTTACTCCCCCTGGGCCTTCAGGGTCTCGGTCAGCCCCTGCTTACCGGCACTATTTACGTCGTTTACGCGTCCGGCGCGAATTATCGATTTACATTTGCCCGTGCGAGTCGAACGTCCGCCGGCCCGACACCGTGTTCCGTTCGTTCGCCAAAGGTTTTAGGATTTGAATCGCACTTCTACCGTCCGCTTGGTGTTTTTCGACGACAATCCGCCGAAAGCCCGAAAGAGTAATACACACCGCGTTCAAAACGACGTTGTAAGACGATCAACGCTAGTTTTCCCGCAAACCGAACACTTAAACTGCCTCTCCCCCCCCCTCCCCACGCAATAATAATTTTTAAAACGAAAATTCATTCGTAATTTACACATACTGTTTAAAACTATTTTATGATGTAATCTAAAATTAAAGAAAACTTCGTTCCGCTAATTAATTACCGAAAACACCGTCGACCGTCTCAGAAAAAAAACACATCCGATTGTTATTCATAAATATTGATTCGATCCCTTTTTTTTTTTTAAACGCGTTACAAATTATCTATTAAACGTATAGCGCTAAACAATAGTAACCAATGGCGTGTTTAAGTGTAAGAGGGTGTTTCTTTCCCGCACTCCCGCGATTGTCTTTTGTTCGTTTTATCCGTGTTATCGAAAAATATATTTATTCTATAAATAAATAAATCACGTTATTTCATAACTGTTTTCTTATACACAACACGCATGTGTATCAAAAAATGTGAGTAAATTTTAAGTTTTTACGCTAGTTTTAAAAAAATGTAATTATATTTCGATTATTGTAGGTTGTTCAACGTCGATGATATTTTACTATTTTTATGTTGACGCGTGGATACACTTTTTATGATTATGATTAATTATTTTTACTTTAATAATATATATAACGCACTATTATAATTGTATGTTACGATGGGATTTTATTCGTGTTTAAATTCAAACTATTATTTTTCGCTAAGATTTTTTTTCTCTTTTTAAAGCTCGACTTTTAGACTATGAGGAAAAACGAGATACGAGTATATATATATTTTAATCATCCTAATTACAAATGTTAAAAATAATTTAATCGTATTATGAGCTTAAAGTCGTATAATTCTATATTGTTAATTAATATTAATTAATACCATAAACAACTATAATGCTCTTAAACTAAATACGTAACTATTTATATTATTATAACTATTTATTCTATTATAACAAACGAGTATTCCCAAGGACTCGGAAAAGTCAGTATTTTTATACTAATATACATTTCGTTCGTGTATTTCCCGACGGAATTATACGTTGTACTGATATTGTGTGATATCAATCACCTAATATCATGTCGATATTGACGAACGTTTGACGAATTGTTATTTCTATACTTGCATGTGGAAAGGAAAGAGACCGACACATCTCAAACGTTCTAGACATTAATTCAAAATGTCGGTGGTCATAATTAAAATTGTAATTATGCTCGAAATCGCTGCGGTGTAAATTGTTTATTTAACGTGGATTTAATATGTATTAGTGTCTGAATGGTTTGTAAACGATTCTGGACATTTTTCTGGTGCAATCGTATTTCATTTTTTTACAAGTCACAAATGAGTTACACCGATTCAATAAATGCCGCGTCGACTTATTTCACGTACGTATATTTGTTATTACTATGATTATTTAGTTAAACCAAATGCCTGGTTTCGAGTTAAGTGTGGAATACATTTGAACGATACTGGGAAATATGTCTGGAACTGATTCCAACAGACGCTCGAGACTTGAGTTTAACGTGGGTTAAATCCAAATGGGATCTTTCACTCGCACGCGTTCGAAAGCAGAGAAGTCAACAATGGTGTTCGGAATACCTTTGTCAAAGTTTAGACTTGGTACATTTTATTTCCAGAGAAGATTTCGGCGTATAATTAACTCGAACGCACCAACAACAATCCGCGTACATTATGCACAACGACCGTATAAAAGCCGTGCGTACAGTGCGCATTTGCTTTGATTTAAATGCAAAATTCATACTTTCCGTTGTCGTTCAAATGTATTATCATTTAAATCGATATTAATAATGGGCTCTTCAACTATTCGCGTTCACGTTTTTAATCATCGTTAACGCACAACTGACGAAAAAATTAATTTAAAACGACGATTTTGAGTTTGCACGTGTCAAATGTTTTAGTTCGAAATATTAGTAGGCTGATATTAGTACAACATTTTTCAAATCATTCTATGGTAGATAACAAAAAACATAAAATTTATTTCGTGTTGAATAAACTGATTTAGATTTTAAGAATCAAATATGGTTATAGTGATTATTATTCGTTATAATATGGGAAGATTTATTTTATTTATAATCTTTACCATCCCGTATAGTATTTAAGGTTTAGTGATTTTGCGAATACGTAAAAAAAAATCGTTGAAAATTATGTATACGACCTCAGTAGTTAGGTACTATTATTATTATTATTATTATTATTATTATTATTTTTGTTACTTAATGTAATTATCGTGTTAATTTTGTTAAACGCTCTGCAATTTAATTAATCTGAACAAAATAAACATATTTTTAAATTACGAATTATATATTATGAAATATGTGCTATGGGATTCATGGGATTCATTTCACGAAAAGCTTACTTAAGTCAAATCGTTTAACCAAAAAATAAATTTTCGCGGCATCATTTAATATAATTTATTATATTAAAAATGTTTAAAACGAATGAATAATTTATAATTTACTGTTATATACAAAGATAAATCGTTGACGGTTTTCATCATGAAATATACACTCCTTAAAACTTAAATTATATTTGAGATGGGTATTAATCAACTGTTAAAAGCTTACAGTTGAATAAAACTAGGTTTGGCACAAATTCACCAAGATTAAACGTATGTAAGTCACTATCAGATTCGTTCCTGTCGCGGTTTCGTGCAGTCAAACGTGATTTAGGCTTATAGTCCGTACTGTTTACGCTTCATTGTCGATAACTTATAGCGTAGAGAAATCATATATGTATTTACACAAAAACCGACTAATTATTATTATTATTATACACGTACGAATTCGTCTGTTGTAAAATATCGTTTTGAAATGTACCACATTTTAGATTTTGAACTGTCGGTTTCGTATCGCTGTTAAATGTAAATGTAAACAATAGTCCGAGATATATTGGAATTTTGAAAATAAATCCATACTCGCGTGATTCACGCCATTAACGTATTAAACGGGCACGTAACAAATGAAATCATTTTTTTTTTTTTTACGGGAAATTATATCGATACGGTGAGTAGGGCAGTTGGACCGCACGCGCATACTGAAAATACCGTATTCATGGCAACGAATCGCCTAAAAAAGTCTAAATTTCGTCTCCGACACGTACGGATTTCGGTCGCGTTTTTACGAGTCCCGCGCTTGTTGAAACTTATTGAATCTCATATATGAATAATTTCGTCGGTGAATAAATTGCCATATGCAATTCGACTACATATACGAGTGCAGTCATTCCGATCGAACGTAACACGGACCCTGCGCTACCGAAGAAAATCGCCTACAAATGAAAATTTCATTTTCAACCGCCGTGGTACGTACCGTGCCGGACAACCGTATGCAAAATACAAGGCGATTATTTTATCGGCAGAGATTTTAAACGAATCTTATTTCGACCTAACCTTTTCATTCGTCTTCAAATCGTTTGTCGAGGACACGTAGTTTTTCGAAATAATATCCACACCCTTTACAACCTATAATTTTTTCTACGCTATCCGAAAGACCCGAGATAAATAAATGAAAACGCTTTTTCGACATTCCGTATATGAATCACTTAAAAATGTGTCCATAGCAGTAGTTTCTTGCGCAGTTCAGTGCAAACGGCAATACCCGTGTTGCATTAATTAATTTATGTTCGATAGCGGTTTGTGGTAACTACTTTGATTAGAAGGGATGTCTTAATACATTTCAGACAAATCGTCTCCTCCAAGGGGATAAATTTATATCCACTTGGCCGTATCTTAAGTGTTTGTAGCTCAGAAAATGTTTGTCGGATTTTAAAAATCAACACGAGCGAATTACCATTAATACATATTGCTTAAAATGTTTAATCAAAATCAAAGGTTTAAAATATAAAACTCGAAAATTCGATAAATTTATAACAAATAAGGGTAAAAGTATTGCGGAAAAATATTCTGAAAAAAATGTAACGAAAACTATTTGTAAAAAAAAAAAATTACCATGTACAACCTCGCGGAGATGGATGTTCTCGGACGGTATGCAGAGATATTGACGATTTAAAAAAAAAAGATTGTAGAGTTTTAAAGATATTCGTAGGAAATATACGCGAACCAGAAGGGTCGGGTAGTCCGGCTTCGCAAAAATTCTCTTTCTCTCTCTTGGTTAAAATATAATATTTTTTTTTATATCGTATGTCTACTGCGATTCGTCGTGGTAGTCGTGTTTTAACAACGTGATACTATTTCCATAGGTTTCGCACATACATCTAATATCTAATAAATATCGAAATCAGCATAAACGTATGTTGGGTCGGTTCTACGCGTAGCGTATGAATATTTATTATACATAGATGAAAAATGGTGAATCGTATAAAATACGGAGAAAACGTCGGATTTTCGATAGAAAATATATTATTACGCTAAATATGTGACAATTGTAAAACGTATGTCGCTGTAAATTCAATAGCACGCGTCGTGAATCACGTTCTCGTTGAAAGAGAAAAATACTATTTGAATAAAAATTTCACGAAAAACAAATTTAAAAAACTATCTGGCCATAAATATAATATTGTTGCACACCATTAATTTTTCTAAATATATGTATGTGTAGTCTGTGACACGATATATTTATTGCTTTCGCGATTTATATATATATAAGAATTAATAAGAATTTTAATACATTTGGATAAAACAGCGACTTAAATCGATATTTGGACCGAATACTCGCCGACGACAGATATAAAGTATTTTCGCATTTCAGACATTTAAATGGTCTGCTATTATTTATCGTCGCTAAAAATATTTACTCGAATATTATCGACGACGTACTCTACTATACGGTATTATCTTTGCAGTTTTTGCAATTTCCTGTCGACAGCCCTGCAGGTTGCTGTTATTTGCAGGTTATGGATATATTTTATCCGATTACATTTTGTAAGTTATAGGAAATCAACAACACCGTTTTCAAGGTTAAAACGGAACTTGGTGACTGTCACCGAGTGAATCGAAATTAAAACGACATATATTTGGATTATTCAAAAGTAATACATTTCGATTTCGAAATCGTTTGTGTAATGGTTTTTTTTTTTTTAGTCGCGAACGAACGGATTTGACGAAATCGCGGGAAAAGAGAGAGAGAGAAAAAAATCTTTTCACATTCAGAACGGACCGCGTTTTTGTATTATCATGACAGTTTGTGCTTGACAACGTCGCGCATTACTAGTTCGTCGACATTAATTTCATTTCGAAAACTGTTACATTAATACGGACACGTTCTATTCAATTCACAGGATCAACCAGCGACGTCCCGTTAAAACGTATCCTCGGGATTTGTGTTACGGGATTAGTTTCCCCCGATTTATAAAGCAAATTGTTTTCGGTCGGAAATCCATTACTGTCGCCGCGATTCAGACCACTTTGGTCGAAACCGCGCGTTACGGTTTTGGCGTACAGCATACGTGGTTCGCACGTGGTTATTTATCGTGGAGCGTGTAAATGTGTGTGTGTGTGAGTGTGTGTGTGTGTGTATGTGTATGTACGCACATTCCGTTCGATAACATTCCGTAATTTACATTATCATTCATTTTGTAAAACCACGTGGAAACCGATATTGTTTCGAAATGTCGCTTCGAGAGTGTCATCGGCGGTGATATATTGCATTCGATTACGAAACGTCAATATATTTTCAGACGTTAAATAATGTTTAACTGACATGCGTGTTGGTCAAGCGAACACACGATTCGGAATTCGTATTTGAATGCCAGAAGTATACAAACTTCGCTTGTACGAAAACCCCGTGAACCGTAATTTACGATAACGGTTAGAAACACGCCTTGAATTTCGTCTACATTATGTCTCGACACTCGTCTCGGGTTTATCGCGTTTGTGCGGACTCAAAAATTTAACACTTTCGTGTTTCGTTATAACACGTAACAACATCGAACACGCGCGACATACAACACTGTGATTTCGAAACTACCAGTGCTAAACATAATTGATTTGATTCGCAGAAAAATAAACAACGAACCTCTATTATGTATAAATATAGGTCATATTTTCGTGATTTATCGTGAACTGAGACCGATCGAATTTCCCTGACATCGCGTTGACATTATTCTCGACGTCGGTTGCTCGAGACCGATGCGAGTTTTAACAGTTAAATACCGTTTTGTAAAAAAAAAAAATTGCGGTTGGAGGGGCGCATATATTGAAATTGCCTCAGGCGTCAGAAGAGCTTGCTACGGCTCTGGTTACACATCCCATTTTAAATGACCTATGTTGTATAAATGCGCGTTTATAAATAATCAAAATATTACATCGACATTACACACTAGCATGTATAAATTAATAAGTAAAAAATAATGTTATTAATTAAATAACCGAGTATGTTGTGTATTAAGTATAATGGCGTATAGTTAACACGTACAATAACATTAAATTGAATTATACTTAAACACGAAATGTTTTTGGGATAGACCAAAAAGAAAAAAGAAAAAAAACCACGATACGACACGAAAAGTTGTCGTAGCGACTTTCAGTCAGCAGCGTGTAATCATGAAACGTTTGAATCCCAATGAAAAAAAAAACACACAGTGGTTCGACGGAGAGAAGAACGTATTATAATTTGCTTCTTTGAACTGTTTCTCGCATTTCAATTTACAAATCATTCCAACACCCGTCAAACTGGTTAGGTTAGGTTACGATTCGATTTCGGTACGATACGGCTGTCGTCGAGTTCAAGAAATATGTTGCACGAAGGTATTGATCGGCCACAGTTGCGTTCGACTACGTGGACGCATCTCCATTCCAGTGGCGTAATTATAGGAGCGGGTGTTGGGGATAGACCACTCCCCCAAGGCCTTTGTAAAATAATTAAATTAATTTGTTAATATATATTACATTATAAAATTTAACTGTATACAGTAGTATTTAAAAAAATACATAGACCTGTGTGGGTGGCGAAGCCCTCTACCCTATGTTTACCCGACAAAATTATCTATCCCCAGAGCATAATCATAACTACGTCACTGCTTCGTTCACATCGGATAATTATTTCTATAACGACGTCGCTACACGTTTCCTATTTGTTTTTTGATCGTGACTCACGTTGAAGCTAACCCCCCCCCCCCCCCCCGCTTTGTTTCCGATCGCATCACGCGCGTTGTTACACCTGTTGTTTGTCGGAAATCCGGTATAATCCGCGGCTCTGACGCTCTTACGGGACCGGCGGCCACGTGTCACACATTTCGAATCGCGTTCTCTCCGTCACGCCTGTCGTTATCCCTTTTCGGTATTCCGTTCAGTGTCATATTGACACGGTTTCATGTTGCACCGTGCATATCTCATCCGTCCACCTACACCAGGACCCTACACCAAACCCAGCTAATTAACATCGGGTTGTCCGATGTATAATAATTAACGAGGGCCAATGTCGTAAAGGCGGCGGCTATCGCTGATTCGCACTACCGCTGTTGTCTATGAAAGATATCTTTTGTGAGTCCGTTGACAGGGCCCGTCGTGCCTTCCTATTATATTGTAAACAAATACAGGTACACGGATGAATCGCTAATAAATGTTAATAACCAAAATCGTAATTCATGTTGGTCAGTTTTATTTCATTTCATTTAGTTTTATTCTAATTGATTAGTTAGTTTGTTCTTACTCGTGAAAATATTTCGCCTCTTGGTCCAACGCAATACGCCAGAAAACTATCGTGACATTATCATAAGCATTTTTACGTAAAACAAAACCCCAAACCAACGACGTTTTTAGCCGCCTGAATGATTTTTCGATTTGTATACAAATAATTATATAATACAAGCGCTATTTGTTCGTGATGCGTGTCTACATTAGATTATATTGGCCGTGCGAGAAGTAAACGAACATTTGGTGGATCCAGCTGTTGGCGACACGATGTCGATAAGGAGGTTAGTCGACGATTTAGATCTAACAATCAAATACGAAAATCCGAACGTCTATAATTAATCGAGCTTAACCCCAACGATATGCTTGAATTTACTGCCCGAATCTCTAGGTTATAGCGGGCGTAATTTGTTGCTTTCGCTCTTTCAGTACACCGGACAAACGTTCGACGTTTTAAAAACGAACGCGATTTTAAATAAAATATCAAACTTCGATTACCGTAATAACCCAGGAAAAAGGCGGCTGACGAGTCCCAGTTTTTTTTTCGGGATTTACAATGCGGTTTACTCCAGATGGTCGAATTTTCATCTAACTTGTACGCTTAAAACGGATGTAAAAAAACCCTAACCGTTTTCGATCCCCTTTTAAAGATGCATTAAAAAATAATCAGCGTCGTATTTATTCGCGCGTGGGAGTAGAAAGTATTACTCTGCCCACCGCACGTCCCACACAATCAAATTACAAGCGTCAGAAACTTATTTTTACTCGATCAAAACAAATAAAATGTCTAAAATACAAATTTCAAAACAAATGAACATATTATTTCGACGGTGCGCGTGTAATACATAACGTCCTCGTTTACTGGCCGTCGCATACGATCAACGGTGAACGTCGGGTGTTCTTGTTCTCGGTAAGTCCCGTTTGAAACGATTACACCATCGTAACCAACCGATAACAACAACAAATACGGTCCGTGAAATCACGAACAACTAGTTACTACTCATAGCTCATGGAAACGTACACGCGCAAATGTTAACAGTGTTATGAATTCTCGCTGTCCAAAATATATTTACAAAACTCCGCATGGGGGGGGGAGGGGAGAAGAAAGGCAGAGAGAGGATTACGACCTCCGCGTCAACATCTTCTCGAATCTGCTACTGGCCACTGATGCGGTTAAACTCAGACCGTGATCGCCAGAATATTTATGTTACGACGGTTCGGTTGTGAAAATATGTGTTTGCATAAACGTGAAATGAATGCTAAACGATTTCATCGTTTCGTTCTGAGAAACCACTTAAGGCGTAAAAAAAGAAAAAAAGGCGATGGCGGCGGTGACTTGTGAGTTGTGTTGCGGATTGGAAATAATTTAAATCGTTCTTGCCTTTCTGAAGAGGGCCCCTTTTTGGATAGTGAATTTCGCACACGTTCGTCGCCGCTACAATTATCATATTTTCCCTTATTATAATTTCGATTTATTTTTAATAAACCGAATGAAATAGTGATGCGCAAAACGATTGTTATAGTAGGCGTGTAATTATTTTACGAATCACTGTGTATATATCGATAAGTTATAGTGATAATTTTCTAGTGGTAAACGATTTATTAGCGTTCTGTTTAGATGCGTAACAACACTAATCATTATTATTATGTTTGAAAATATAATTTTAATCGTTTAAACGATCGAGACATTTTTTACGTTTTTTTTCTTCGTGGATCAAAAATCCCAAATTTGTTATGTTACGCTGACACGGGTTTAATTCTTTATACGACGTAGTGTATTATTTTTTTTAGACTTTCCAACACTACTTGGCCTTGTACAAGTTATATAATACATACGAACGGTTAAAATAGTTCAATGTCATTATCGGAGTGTTCAAATAAATGATTGATTTTTCATAAGAAATTGAAACCCTCTTCCCCCCGCGTTTACAATATAGTCGCGAAAATACGCATTAAAAACAAAACAAAAATGTTTGTTGAAATTCGACTCTTACGGAAAACGAATCAAACGTTCGTCGTCTTTATGCGAACGCGGTCATATAAATAAACCTTCCTTATTTCCATTTCATTTTACGTGTTGTTCAACGACGACATGACGACGAACCGAATTTCACGATATGATATCACTTCACTTTCAATTGATAAAGTAATACGTACTCGTCCCGACAGCAATAAAACAGATTGCCGATGTCTCGTGAGGGAGGACGACAAACAAGAAATCACGAATACCGTTTTAATCGCTCTGACCACACGTGTGCAGACCGAAAAGTATTCGATTTCCTTTTGTGAATCGCGTATCGATAAAAAAAAAAACGAAAATGCTATAATTGGAATTAGTGACGCGACGCGTATTATATATCTTCTGGAAGGAAACGGCTGGACGCAACACGGAGTTGCAGAAACAACAGAGGAGACGATAAAACGGTTTTATTGCTATAACGCATACGCATACGTAAACACTTTGACCGTATCTATTACAATTCAATATGGTGTTGGTTAGAAAACGGTATTAAAATCACGACGAGTTTTATTGACACGTCTCTGTTGTAGTTTCGGGAATTGGACAATTTTTTTTCTTTACCACTTTACAACTATATAACTCTATACGCGCAGTTGGTTTCCGATATTGAAACCGTATCTAGTGATAAAAAATACGGATTTCATTCGACTAAAAACGGAACGTCGTTGAAAACGGAACGTTTTTATTTTGTTTACAGTTAATCGGTGTATCGAATCACTGCAGTTCGTGACACGGCCCGATTTCGTTACCGTCAATGGTGTATATAATCCGGTATTTCATGTAAAAACTATTATTTGAGTTTTGGATTTTGTTTTGTTTTGTTTTTTGTTTACGGAGTTTATTCCACGAAAAACAATACGAACACTCGGTTTGTACCGGAGAGACCAATTCATGATATATATTTATGAATGCGGTTAACCGCTACTATCGCGTCATTAAAATCGCTACGCGAAAAACGAAACGTTCGATAACGACATAGGGAGGCGATCGACGACGTAATTGTGATCTTGTATCACAAAATTATTATTTATATAATATTTGAAAATTGTTTTTAGATTTACCCGCAGACATACCATAAAACTGTATATCTGTGGCAGTACAAATTGTCGATAAACAATGTGTCGTTAATTGACGAACGGTTTTGAAAATTCTAATTTATTAGTGCTGATCATCATCATACGCCAATGTATACATTATAATTTTTTTTTTTATAAGCCGTGATAGCATGTTATCATATAATTGATTTTTACATATTATTGGTCTTACTTAAATTTAAATGGGTTTATTCATATAAAATGTTATAGAATACTATTCTATAAAAAACTGTATAGAGAAATTTTTTTAATTGAAAAAAAAAAGGAATACGGTTAGAAATCAGGTTATATAATAGAGGTAAATCTAAGGGTGTGGGATACCCACGGTTTTGTCATATGGAATATTTTTGCATTTGGAACGCTATTTTTAAATTTCCAATCGAGCACCACTACTTTATATTTTTCAATTCGAGCACTGGTCGTGATCGGAACGAATTGATGACAACGTACAATGTCAATATCCGTTGATTTACAATACGCTCTTGTAAACACTTATATTACGTATATTTGTTTTAATTAAAAATGTTTAATTAACGTTCAATAATAGACGTATTCACGTGTTTTTCGCTCCGATTGTTTCGAACCGTATAAGCGGCCACGTTCACAGGGACACGAACAAACGAAATAATGATCGCATTCAGTACTTGCCTAAAGCAATACAATACAAGACGATACTTTACGTTGCATTTTACACGTCGTTAGACTCGTGTTCTTGAAAAGTTATAATCACTACTGCATAATTACTTGGACTCTGTAGGCAGCTCTCTGCCGGTATAAAATATTGTTTCTACTGAGGTCAACGCGAACGAAATAATAACACTTTCGTTCGACGTACGCACGGCGACGATAACGCGTATCTCTCGGACCGCGTTCGAGTACTACGTATTCATTTCGGCGCGGGCTTTACGGTATCGATCGAAAGGTCGCGACTTCGTACATCAAAAGTATCGTACAACAAACGTCGAGAACGAAATACACAATAGATAACACGGCACGAATTCGCGACGATGACAGTTACCCGCAGTGACGAATCGTCGGGACGGACACGGACAAACACGGGCGTACAAGGGTTTCCGTTTGTTGGTACAGCAACCCCAAAGAGCGTGTAACCGTACGATTTAATACGTACAACGTGTCGTTATCGATTCGTTCTTCCGAAAATACGACTATTCGGACGATATCGTGATATACCTACATATTATCGCCGTTATCGTGTGCTCCGAACAACACGACTCAACGGCGGAAACGAAAATTATTTAAATATATACAACGCGTAACGTAGGTATACGTGTCCGTAAACGACGAATAGGTTCGGGGGCTTTACAAAAAAAATGTAAATCGAATAGAATTCTGCGAGGCTTCCGGTTGTCGACGAAATATAGTAACGAATATAGTATATTAATTTGAATATTCAATACAATTTTTAATTTTTCAAAACGGCTGTTTAAAAAACAAGTTGTAATTATTGTCTCTCCCGTTGAAGAAACTTGAGATCCGTCTGTGACAGAATAATCTCCAAATCGTTGAAGTGTATATGGAATCAACATTATACTTACATGAAAAAGTATTTTTTTTTTTTTTGTACTTTGAATACTCAAGAAAATATATGCTATTATTCGGTGGCGTATTTATGGAAGAATGTATGGGTTTTCCCTCCCCCCCTCATGCCGCTCAGATAATTTTTTTAAGACTACACGTTTACAATCACGTCTATAATATTGTAGTGTGTTAATTTTATTAATAACAATGAAAAAAATAACGATCGTTTGGTGACTTAATAACTGTTCGATTCCATTGTTATTTATAAACTTATATAAGACCCGAATCATTATGATTACATCAGCCCTCCCACCAATTTTTTTTTTTTTTACAAATACTGGTATCGTTAGAGCAAAAAAATAATAATTATTACGTTCAATATGTTAGAACGCGAAACGGATAATTGTCACCGTTTCCGGTTGGGCTTCGATTACTGTGATCGCATATGCGTACTGTTTGATTAGGAAAGAAAAAAGAAATCATTCGAATATCTCGTTATAACCAATACAATTAATTAGCGTCGTTTTTCATGCCACGCACATTTTCATGTACGTCCGAATACACTACCGTTATAATGTTCGTTAGGTTTGACGGGCTGTAATTTCTCTTTTACGCTTTTTTTTTTTTTTAAGTGAAAAGGATTACTTATGAGATTAAAAAACTCCAACAGCAGACCACGTCGGATATTTTAGCACGGATGGAAATTTCCACCGTCAAACGCACTGTAAAATAATCGTAATAGATTTTATTTTTACGCGCGACCAGAACGAACGGGCGTTTATAACATTTTTTTTTTTTTTTTTAATCTTTAATTAACGCCTGGAATTTTCAACATTCAACACGCTAATAAAATTATATTTTTTTTCGACGGTTTCGTGTTTTGCAGGTGCCGGGTTTAACCGACGGAGAATTTATTATTTTTGTAATGACGTGTTTTTATTTTTTTGTCCTTGTCATTTGTTCGGATTTAAGCAGTGATCCAAATTGTATATAAAGTTTTTTTTTTTTAATATAACGTTCATATCGAAACTATCTCGAAAATCTCGATAAACAATTTAATTTTTTTTATCAACTTATATAGTTTACAAAAAGTTTTCATTATTTTTAGATTATATAATACGCAATTATTTTATTATTTTTTTTTTTTTTTTGTTAAAACGTAAATATCCTAAAACTGGAATAAAAGAATTCTTTATAATATTAATAAAATGTTGTATATCACAATGAATTTCACGATATTTATAATTTATTATAACTGTTGTAATATTTCAAAATATTAAAAGCTGTTTTTTTTTGTGTTCCCCGACGCGGTTATATTCGCATGGTTTGCTTATGCGCTTGGATTTGTTTTGGTTTTTTTTTCAATTGGAAATTATAAAATGATATAACGGAACGTAATTTTCGATAAGTGATTATGACATTAATCTTGGACTTTAACAATCAGTTAAAGATACAATCATTTTTTTTTAAACATTAAAAACCGATATTATTTTAAAAACGACGTTTTATTAACGTTTAACGATTTTTTTCGTATCGCTCATGAATGTAAAAAAACATGCAGTCTGCTGTGGAACTCGAAGTCGTAGAAAAAAAAAGAAAAGGGGGAAAAAAGGCGTTCTACTTTCAATTAAAATATAAACTTTATCACAAACGTACTACGGTAAATTCGGAATATTTCTTTCGTTATTTATTCCATTGTATACTGGTATACAAATATTTGCAATAACTTTGATTTGTGTATGAAGTCGCAAAACATGTGACGATACAAACGTGTGTCACGCGAGAGAAGTAACGACACTTCGATACAACGTATCCTAAAAAACAATTAGAATCAGTGGTGATCAAACGGGGGGGGGAGGAGGAGTGTATCCCCCATGACCTTTTCGTTATACATAGCCGAACCAGAAAGGATGTTTTCATGCCTAAAACCGTCGAAAACGTATTTAAGAAACACCATGATTGAGGTAAATACTTAACTATAACCGGAAAAATAATTTAACCGACAGTTTAAACATAAAACATTTATTTTGTTCTACAATGTTAATACTTTAATGTTTATCAATTGTGTAATTATGTTATTTTCGAGTCGTCTTAATGGCTTGGCCACAACGGCTGTTCACCGCGGATATATAAATATAATGACCTCAGATGAAGTATCGGATAAATTGACAAAAAAAAAAAATAAACAGATTTAATAATAATAAAATTATTTAATAAGTGATCTTATACACTTAAACTACGACTTATGTTTATTCGACGATCAAGGTTCATGTTGAAAAATCCGGCTCATCTCCCCCCCCCCCCAATATGACTAAATAATTTGACCGTCACTGATTAGAATATACACGCGGAGCACATAAATATCACTATAACACATGCCGTTGGTCGTTATCGGACGTTACCAACACGTCATTCATATCATTCTCGCCGTACGGTCTCGGGGCGTAGTTTGACCGTCCGTAAATTGGAAAACGCAAATGGAATATTTCGAAAAGAACGTCTTCCGTTCAAACGAACGAACGAACGAACGAAGTCGTTATTAAATCGTTTCGGGCGTTCGTCATTATCGAACCCTTCCGTTTGCGCAAAGTGCGATATCGGAAATCACCTCCCTCCCCCCTCCCCGCACAACACCAAACCCACGTGGCCGAAGTGTCGTGAATAAACGTCGGCGGTCGTCACACGATCATTAATCACGAAAAAAAAAAGTAAAAAGATAATGATAGCACCACGCCTTTTCCGTGTTCCCCGACATGCGATGTACAGAAAAACTAATTTACTCGTTTTTTTTTTTTTTTGGTTAGGGGAAAGGGGTCCGCGTAAGGAAATGAGACAACGGCACACGAATTAAAAAACCGTACGCATAATGTGTAATCGCGATGACGCGGAATTATCGTTCGGATGAAAAACGCGAGTGAAAATAAAAATTTTCAACAAAAAAAAAAATGTAAAAGAGAACACCGCCGCGGTCTCGAATAAAATATGGCGTTCGTAGACGTTTTCCCGTTTATAACAATCGATAACGTCCCGGACCGTGAATATTACGCTCCTCCGATCGACTTACACACGAAATCCGGCGAACGGGATACGTACGGATTCGTTCGCATCCGGAGGACGGCCATTGATTTTTTTTTTTATTTTATTAGATACGACAAAAAAAAAATGCTAAAGCATAACAAAGCACGTGGCAAAGCCAACGTTTTTCAAATTCGCAAACCTGCAGAGGTGATAAAATCAATGACAGCTCGGATAACGGTCGGGTGTTTAGAACACATACATCCGAGACGGGAAAGTTAAGGGATACACACGAATTGGACAGTTGTAGTCTGTCGGAGGTCAAAAAAGGACAATTGAATGGAACAAGGTGGGACGCATCGCAAAACGGCCGTCGATGACGTGGAACGACACGATACAATCACACGGTTTTTTTTAGGTAAGGCCCGTGAAATGTCTGTGACCGAAAACGCTTCAAAACGGGTTCAGACAGCTCCGTCGTGATAAAAACGAGAAAAACCCGTTGTTCTTTAAAAAAAAAAAATTTAAACGCCGTTGTTCGAGATTTTTAATCGCGATCTGATCGCGTGGACAATGACAATGGGGCAAACGTTTTAACGACTAATAAATAGAAATCCATGACTTTTTCAGCTAAAATCATTATCGTTAATGTAGCTAGTAAGTATTACCTGAGATTCATGTCCTGAAGTCGATCTTCTCATCACATTAAACGTGTTATTAATGTTTTGTGAACCTCTCGTCTTGACCGCACCGCCTTTCGATTTTTTCATATGTATTTTTAAGTTTAACGCACCGAAAAAAAGAAACGAAACGAAACAAAAAATACCAAACGGGACCGGCTCTCAAACGGCCCAAACAATAAACGCGAAAACCGTCATGGAGGATATACACTTTGAATTAAGGTTAATAGTTTGCACAGCGTCTTTAATCGATAACCGTTACCATGTTAACTGACAAAAGCACATAACCGCGGTAAGTTGTAACCACGTCTTAAAATCTTATAATCGTGGTTTTAATCATACTTTCGATAGAGTTTAACCGATATTACTTTATTTTACGTCCGCCGTTTGCCACGAGGTTTGTTATTTATTACCTTACGTCACATGATCTAACGTCATTACTATACAAATTCGTTTAGAACATCGATTAAATACAATACAATGCATTTATCCAATAGGTGGAATTGGGATAACTCGTACCCATTTAGTGTTTACATATAACAACGAACCGTAACTACCTCGAAACCTGATAATAAATTCCCTTCCACCCCCCCTAACGACGTCGTTGCGCATAATATCTAATTATTGAACACCATGACTAAATCACGTCGAACGGATTTGTGATGTAATTCATAATACGAAAAGGATTTTGTGAATTCTCCTTGCCACCGAGGGACTTCCGGTCCAACGACAATCTTGCGGGAAAACGTCGTCCGTGGCCGAACTGTTGGTATTTCATAGTTCGATCGTCGCGAAATAATTCAATTACTCGAGCGCCGCATACGGAAATCCTATTTTGACACACGCTCTTGGTGGAAAAACCCCAAACGCGAATCGTACGAGTATGAATGTACGCGCGACGCTGAAATCGGTAATATATTTCGCGGACTAAAATCCGTTTTTCGACGACGTTGTTATTGTTAACAGCGTTAAAAGTTTTTATTGTCTGTTTTTATTGTAAACGCGTGCGTTTCGCTATTCGGTTCTAGCATTCGAACTAAATAAAAACTGCGCGAACATTAAAATCGACGCCGTGCCGTGGCACGGTCATGCATTAACGATATTTATTAGATATCCGGAATAGTTTGTATTGTCGCGCAATTGACCGTCGCGCTGGCGCCCATCTGGAGAAAAAATATGTGTTTTCTAAAAGAGGATCAATAATATACACACATATATATATATTGGTCTCCAATACGAACGTGACAATATCAATGTTGAAAACACCGAAAACCTAATGAATTTATAAAAACGGGGGGAAAAATGTGTTTAGAAATTAATTAAATTAAAAAAACTTTGAACAATCCAATTGCGTTTTCAAGAATTTTCAATGTTTACGTTAATGAAACAATCCGTACATTTGCGCGTGGGGTATTCTTTGGTTATCGCGAACATCTATAAAAATTTATTTTTATACCGAAAGATAAAAACATTTAATAACTAGACGATTAGAAATCCGTTGTTCGTAAAACATAGAATACATTATGTTTTAATAATTCTTTTAGTCTAGCTTTCGTTTTTGTAAGTTTTAATATTAGTACAATTTATTCTAATTTTCTTTATCGCGTTAAATGTATATTAAACGATAATCATTATATTTTTTTAAATTTTTTTTTTATTGTGATTTGTTAACTCGTCGACAAGAACTTGTCCAACGCACGTAAGTACATCAACATGAATTAAGACATACTAATTTTAATTTATGAACATTCCAAACGGGTCCAGTTCGAAACGATATTTCATTGTTCAGTCTGTCACGTTTACATCCGCCCCGATTTCCATCGCTATAACTAGTGTAGAGGCAATAACTCTGTCAAAACAACTACCGGCCATCGCGAAAACGTAATTTAATACGTACCTGGAGAAGACAAACACCATTCTCAAAATAAATGTCACAAGCCGAGTTCCGCAGTGCCGAAATTCTATTCAAATTCTCGGACGGTTCTCTATTCCAAAGTTGATTCTATCTTATATTTTCTTCTTTTTTTTTAACCCTTGAGGTCTACTATTTACTTACGTGGTTTCTTAAACAATTAAGAACAAAAAAAAAAAAAATTGTGTACTCGGCGTTATAGTGGTTTTAAAATATTATTATAAAATATGCATTTTAATTGTCACACTATAGTGATCTAACGTAAACTAATAATAACAATAATGATAATAAATGTAAATAAGCAGTTGTAGGTTAAATTCCATAAAACTAAGCTATTTTTTTGTACCAGTACTCTGTGAATTAGCGTAAAGAGTAGGATATGTTTTCAAGAGTAGTAATTCCAGTTCAGTCTGTAAGACATAAACCGTTTTGTGTAGTTCTTGTAAATTGGTAATCATTTGAGCGCGTTTCACAATCATTTTCATTCTATAATAAAATATAAATCATCTAATTGTTATCTATGCTCTACGGTAACACATTTGTTTCTCGTCTAAGATTTGACACAGTATATTTGTTGTGATTATAGTACTAAAAACTAATCACGATTTACATACCTCGAATCGCTGACTGATTGCAATTTGTTAGTCAAATTGTAATCAATTTTCTTCTTCAACTCGGATAAACAACAATTCATTTGGTCGAAGTTTTTATCAATTTTTTTGTTTTCCTTTTTAACGCTTCTTATTTTATCGACTAGTTCGTCCAAACGTTGTTTTAACACTTCTTTATCTTTGGAATAAGTCTGAAACAGATTAACACACACAAACAAACAACGCGTGTAACCGTGCATACGAATATGCATTAAATATTATAAAGTAAATGCGCGCGTCTTACAATTTGGATAGCTGCTAATTCTTTTTCTACTTTTTGTTCGGCTAATTTAACAATATCTATGCCTTTCGTCTTAAATTTCAGGTAATGTAACATATTTTCAGTTACTTTCATATTTGTTATAACGTCAAAACGATATTTGTATAACGTAAGCTTGTGGTCTTTTAGGATCGTATGCTCCCATTTCAATAATCGACATTTACGTTTCAATTTTAGTAAATTAGATAATGCGTCAATTTTGATTTTTCCCATTTCCTAAAAAATATATCTTTTTTAATATTATAACATTTTATATTTTTATATAAATCGAAACCGAAAAATTTGGCTGGTCGAAGAATACAAAAGTTATCGCAAAATTTCTATCTATAGATCATGTAAAAAAAAGGTATTATCGATTTCTTCAGTAAAACCCTTAAAAAAAAAAAAAACTACCAAAAAAACGAAAAAATATTTAATTACTATTTATTAGTTTAATAAATAATAAATGCTAACTCATTCGGTTCGATTAATTCATCAGTATTCGGTTAAATTATAACTTCATATTTAATTACTACAATTCTATTGAAATGTCAAAACACAAAGAAAAATCAAACGCACACACGTTTCGTCAATAGATTTTTTCGAAAGAGTTTTAGACATTTTCTGTTAACGAGACAAAGTCTGAGTGAATATTATGAATACGAATTCGGAACATCGATTTCTTATGTCGCAAAAGGAATACATTGATTATTTTTTTTTCACTCCACTGAATTTGGAAAAAGAATTCATTCGTACGTAGCATTTTCCATGAAGATACTTTCTATAGAATGTGATTTTTGATTTTAACAAAAACGTAGAAGAACGTTTTCCGTGGAACAATCCGAAAATAACAATACGTGGACGTGTTAAGAAGAACTTACATCAATACATTCACCCAATAAATGAAACAAGATTCATTATGGTTTGTTGGAAAATGATCATTATTACTTTTTTTTCGTCGGACGATATTCAAGCATCGTTCCGATCGATTCGACCGCGTAATATTCACGAAATTATTTTAGTTGTTCACCAAACGTACATAAGTAATCACGCAATGCCATAAATAAAAAACAATAAAAATAAAAATTACTAGAAATTTCGAAAATAAAAATCTAATATTAAAAATCAAATTTCGCGTATTATATTTCAATATTATTTGATATTAATTACTAATTAAAAACAATTTATTGTAATTTTAAAGACTACATTTATTAGGTTTTAAACCCGTCGGGTTTCAATTGTTATTCAAACGTCTTTACTTTAATTTCAGCGTTCACTTCATCAATGTCATTTTTTGGTATTAATGCAGTATTATCGAAATCTGTAAAGTGTCCTGTCAGTTTAATTTCAGCGTTTCCTTGTTCCAGTACTATTTGAATCTAAACATTCAATATTTTTTTTAACATGTTAATATTTGCGTTTCATACCCATTTAGTCATATTTTTACCTCGGGGTCATCTTCATAAAGCAAATTTTGATTTTCAAGCCTGTTGATTGACATTTTTAACTTTTCGATTATAGCTTCCTCGTCTTCTTTAACGTGCATTAAATTATCTAATAAATTAGCCTTGTCTATTGCGTCTTTTTGGCAAGTGCTAATTTTAAATTCTGTTTCAATTTTCAAACGTCTAAAATTGCAAACCTTATTCCATGTTTCTTTGTCCATATTCAGCTTATAATCATCAACATATTTATAATCGTCATATGCTCTGAGTATGTCTAAGTATTTCATGAATTCCGGGTACAGAAGTTCTAATTTGTCGTCAATTGGATCCATTATAGCGTTTACAAACTGGTAACCAAGTAATGACGAATAATTTGTGATACCTTGTACTTTAGGTCTCCGACTAAAAAAAAAAAAAAATTAATAAATTCTACGCGAATGGTGAATAACGTATAGAGTATAGCTTTTACTTGTAAGCGATCAATGCTTGTTCGTATATGAGTTTGGAGGGAAACTCGGATTTGAAACATTTATTAAGGACGCTATTTCTATGTTTCAACGTTTCAATAGTATTGAGCAAGGAATTGTAAGTTGTTTCCGTTTTTGCAATTGTTTTAGTTGTTTCCGTAATAATTTGTTCAATGTTCGAAATGGTCTCTCTTCGAATACAATTTTGAATATTTATAAAAAAAATAAATAATAATAATAATAATAATAATAAAACTATCTGACATACCTGTGTCGTTTAATTTGTTGTTTTCGTTGATCACTTTCACTTAACATTTTTGAAAGTCTATTAATTTTCAAATACTCCTGATCGATAGCTGAATTGTATTTTAACTTAATTTGAAACAGTTTAAATACATTGTTATCAACTTCGTCTAAATTCTCTTTGATGCGTTGAATGATCTTTGTCCTCTCGTCTTCAAGAATCTTCTGGTACTTCGTTCTCTCTTCGGTTCTAATCACGACCAGCTTCTCATACTCTCTGACAGACTCAAAATCTTCTTCGGTGTATTGTTTAAGGGGTTTTTTTAACTAAAAATAAAAACAATCGCTACACTCTCATGATGATCAAGTTTAATTAAGAAAAATATATATACGGAACCATGCATGGAGGTTTCGGCACATCTTTTTTCAATTCATCTTCCCATCTTTTCTCCAACACGCCGTCCATCATGTTGTTCAGTGCCCATTGTCTGAAACTGTCGGAAGCCAACAATTGTCTGCCTTGTACATCGTTAGCTGTACTCGTATTTGTTAACGTTAATTGTTTACTCGATACTGATTTGTATGGTTTTACAGGAACTTCGTCGTCTTCGACGTATACGAGTTGTTCGGTTTTTTCATATTGATTCCATTTATAATCTATTGGGGCCGGTTCAGTACGCACAACTAGACATAATACATTTCAATTAAAACTATTTACGAATTCAATTGGTCAAATAATACTTTTGCATGCTAATCTGAATTCAATTTCAATCGCACGTAATCTATCATTAAATTTCTTCAAGATATCTAGATGACTTTGTTTTTTGACAAACAAATCGTCAAATAACTTATTAAATCTATGCTTTAGTTTGTTGATCATGAACTATATATTGAATACAAACAAAAAATACAAAATGTACAAATATTTGCTTTATTTAATTGCTTCATCAAAAAAAAAAAAAAAATTTATTGTTTACATTACTTTAAGTAAAATGATTTCGTCTTTAGCCATTTCTAGTTTATAGTAATCGTACTGAGAATTCGATTGTTTAATAATGTCAACAAACCGATGACTAATTGATCCCAATAATAATTTATTATTGCTTTGTCTATTTTCGGACTCTTTTAACTTCGATTCGTCGTCTAACATCTCTAAATAATCTCTAATAAAAATTGTTATTTTTACATTTATAGTTTAAACGTACTAGTTTCGAATTTCTTACTTGGAGTATGACGTATGAACACCGAATGCATTCACTTCGGTATCTTTTAAGGATGATCGTTTTTCTATTATTTTATTTGCTTTTACGATCACTTCTTGATCTTTTATACTAATCGGATAGTTGTCTACTTTATATGATTTTTTTAAACACTAAAATTCAATTTGAAATCTTAGGAGATTATATTTTATGATTTAATTATACATACATAAATGGACTTTGGTTTGACAAATAAAGATTCCCAATGTTCCTTTAAAATATCTTCAGTTTCCATTTTAAACTTGTTTATGTCGCCAAGGATTTTTGATTTATATTCCTGACGTTCAATTTTACATTTTTCTCTGAACTTTAGTTTATAATCTACGTTCAAATCAAATTCGTCTATATCTAGTTTTATATCCTCTGGTCCATTGACATTTTTCTCCAATAACGTTAGAAGCTGAAATGATAATAATAATTATAATAATAAATACATTTTGGAATATTTGTTTTTTTCATTACTTCTTTTTTTATTTTTTCAAACTCTTCAATTATTCGATTTTTCTGTTCACTGTATGCGACTTTACTCGCATTTAATTCATTGTCTTTATTAATCATTATCCAAGTCAATCGTTTCGGAGCTAAAAAAAAAAAAAAAATTAGAAAAATAATATTAAACGATATAGCCATTTGTCACACATATGTTAAATATTTTAAGTCACACAGCCTAAAAAGATACATCAATCGGTGCTTGTGATTATTGAAATAAGCAAATAAATATAATAAACACGTTTATAACATGAAGCTATAGTATAAATCGTTATCTTTTTAATACACAGCGTTAAACTGACTTCCTGGTCCATCTTCGCAGCCAATCCCTTTTGTTTTCATATCATTTATAATTATTGGCACACCGATGTGTTCAATTTGTTGGAACCGTTTATTATGATTACACGTTTCCCTGAAATTCGACATTACATAAAAAATAGTTTATTATCGAGTTCAGAGAGGTAGTCGTGTAGCTATCGGTATGAAATTTACTTAAAGCTTGTACACATAAAGTTTCCTCGACGGCTCAGGGTTAATATATTACGGGCTTTGGCATCAACTTGTGCAGCCAATAATCCTCCGGTCTGCCAATTACTACAATTTACCGTAACGATATTTTTCCAATTTCCATCATCATCGAACCCGTAAAGATTATACACGCCATCATAACCGGAAGTAACATAGTGGTGTTTTCCCACGGACACCTTTCTTATATTGTGATCCAACGGTAAAGTTTTTAACTCCAAGAATTTCGCCTTAGCCAAAACACGTTCGAAATTAATGCCAAGGCTTTAAACGCCGAATCCGACATACCTGAGAAATATCTATTTTCATCAAATGAATATGTTTCGAACGCGTCGCAGTGAAAGCCATGTTTAGCATATCGGGTACGCCAAACGAAATCCATTTGAAAACTGATGTGTAGTGAAACTGTGTATTTTTTAGTTGGAAAACGATACTGAAATTTGTGTCGAATATTACAATTTCGTTTCCGACGACGTCAGCGGTTTCTTGGTTTTTAATCAAAACCGCAATATACGACGACATTTTATTGTCGAATATTTCGATATCAATAACTTGTTTTTCCAAGTGATATTCTTTCATGACAGAACACGTATGTCCCAGTTTAATCTAATACATATGTTAGGATTAGTTTTGTTTTTGTTTATTGTTTTAATGTCACATAAAAAAAACCCGTTATTACTACTACTATCATTAAACATTAGTTTAACACACACAAAATCTATAGTATTTAATTTTAGACCTATGAATTCCGATTGATTCTCGGAATAACCATTTTTATGCCATAAATCCATAAACATAATAACAATAGGTTATTCGACTAATAGTTTTTGTTAACTCACATTAATGCGATAAAATCGACCAGTAGGAAAACCCGTCACAATACATTCGTTTCCGTCGGGGAAAAATTTCACTAAAGATAGTTCTTCGTCGCACAGTACAATTTTCGCAATGTTCTCTAAATCATCTATTTTTGGATCAGTCTTCAATAATTCCACTTTACCATTTTCAAACGAAACAGCAACATAAAAGTAAAGTGGATTGGTGCACACGTTTGTCGCGATCCCGTTTAATTTCTTCTCGCTCTTCTACAAAGTATCAAGGGATAATGGAACAACCTCTCGACGTGTATCAGAATATTTACTAATTCTCCAGTCGTAACGTCCCACACTTGTAGTACGTTTTTCCCGTTAATGGTCGCGAGTGTTTCGTCTGTAGGTTCGATGAACGTAAAACACTTTATGCTCGTCCCGTATACTTTTAGTGTTTGTTCGTTTTTGTGCGTCAGTCCTAATAAAATTCCCTGAAGACAAACGAAACGATCGACCTAACAAATGATCGCATGTCACAAAGCCATAATCACCTCGTTCGTCCAAGCGTACACGTCGTTCTCGCCGGCCGCCATACTCCGCAGCGTGTGACTAACGACGACAGTCCAGTTTTTGGTGAAAACACCCTTGGAATCCTTGAAACACTGACCAAAAATTACGACGCCGTGACAACGGAGTGACACGTCGCCGACAAAACACTCACCGTCAGGCGGTCGGCCGTGTACAACACGAACCCATGTCTGGTAGGACACATCAACGCACGTGTTTCGCAGTCGTTTTCGGTGTGCTCCACGCACATCTCGGGTTTCGGCGCGCTGGGCTGCGTACGGTACACGTGCATTGACGAGTCGCAAAAGACGAACCATCCGCTGGGCGTCCAACAGCCGGACCGGACGTCCACGTCGCCCGGCAACTCGACCAGAGTCTTTTTTGCGTATACCGTCTTGCAGCTAGTAAACACGGTCCAGAGCTGAAGTCTACACTTCACGTCCCGTTCCGCATGGCCTAAATAGACCACGCGACCGGTTGCCGACAGACTAGAATATAGATATACTCGTGTGTATATGTAATATACGTACACGCGGTGCTTGGCACGGTACGACGGGATTTTACTTCAGCGATTGATTCGGCTGCATGAACCCGGTATTGACAACGAACAGTTTTTCTCGAATTCTCCACGCCCACACGATCAAATCGAACGCAGGGTGATCGCGCAAGCCGATTAAATACTCCAACCTCAAGAACAATATTGACTTGTACGTCGCAGAGTTACGGTTATCTGCAAATTCGTACACACGGTCAGTGATTGCCGACAATCGATTTATAACGTCCCGGACATCGGTGAATTCCGCCCTGCGATCGCGTTTCGATACTACGTTGTCATCCGACCGCGGGGCCGCAAAATCGTCGAGATGTCTTTTTTTTCGAATTCACCCGACGGTTCACACTCACCGACGAGGGTGGCCAGCACTTTCCGGTCCGAATACCGACATACGACCACTTTGGCTACCGGCGGTTGTTCGGCCAACGCCAATAAGTCCATGCCACTGCAGCAATCGACACAGCCAACGCCGTCCAACGGCAGACGACTGCCGCCGTCCGCCGGAGTCGATTCACTTCCGCCTGCTACGACGACGTCCTCTTTTCGCGTGCACACGTTATAGAATATCAATGTCTTTTCGACACGTATCAACAGCACGTCTTTGGACGCGAACGTCAACTCGTGAACGCTTGTCGGCTTCGACCACCTGGTCAAAAAGAGAAAAATCAGTTTCACCGGGTTAAACCTTAAAACTAAACCAATCCGACCGAGCCCAACGTTCGATGGCCCTGTGGGCGCGACTGTTTTGCGACGGGAATCTCAAACAAGACCGATTTGAAATCAGTTTCCGACTGGTCGCGTGCAACTGCCGGTCGCATGGTGTTTATTTTTGAAACAATTGAAATATACTATAATTCGCGAACGAATTATAATAACGAGCGAACAAATAAACAACACTGAATTCGTTGGGGACATTTGAGGTCTTTGGACATTCTGTAAAACGCAATCAATTTCGCTATCGATTCGATTGTTCTGCTGCTATAAGCAGCTGGCAATTGATATTTTTCTCTGTGTACGGATGGCGTCAATGTTCCCTTCGTACCGCTCTACGTTGTCTACGGGATAGTCAATAACATCATCTTCATCGGAACTCTCCTCACACGAATTCCCCAAAAACTGGTCAAAATTCAATCGCGCTCGTGTGCGAAGAGAAGTCGCATGGGCAACTACGGTTTGAGATTCTCAAATAAAAAAACATTCGCGCCGTGTGAAACAGAACAAATTAAACGGTTAGTTTTATCGATCGATAACAATGGGACTGAAATGATGTTTAATAAGATATTATTATAGACTCTATACGTAGTTCTATATAAATACAGACGATGAACAATCGTATTGTCTTTATTTTATTCATCGACTTAATATTGTCGACGGTGGTGTAGTTGTTTTTTTTAATTTACGCGTATTTTGATCATAGCGGAGTCTTAACATTATGAATTCTTGACCGGGGTTCAACGTAAAAACCGAAAACAAATAATGCGTTTTAAAATCGGGCAGAAATATTTTTAATCGAGTTAGTAAACATTAGCATATAAATTTAAAAAACAAGATATGATCATAACGGCATAAGACTGAAAACACCCGGTCCGTACAAATCATCCAAATGACAATTAAATTATTTATTCTGGCTTTAAATCGTGCGCGTTTATGAAATGTAAATCGCGTATGAATACATGTGTTTTTCGAGAATTCGTCGTCTTTCCGCGCAAAAATTTACCTCGGAAATATACATTCACTGGCTGTGCACGACCTTTCCCCTTTGTTCTCCGGCAGCTCGTACGGTCCTTCTTGACTTAATGATTTTAAAGTAACATTTCCGTTTGGACCGTTCATCGTGTTCGTCGTCCACGAAGTTTCGCTTTGAAAAAACAAAAACAAACGGACAAACAACAGCCAAAATTATTACAAAAAATTTGTTTTAATAGCCGAAAACATTAATTTCTCGACTGAATTGTTTAATTAAACGAATGCCCGAAAGGTGTGCAAACGCTTGATTGGCACGTACATACTACGATTAAATGCCGTGTAATCTCGTTAAATTTTATTATAGTAACGCGTGACGTATATAATGGGATCGTTTGTAGTGTTAAATATATTATTATAATAATTAGAAGAAAAAAAAATCCACTTTATTACTTGCACACACTTTAAGGTATACTTTGTACGAACGATGTGGTTTTCGAAAACAATAACGTATACAATAACAAAAGGTACCTAACCTCAAAGTATATGTACCTTTAAACGTTTCGATTACAATTCAAACGTTCAAAATGCGTGCGATTCCGTTGTCGACGCCATTACTCGCGCCACCATAATATCAAACGGATAGCGAACTGATCCGAACACTGATTTTTAAAAAATTTTTTTTTGTTAACTCCAAAAATTAAAAGTAATTTCTAAAACGAAAATTTCACGATACCTAACAATCGATTCGTAACGTACGGAACGTCTACACGTAACGCACAGAAAACAAGCAACGAATTATTAACAATAACGTACAGTTCCTATTCGATATTGTGTTATGACCGTCGTGTGCACCGCCGTTGTCTGCGATGAACAAACAACACTACTTAACCAGTATTCGTCGTAACACACGCGTCATCGTAATTTAACTCGATTTAGATACCTTTGTACGAAGTCAATTAAAAGAAAACAAAACCGACTCGGTTTTAACCATAAACTCGTTAATGCCAAGCCACGCTGTGCGCGTCATGGCACGTTGGACTAGTAACCAAGGAAACCCGCGTCACTATAAAACGTCACTGGACTCGTATGCCGAGTTGTATAGTGAACGAAATTGACGTCTACGGTATCATACTGCTTTTGTATTAAATCAATTATTCGAATGGCCCCCGCGTCGCGAAGAGAATTCGTCGGTACACTATATATATAAAACGGAACATTAAATCGTTACGATGAAATCAAAAAGAATTTTTTTTTTCGCCGTTGGTCACACTGTTTATATTCACACTATCTGTATTGCTTTGTTTTTATCACGACATGTCCTGCAACCCGAATGAGTTTGCAATTTGTTTGAAATTTTTCAAATCGTGTCCTATGCTTTTCAGTGTCCAAGTCTTCGACGGCAAATCGTTATTTACGTACCATTGTAACAGCGTCTGTCATTATGGTTCTCGAAAGCACTATGATATGGTGAGTATTAGCGACAAATGTTTTGTGGGTTTAATTGCTTTTCGTTCCCGTCACCCGAGTGGACATTTTTGTATTCGTCAACGGGAAGCGCAATGTACATTCCGGATAAAATACCTGACGTTTTACGTTAGCGAAATTATTGGGCGTATTGGGCGTGTTATTAAGAATCAAACGTTTTCGATTTGTTTCGATTTTCTTGTAGCAACGCGTCCACCTACTTTTGTTGTAAAACCGGATAAGTAGTCGTTTAAATACGTTTTTTATAAGTGAAATCGAGATTCAATTTAATAATCGATCATGTTAAAAGAATTGTAACAATAGACGGCCAAAGTAATGATTGTATAGTATGGAACACCTTACATTTCCGTTTTGTCGTTCATTGTGATTTTTGTCATCAAAACCATTTTTGATTTGTACTTGTATTAAAATTTGTATTCGGTTTTCTACAACTATTTACACTACTTTATACGTACAAGTGTTGGTCAAATGTATTTACTATTTACTAGTTTATTTTGTATGAAATATTGTATAAATCATGTGTTTAAAAACTAAGAACTATAGATCTTGCAGTATCTAGTAGAATATATTTGATAACTAAAATACCTGGTCCATTCACAATTACTTATTGTGCAAGGCTTATTCTACAAAATTGTTTCAACTTTATTATTTTTCAAGTCTTTTTGCTATTTTAAATATATTTGAAGATTTTCAAAAAAAAAAACATCACAATTATTAGTGAATAAATACATCTATATCGTTATAAGTAACCATCGACTAACGTAAATCGTGAAATCTATGGATAGTATTATAACCATAAATCTTATAACAGATATAAAGCCTATATAATTTAAATAGAAAGTTTAACATACACATTAAAGTAATGTCTGTATGAATAGTTACTTTTTATAAAATATATAGTTTTCTATATTTTGCCTTTTGTGAATTTCACTTGCCATAAAAGCATTTCACGTGTTTGTTTTTATATAATACATTTATTATTTGTTGTTTACAGTGTCGATAACAGTGATTACATGCGCAATGGTGATTTTGTACCTACCCGTCTACAAGCCCAACAAGATGCTGTCAACTTGGTTTGTCTTTCTAAAACCCGTTCAAATCCTGAGAACAACGTTGGTCTTTTAACTTTAGCTAAGTATGTAATTTTAAATTATGTGTATTTCACATTTAAATAACGTGTATTTCAACCGTTCGTTTTTATTTAATTTTAGTGCACGTGTATTGGCTACTTTGACAGCAGACGTTGGTCGTATTCTGTCTAAACTGCATCAGGTACAACCCAATGGCAACATAAATTTTTCTACTGGCATTAGAATTGCTCATGTGAGTTATAATTTATATTATTTTTGAATTTACTCTATTGTATGATTAATATAAATTATATATGAATAACTCTATTTTTTTCCGAATGTTACAGTTAGCGTTGAAACATCGACAAGGTAAAAATCACAAAATGCGAATTGTGGCATTTATTGGTAGTCCTATTGGTTTGGATGAAAAAGAGATTATTAAGTTAGCTAAGAGACTTAAGAAAGAAAAGGTTAATGTAGACGTTGTTTCTTTTGGCGAAGAGGTAAAAATCAAATTTAATTTGTTGATAGTATATAGAATATTATAAATTATTAATTTCCCTGTTTTTGTAAATAGGCCGAAAATTCTGATGTATTAACTGCTTTTGTTAATACATTAAATGGTAAAGATGGTGGTGGTAGTCATCTAATTGCTGTACCACCTGGATCACACTTCTCTGAGGCATTAGTATCGTCCCCGGTTATCCAAGGAGAAGATGGTGCTGGTGGAGCTGGTCTTGGTGGATCAGGATATGAATTTGGAGTTGATCCTAATGAAGATCCTGAATTAGCTTTGGTCAGTTTTTTAACATTTTTAACTTTTCGATAGATTTCTCTAATATGTTTGTGCACTATAGGCATTACGTGTTTCGATGGAGGAACAAAGAGCTAGGCAAGAGCATGAAGCTCGTCGAGGTCAAGCCTCATCTGGTGCAGAAGCTTCGACTACTCGTCCAGAGACTATTAATGAGAGTAAGAAATAAAACATAATAATTATTTATGTAGATTAACACGTTCACTGCCGATGACGACATCGTCGTCATAAAGGTATCGGTTTTTTGATTTTAAATAAAATATTCGGCGATTGGTAAACAATTTCAATTATTTGTGAGGCTATTCAATACATATTTATACGTCGTTGTATATTTGTATGCAGTTGGTTGTTGTTTTTTTATTCTTACATTAAAATATTGACCTTCCTCTGGGTCAATCAAGAATAAGTCGATCTCGAAGTCCTGTGCGAGTCAATAAAAATAAAGTTTTAACCGATTATGAACTTCTACTTATATTTTATATAAACATTGTATAAATAAAGTTGTTTGTAAGACTAAAATATTACTTTAATGAACTATCGTATTTAATATAAATCAGTTAATGATAAGTGTTATTAAATGCATGATGACTCCTGGTCTTCATCTACTATTTATATGTATAATGTATTTATAATGTTTATTGCTGATGATGACTATAATTCGTCATATTGTGTAAAACCTGTATTATTTGCTGTGGCGAGCATGAATGACAGATAATAATCAAGGGTTAAAATATAATTAAATTGGTATAAATGAGAAAAACATAATCCAAACTATTTTCATATGAATGAAATTTGTAATAATCATATATAATAAAATAATAAAAACATACACAATATCTCATGTCATAATTGTATCATAAAAATATAAAGATATATTGCAGATATGCGCATCATTGAATTTTCGAGATTACAAGTCGATTGCATACCACACCATTGCCTCCAGATAAATAAACAAATATACATTTAGAGAGTTTAATTTAAAATTTAATTAGAGTTTTAATGGCCCTGTATACTTACTGCTCATTAATAAGCTAAAAATAATATAAAACTTAATTAATTTGCCTTGTAATAATGATTGCAGCTCCAACAGAAGAAGCACTGTTGGAACGTGCGTTGGCCATGTCCATGGAAACTGGTGAAGATGAGCCGATGGTTGTACAAGAAGGATCTGGAAGTTCAGTTGCTGGAGCTTCTGCTGCTGCTGCTACTGCTGGAGCTTCTGCTACTTCTCAGATGGACTTCAATAATATGTCCGAAGAAGAACAAATAGCGTTTGCTATGCAAATGTCTATGCAAGATTCAACATCCGAGGATAATAAAGCAGCTTCGTCGAGCGCTAAATCCAAAGAGGAGGCTATGGAAGTAGAAGAAGACTATTCTGAAGTGATGAATGATCCAGAGTTTATACAAAGCGTGTTGGAAAATCTACCGGGTGTCGATCCACAAAGTGATGCTGTGCGCCAAGCTGTTGGTCTTGTCAGTAAGGATTATAAAGATAAAGACCAAAAAAATGATAAGGATAAGAATAACAAGAAATAAGCGTTAAAAAAACCAATCGAAAAATTATTTTATTATACTTTTTATTATCTACATTTTTTTTGTTTTTAGAGGGTAAGATACTAACTAATTAATATCTCTCAATGAAAAAAAAATAATAATAATGAAAATCAATACTTATTCAGTTTTTACAATAATTTGAAGTGTATTTAAAATTTAAAAAAAAAAATGTAGCATTAGTAATAAAATACATATAATCGGAATAATTATTTAAGGTCAATACATATATTTCGTTTATGAATTAAATATGTTTAAACAGTGATAGTTTATCTGTTATTCATAAGGTATTAAAGTTGGAACTTTAAACAGACGTTGTTTATTCATTTTGCTATACAAATTAAAGTAAAGCAAAGTAAAACAAAATTATTAAATCGGTCATGTGAAACACTACTTTTCATTTGTACAGAACTTGCCTAAAATGTGTTGGTGCGTATATGTCCTGTATTGAACATTTAACATGTAATTATTAAAAAAAAAATCTGAGAGATATTTATTCAAAATTATGTTAAATGACGATTTATTATCCCTTTTTTTTTCTTCCAATCATAAAATATGATTAAAATACGTACCTCTTGTAAACTAGAGAATTATAAAAGCGAAAACATGTATTACAGTTCTTTCTCGTTGTTGTAATAATTGAAAACTGTATCTTTTCGAGATCTAAACATTTGAGGAGATCAAACCGAACGTGCGAATATCCGATTCGTTATATAAGTATATATCGATTTCACAGTGAATATGAAAAGAACTATTTATTGTGTTGGCCATTTGAAAAAAAAAACGGTTTTGAACAGTCCATCCAAGACGTACGCAATGAGACGCGATCGTAAATTTCATTATATTTTCTGTGTACGATTCGATTAAAAATCGCTTTAGACGACCGTCGTCTTTCGACTGTACGTTTTTATACCGTTCGCTGGGAATAAAACGATAACGATGTATTTTTTTTTTTTTATTAGACTTTGTACAAATACAATTTGTTTCTACAATTAAATAACAAAACAAAAAACATTACTTAGATACGAAACGTAATTAAAAATTATAAAATCGGTTTCATTACAAATAACCGTAGAGCGGCGGCATAGGGACAGCGCCGGGGTGTCCGTCCAAAGTATCGATCAATTACATCACAAAGGCGTGTGTAGACGATCGAGTACGTACTCGAGCCAAATTCGTCGGCTGCTTAAAGAACGCGTACGGTCCGTGTCGCGGGGTGTCGTTTTGCATCGTGTATGCATCATGGACCTTCCGCACTGCCATGTTTTGAACGTGTTAATTACGTGCGATTGTAATGTTAGAAACGTAAATGGATTCGTCGGTGTGTGTGGTGCTTTGCATTTGCCGCACGATTTCCCGAAATACTGATTGAAATGTCAACTGATTTGCACATTTTCCGAACGGCTGTAAAATCATCCGACCGACGCGTAGCTGAACGTGTCCGATTTGATTTTTGTCCCGAAGTGTTCCTCACCAAAATCATTCCGAGAGGCGTACCGAAGGAAATGCGGACATACGTGCTCTCGGAAAATCGCAAAACCGTCGACTTACGAACGTACCTGCACTTGGCCCACACATAACACAGTACCGAGTTCAAACCAATACCAATATTTTGCAAGTCCGTTCCCAAAATTCGCAAGTCATTAATTCCACAGGAAACTTCAAAAAACTTATAGGTGTGAGTCGACTTCATGCAGCACACCCATGTTTCGCTAGAAGGTCGAAATCGGTGTCAAAATAATCCTCGTCATTTGCAAGTCGCCCAGACCGCTACAATGGCCTGTCAACATTTTGAACTTGGCCCACCCATGTTTCGCTAGGAAGTCGAAATCAGTGTCAAAATAATCCTCGTAATCTGCAAGATTTGCAAGTCAAGTCATTATCTCTATTTTGATCATACCCGCGGACGGCAGACGAACGTGGAAAAGTCCGACCGCCTTAGTTCAGCTTTAGCGGCGGATCCACCGTGGACGTGATCGTAGGACACCGTTTTCGCCGCGCGACGCGACGTTTGTTGGAAATGTCCGTCTCGCGTCGTCCCGACTTCGCTGCGCGACAGCCGTCACCGCGGACAACGTTTAACAAACACATCGTTGACTATTATGATCACCGGATGAAATCGTTTTCAGATCATAAAAAACCCGTGCCTCGTTACCCGATTGGATTGAATTGAAAATCGGCCGATTACGCGTCAGAAATGGAACTCCTAAGCTTCCTAATGTGTGTGTGTGTGTTTTTTTTAGTACATTTTCGAATTTCGACAGCGTTTTTCGTCCGTGTTGAAATGTCGATGCTGTCGGTCTGTAGCGATTCCTACCGAACGCCGAACAACAACCCTGAAGTAATTTTTCCTCCCCCCCGTTCGGTCCGGGAGACCGGGAATTCCGTTTTGAATGGGAAATTATTTTATGGCGCGCAATTTGAAGTCGGCCATTCGGTTAAACAACCAAACCGGTCGCGTACCAATGTACGGTATGTAAACGCGTGGCCCGGTCACGCCGGAGCTTTTCGCGCGTAACGATCGTTTCACGAATCGAACGGAATCCGACAAAAACGTCCCGACTAGATTAATGAGCTGTCGGCAACACGCGCGCGGACCGATGACGGATAATAGGAACTGATCGCAGCAGCACGAATAACAACTGGCACAATAGGTTTTGTTGCTCGCAGGATTTATAATACGATCGTAGTACATCTTCCTTTTTTCTAGACGTACCTCTTTTATAATTTTTTCGCAACGGGTCGATTAAGACGTTCAACTCGTTTCGCGCGTTTGTTTGTTGTCGTTCTTCCAATCTTTTTCCGGTCCAAGCACCGAGTATAATCGTACGGTTTTCACATACGTGTGCCGCGACCGATGCGAACGACCCACGACGCCGACCGTGTAAAAATAACGTCCGGTGTCGGGTAATAACGATATCGTAAGTACGATTTACAAACAATAATAATTGTACGTGTGTGTCGTGTCCACGGCACTGCGACAACGCGAATTTCGTAATCGTAATTGTCAATTAAATTTAATCGCGACTGGTGAAAATTCAAACGACGCCGTTTCTGATACGATAACAACGCTCGGTTATTTTCGTATTTTATCAATTGTTTTTTTTTTTTTTGGTTTTAAGTTTTATTCTACTACTGCTACGCGTTTCTTTGTTTATTTTTACGTCGATAAATCCGTACGTGTTTGGACGAGCATAATAAAACATCGAATGAAAACCTTCACGACTACCGGTTGTCCGCGCGAGCCGTATCGGTATCCGCTGCGTTTCCGTTGTCCGGTCAAACCGATACGAAAACCGTACGCGTCCGTAAAACAGTCTTCTCCGGGTTTCGAAAACGCCACGACGAAAAACATTCCACGCAATTGTTTGATAAAAACTCGCGTTTTCAATCCGAAACGGCACGACGACGACGACGACACGATCGAGACGCATATTGATTGCGCACGTTTACGTCGTCGTTACGATTATTATCGTCTTTGGGACGCGACCTCGGTAACGCTGGCCACCCGGACAACACATCCCGTTTTGTTGTCGAACGCCGACCGGAGTAGAGCGCATAAACCACCGCAAACGGATTTAACGAGTTACGTATGTAATTTGAAGGTTTAAAAACGTTTAAATACGTTCGCAAACGCGCCGTTTCGTCGGATTCGTTTTCGACGGGTGGCTGTAATAAAACGCGTTTTAAAACATCGTTCTAAAACCTTCACGACTATCGGTTGTCCGCTCGATCGAACCCGAACGCATCAAGTCGCACGATCCGTGTACTGATACGAAAACCACCGTGTCGGCAAAACATTCTTCTCCGGATTTCGAAAACGGGACGTCGAAAATCATTTCACGCATACTAGTCTTACTAATTACACACGTTTACGTCGTCGTTTCAACGTCCGACGGTGCGACGGTCGCGTCGATTATTATCGTCTTTGGGACGCGACCCCGGTAACGCAGACCACCCGGACAACACATACCCCGGTTCGTTGTCGAACGCCGACCGGAGTGGAGCGCATAAATCACCGCAAACGGTTATAACGAGTACGTACCAAAACGTAAACGTAAACGCGCCGTTCCCGTCGTGTTCGTTGTCCACGGGCGGCGGTAAAATAAAACGCGTTCTAATACAACGTCCGACGACACGATTATAATAACGAGCGGACGAGAAGAAAAAGAAGCACCGTCGTCGAATCGAAACGCCGGACGGTTTCGAGAACGCGTGCGAGGCGTTCGTAAGATCCGAGCAAGTGCCGTCGTCATAATAATAACAATAATAATAACGATAATAATGACGATAACATACGTGTAACCGGTCACAATTAGCCGCGTCGCGCGCGTGACGTTATAACGAGAGCGTGACGACGAATAGTATGACCGCGGGCGTTGGTTGTTTTCTTTCATTCTTTCTCGCCGTCGGTATTTTTTTGTTTTTCCGTTTTCCACAACAGTCCGTGCGGTGGTGGACCCGACGAAGGTCCCCGTGTACGCGCGACATTACCACCGCGGTCCGGACCATGGTAACCCGTGCGTACATCGTCGTGTGCGCCTGCTGGCTGTCCGCGTACGTATTATGTCCGACCGGACGGTATCCGGTCCCCGTCGGGTCCTAAACGTTTTCGACGTAAAATTACCATACATTTCTTCCGATCATATCCGTGCGCTTTGTACGGTTCGGGATCTCGTATCAGTAAACTTTTCGATTCTCGATTATTGTCGTAACAACGTCATGGCCAACCGAACGTCTATATCAACGAACGGACCGTAGTTATTTTCTACAATTTCCAACTGTACGAACGAATTGTTTTTGAGAACTGCGGCCGAGATGAGTTTTGCTGCGGACAAGAACTTCGGTCTTGAGCAGAATCACTCGCGGTGTTTCGCGACTACGGTACTTTCTTGGCCGTGGTGAACGTGTTATTTTTTCGATTTTTTTTCCTTTTAATCATATACGACAATTGACACGGTACAACAGTGTTAAGGCGTGAGAAACAACTAGATCACATCGACAATATAACACGGACGATTGTTTTTCCAGTCCTTTCGTTTCGTTTTAAATCGAATCAAATGCATGATTATTTACTACAACAATATTATCGTCGTAGCGTACGGGGCAACGTGATCGACTTCAACGTGATGCCCATGACGTTGCTAAACGCCACCAATTTCATCGTGCGGCACCACCAGATGTATCTACTGCAAAACGACGGGCTCGACGACGCTGGACGGACGGCCGACAACGAAGGTACACAACCTAACCCTAACCATTGTTGTAAAATAATACTATTGCGCTGCCGACGTAGAACGGACACGATCGGAATCGCTTGCGTGAATACCGCACGAAAGCAGAAAACTACTTTTTAAGTCTGCTGTTAAATAACATTCGTGTGCTCGTGGCGGCGATTTTGCACGAAATTCCTCAATATCACGTCAGGCTAACCCGCCCGTACGTTTGCACCCGACCTTTTGTTATGGCGTGCATGAAAATGTCCGAACGTACGTTCAGTTGATTGACATAGCCGTGTTTATCACGTGTGATATTCAATTAATCGGTCGAGTTGATTACGGTTAAGAATTAAAAGTTAATTAGACTAATTATGATAATATCTAGTTGTAACAACTAAGTTATACTGATCTATCGAACAATAATATTTGATTGATTGGACTAGATTGTTTTGATAAACGAGTTATTTAACGCTGTAATTGTTGGTTGATGCTTGAATTAACTATGCCGACAACAATTTCACATATTTTTTTTTCTCGTGGTTTTATCACGTTTAGAGGTAAAGTCTTCGCGAGGGCCTCGTCATTTTCAATCTCGTCTCCGCGCACTGGGTTTGTGGGCCCTCAGATACGATCATAATACTATATATATATATGTGTATCATTTTTGGTGTAAATGCAACCATTTTGGTTTTTCGTATTGTCAAAAGTCTACGCGAATTTATTTTGATTTTTGATATTAAAGCATAAGTATAACAGACCGTACATGTAGATCGGATCCATTACGTATATATGGTACGCGTTTAATATGATATTGTGAATAATATATGCACTAAATATACAAATATCGTGTACTCGACTGTTGGCGTGTGTCACAAAACAAATTTTAAAGCATTGAAAAGTAACTTTGGCTTTCAGCTTATATATATACGTTTCGCATAAATCTACTGTAGACTGAGCGCATTTATGTGTCTTGTCTTTCAAATATCAGTGATGGGTGTCTGTATACGTCAATGTCATACACGACGATAGTTGAACAAAAAGTCCTTACTTTAAAACACTCATTATGCGTGTCATATGGAGGTTAGGTTGAACGCTTTGGAAAACTATCGCAACACTCTAAAAGCCATTTCAATTCAAGTTGTTCTTGAAAATATTTGTGATTTTCTAAAAAGTTATTAGAATTTTTACATATTTTATATTTCTATATTTACTATACATGTTAAAAACTTCCGACCAATTGGAAAAATGTTTAAAATAGTAAATTTTATATAATAATAAATAATAATACTGGTAACTTATATAAAAACCAATAATTTTCATAATCAAATAACTTAAATTCGTCATACATATGATTTTTTTTTTTTTTGGTAATTCTGAACTTTATAAATATTATGTTTTTATATTATCATATTGATATGTAATTTATAATTGAATGCTGAGGTGAATTTATTTTAAAAAATGATTCGTATCTTGAATAATTAATAATAATATGAATTACTAATGTAACAACTAACGAGTAGTAATAAAATAATACACGTATACTTCATGACACTAGATTTCAATTATTTATGGTTATATATAAAAACAATCCAATTATTATTACAGTTAAAGGAAAGCACACTCTACATATCGGTATAATAATTTTCAATGTATACAATATGTTAATTAACTACGGAAAGTCGGTTGACCTAATTTGGGATCAATGTATGTTTTCGAACAATTGAGTTTTTTCTTTTTAAACAATGTAAAGCAACCGATATTTCTACTTATTTACATAAATTCAAAAGACATTCTCCCAAGAGTTTTATTTTTTTTCTCCACGAAGTATAAATGTCAGTATGTTTTTACAAAATGGATATTAAGGATATAAAGTTATTCGAATTGCCTTGCCGAATCTTATCAAAATGCAAACACTTCTCATTACAAAAATTTATAACAAACCCCAATACAGATATATATATATCATCTGGCTTCCCAATTATTAACGTACGCGTAATTGAATAAACCTAAACGAGCCATATAATGAAAATGAATTCGTTGGAACTTCTCTCGCTGTCTTTTAAAACTATTTTACACACACCATGCTGTTGAATGTTTAGGTGTAGCTGTGATGGATCGGTACGTATAGTTTGCGTAATGGTATTTGGGTCATCGTAAATATTACAGCTCGGTAATATTATTCAAACGCCTAAGATATTTTGAATTATTCAACCTGCAAACTATCTTCGAGAGTCCAAATACTCGTAGTAATTGAAAACGTACAAGTAATTTAATAGTGTACAGTGAACAATGGAAGGGTTATTGGGACATTAAACGTCGGAACGTAGACACACGCTCAAAACCACTGAGACATAATATTTTTTTATTGATTTTCGTTGTTTTCGATATTTAGATTGTTATTTGTGCGATTTTCGCGTGAAATTTCGTATCAAAGAAAAATGTTTAAGCACGCACGGGCGAGAATACGATTTAAATCGTAAAATATGATGTTGAATATTATTTATACAATTTATTTATTGTAAATTATGGTCTTAGTGGACGTCAATTTGATTGAAATAGGCTTATAGATATACTTTTATTATGGTATGGCGAATGCACAATACGGGATTTTTAATTTTTATGCAATACCAACAACAACAAATTAATTTGGTTTTCAATCATTATGAATACACCAACCTATATATGTTTTTCTTGTAAGGACAAAAATAATTTGGTCTTTTTTCGTTTAACGGACTATTTCTTTTTTAATAAATATTATTATTACATTTTATATTATTTTTAATAACCACATTTTGTCTCTCCGGTCATGATCGAATTGGAAAGTTTTCAATTAAAGTTTAATTTACTGACAAACTTTAATCATCATTTTAATGATGTTTATTCTTGTGTTTCCCTTTTATTCGAGTATCTTTTTGTTAAGATATTTTCAACACCATTCATTCAATGTTATTTGTTTTTCAAATTGTATACGTAAATAATAGAAATTAAAAATCAAAGATACATAGAATTGTTGAAAAATATAATTTTACTAAAAATAACTCCGTTAATTGTTCAGACGACTATACGTATTTATCGCTTTCTAACAATGAATAATAATATATAATTTTATCAAAAAAACATTTTGAGTTTTAAAAACTGTACAGTAAGTAATTACAAGTAATATAAATGTAGAAGGAGCTATATTTTCGTCATTTAAATGTTATGACATTGAGTTCACTTTTCCTAATAATATTGGTTTTTGAATCGTGAGAGAATCGTTTGATTAATCTTGCAATTATTATAATTTCAAAAAAAACCTAACCCCTCCCGTTTATTTTCTTGATGTTTATAATATATTAATATTCGCCGGACGTCAGCCACAATAATAATAAATAATCGTTATTGACGTGTAATAGCCACAGCTAAATAATATTTCGTAAAGCATTCCGTAAATAATATGATGAAAATTGAAAATACAGAAGGACTAGATTAGAATCGTTAATGAATTTATAATGACGCGAACGGAAGACGAAAGTAAGTACACATTAAGTACTCTAGGCTATCTTAATAAAGTTATGTACTTAAATATTTCAAACGATCATTACCGTGTAAACATTAAGGTATTTCGAAAATGAACGTTATACGAAAGATGTCGCGTCTAAATTATTCGCGGACATAATCCGCGTCGACACTCTTGTTCCATATAGTACTTTTACGATTTACACGGAAAATCGCGAAATTTCAAATTATACGTTTTTTTACGTATTTACGTATAAATGTTGCGTGTACGTGTGTGATATATATATATATATACCTATGTTTTTTCTTCTTCTTACAGTTAATATGAACATCGAAGAAAACGTAGACGAATTTGTTAAAAGCCCTTTGGTTCTAACCACTGAAGTGTGCAACCCGGGAAAATGTCAAGCCGGGAAACTGGAAGGCGTATGTATTAGCGGCGAGTCGTGTTTCAAACACGGCGGACAAATCGGAAATCCTTGCAACGGATCGAGAAATTTGATTTGTTGTACATGTCAGTATCCAAACGCATCCAGACGTGACTGTGCGATGTGGCTAATGAGGTTCCTTGTATGTCTAGTCTAAGCCCTCCAAATCTATATATTAAATCGACTTATGGTTTTCGGCAGTTTTTTTTTTCAATCTTATTTTCCTGCCGAAAAAATATAGGACCCGAGCTTCCTCTATCCCTCCCTCCCTCTCTCCCCCCGTTACTTTAAAGACCAATATAGTTACGTCTATGCTTAACTCTAGCATTTCATTTGCATGTTAAATATGCAAAATAGACGCACAGCCACGTTTGTTTTTTTCCGAATACGTGTTGATATAAATATATATACATATATAATTTTTTTATTATTATTTTTACGGTCTGATAATTGCACTGCAGTTTTGCTCACGTGCGGCGACGTTTCCAGGCAAAAAATAATGTACCTGCAGTCACCCGACAGTTTGAAATTTGATTCTGGAAGTTTGGCTTGTGATTTCGACGTTCTGGTGCGAAATGATACGTGTTTCGTCCGGTAAGTCTTTATAATCTTGTGATTATAAAATTTTATTCGTTGTCTTTATATGTACACTGTTAAAGTAAATCGGAAAAAGTTTTAATATTTGATAATAAAAAAAGGTTAAAAACCGCATACCTATTAAAAAATAGGAAAATAAATTTGAAGCAAGATTATATATAATACATTATTTCGTTATTATTTATAATACACTTTTAAAATAATATGATAATAATAATTACCGTATTTGAACGATTATTCTAAATAAAGTTCAATTCGTTATAATCAGTGTTTGTGTCATTATACAGTGTTAATAAAAATATAATACGAGTATTTCCAACAAACATTTCCTATATTAAACTAGAGGAAAAAAAGAGTTATTTCTGTTATTTACACATAACTTTGGATTTCGGAAGTCATCGTTTTACATTAAAATTTACGACAAACGAAATTATAAGTCTATAAACACATAAATTATTTTTTAAATTACTTATTATTCGTTATAACTTTTCTGAGCTCATCCTTGAATTTTAGCATGCTCGTGTTTACATCTAATATACATGCATATCGTTTTATTAAAACAATAACTTTGAGGCTTCTCACACAACTTTTCTGACCGAGTTGAATTCTTAAATCAAACAAATTATTCATTATTCAAGTTTATCTAAACCGAACGAAATCGCCGTGCGCCAAGCTCTGTCGAATATTTCCAGTAAAGTCTTAAAACAAAAACGATAATATTATTTTGTCTTGTACTTGTGAAGCGTGGATTACGAAAGAGTGAAACTAGCCAGCAAAATAGGAGGAGTATGCGATATCGACCAAGTCTACATTCTGAATTCCAACGACGGACCGACTACGGGTCAGTGCGGCCCGTTGACCGGTTATAGCAGTAAGTCTTCGCGTACGAATACAATACGTAGAATAGAATAAACAATGTTGCATTTTACACGTCGACGGTTTAATGTCGACGTAATTATCCTCGTGTTTTTTTTTTTTTTTAATTAATCAACTAAAAACTAGATAAACAATGGAAAAAAAAAATGCTTTTTAAATCATCACGTCCAAGCCGGTATCTACCGTTAGAAAACCGATGTTTGTTCTGGCGCGTTCGCCGGGAAATATTCGAGATTGGGTTTTCGTTTGACGTGCAAATTAATTTTTTGTATCATTTGAATGACAAAAGTTTTTTTTTTTTACAAAAATTGCGACAGCAGTTTTCATGATTGATTTTTTTCTGTAGCTTTTTTAACGATTCACAATGTCAAAACGAATAAATTCGTACGATTTTGATTCAGATGACGGTAAGTAATTTATTTGTTTACTGAACCCTAAAATTGAAGGACCATTGGTAAAGTAAATGATCTACCGCCGCTACTTTATATAATTCAACTGCTTTAACAATTTTAATACAAATTTAACTAATTTAATAATTATAACGTATAAACTATATCAATCAGTTATCAGAAAATATTATTTGCTTGTTCGTATTATCTCTTCATTGCTTGTCATTACATGATTAGGTATTTATTAAGCAAACATTACGGTACAGTAAGTTTAAAAAAAAAACAGCAAAAACAGCCGATCAAAATGAAAATATATTGTTTTTTATTTTTTATTCAAATGCACGATCAAGCACATCGGTATTTTTATCAGTTATTTAAAAAAACACGAGGGGTTATATGTGAAGTGACATTTACAAGATTAATTTTTGTTTGTTTTTGCTGCAGCTGTCGTGGCTGTAAAGCCGAATCAAGAAAAACCTTTGAAAATCGCAATGGTCGTTCAAAGCGAACCTACCGATTATTGGCTGATCAAAGTCTCACAAATAAGTTGCACCGAAATAAAACCGTTTAAAGGTAGGAAACAGCTTATTTAAAGTCGTAAGGAACGTATTATTTTCGTAGTTATATATATTTGTCCCTGGAGACTACTACGGAAACTACGCCGGAACGGTAACTCGATTATATTGGTTTTGTTTTTTTGTTGTTCTCGGCCAAAAAAAAAAAACAAAACCTATAAATCAGTAAACCAACAACATGTTACATGAGAAACACGCGCAGAAAAAATACGTTTGCATAATCAGATATACAGTACACATACAAATACCATATATGTATAGAGAAGTCTGATTAGTTGGCGCAGTCTACGCCATATATAATATCTTTGCTACGAGTAAAAAACAATATAAACTGAAAATAGTTTTTTCCCCCAGTTCAAACTTATATATTATAATAATAATTATAATATATATATATAGAATTTAATTGCGTTCAATTTTACTTTATAATATCTTATAATATATTTTAAACTGTAAAAAAAGATCACAGCTAAAAAAGTTCCTATTTGAAAAGTTCTGAAATGCTAAAAAAAACATAAATTATTATTTTACCTCTTGATAGTCATTAAAATTCTCTCTCTGTATATATATATACGTATCCTGTAGTTTGTAGTGGTGTATAATATGATTTCAAATCAATTTTATGGCGTTTTGTATTAATTGTGTTTTGAATTCAATCTGTTGCTGTATATATATACACACGTATATAAAAAGCCCTGAAATAGCGATAGAAAGCATAATTTCTTCAATAAGGTTTCATTGATCGGTCGCAAATAACAACCAAACGCGACATTTATATATAACCATGGCAAACAGCAGTAGACGTCGTTTATATGCGCGCAGAGTACCGGTGTTTATATTCCAACGTGTACTCAGACATCTAAACGTTCAGCTACTATTTAATTATCGCGATGATTTATGATCCAAAATGGTAAGCATTGTTGTATTATTTGCACGATAAATCGAAATACGGCCCGCGAGCGTATAATGATTTTTGTTTGTTACGTTTTCGAACGCGCAACGTGAAACTGTTTCACTATGTTTCGAAGTGATTTCCGTTGAAAAATTGTTTTGCATAAACACGATTAATTCGGACGTATCGGACGTCCGAGATGTAAACGCTTAAGAAAATATATTACCGTAGTTCACTTAAATCGTTTTATAACAACTTTACGTTACGGAAACTTTTACTAATTGTTCCCAAAACGTTTTTAATTCAAAATTTCGTATAAACTTTCTAACATTAAATTTAAATTTTAAATTAAATCGAAGAGAATGATCTATTTCATACTAATCAAAAAAAAAAAAAAATACTAAAATACACCACAACAGAATATATGTGTAAATTATAATTTATTCCGTGTTATTATTTTCTAATTCGTTTAGATTTCAGGATTAACATGTTTACGGTAGGATAAATTTCGCTGACTAAAAATTTAATTACTATTGGCACTCGAGCGTTCGTGTTTGAATTTTAATGAAATTGTTTCATCGATATACGTAATATAGTTAAATTTGTCGACGTGCCATCACTGGGCAGATCCCTTTGGTTCAGATAAATATGTCGTTATCGTCCGTTTAGTGTTACTATTGTTTTCAAATATTACTCGTTTATAATTTTTATAAACGTGTATCATCAATTACACGGCTTATTGTACAAACCGTGAGTATACATCTGCCAAAAAATAAAAATGCTTCTTTTAAACGTGAATCCTTATAGCTCATGTTTATTTATTCAAACGTTTTATTTACAATGAACAAACGTAATGGAAACGTAATAATAAGTAACACACTGACGTCGGGCAAAACATTCAGCCAACTAGTTCCACCTATAGACTCGGCTATCAATTTACGTCCGACTTATAAACAGTTTTTCGTGTCAAAAAAAAAGACAAAAACATGAATATAACTCGCAAACCGATTTATTTATACTAAATCGTATAAGCGAGGGAAAATTTTTTAGAGATTTCTTTTTCTTTTTTAATACGAACATAGCGTTCATAAATGTAACAGTCATATCTGTCCACGCCGAAATTTCGCGATATAAAACGATAATCCGCACGGAGAGACGGATTGAAACACGTGTACATTTTCATCGTCAGCCTAAAACAATAACATTGTTATTTCTGCTAAAAGTGTACGCGTTGTTTTATTACAGTTGATCCATCTTTTTGTGATTTGTAGATAGATTTTACAATTTTAGACGCATAAACTGCGCTATTTCCTTAGGATTTTCAACCTCGCAGTAAGCTCTCCCAGCCGTCAATACTATAATATATAATACGAACCGAGTACAATATTATTATATAATCCGTCCCGTTATAATCGCGCCACATACTCGTATTTGAGTTTATAACTCTGTGGCGTTTCTAGAATTGCAACAGAATGCACGAGCTTCGGTGCATTATATTTGATCAAGTCTAAACGAGAAACCCTTAAAAATAGCAATAAAATGAATGTCCTCTTTTTCTCCTGGAACTCGTGTTTTACGTTTTTGAACTCGTTTATAATTTGAACGATCCCGTCTGAAACATTCGTTCCCCACGGAACAGGAATATAACAAACAAACGAACGTTTATTGTTTCGGGTGTCGCTCGTTGTGTTAACAACACGACCGTCCGCGTTCGGAGCTCGGGAAACGCGACGTCATATCAATCGAAAACGGCGTTCGTTCGGAGGAAATCGTTTTTTGTCCTCCCCACGAAAAAGTTTTAAACCGGCGACACGCGTTTTCCTGCCGTGCCCGAATTCGCGGCCGTCGCGGAAACACAGTGCGATGTTTCGTTTTCGTCGGAATCGCGGCGGGACCTAATTCGTTTGGACTCGACTTCACCGTCGCGCCGTGAAACGGTAATGACGCTAACGACGACAGGCGTCGGCCGGTCTTTCGCCCGGTTATCGATTTCTCCGTGTTTAGGTGTCCGCGTGCAATGCGGTCGTGTTATTAACATTTCGCCCACGTCGACTCGCCCGGCCAAGACGACCCCCGGCCCGACTCTACTGTATTGTATACGCATGCATGTACAACGCGATTTATTTATTTTCCCGGTCGATCGAACCACGTGTGTAGGTACGCTTAACAATAAGGGCCCCCCCACCACCACCACCACCACCGAAGACTTGACTGTCAGTTGTAAAAGACCGTTTTGGAAACGGCCAACGTATCGGTCGACGAGTTGTGCGTGTGAAAAGCTCAGTCGCGCGCAGTCGACCGCCCCACAACAACAATAACACGTTACGACGCGTTTTCCGAGGTCTGAGATCCTATTTTTCAAGGATCGTAACGATCCTTGGCTGTTCACAAGTCGACAGACTGGCGTGTATGAGCGTTGTTCGAACCGAACGGTCCAGCCTCCTGGGAGACTGGAGCGTTGTTTCTCCCTGAACGGTCACACGTCGTTCAACCGAACCACGAGCGGCGAGCCGACCGTCCGACCCCCCGAAAGGAGTCGGGGCGCCCCGCTCGTACCGCTTGGGCAACCGCTATCACGCGCGGTTACCCCAATCCCGCGGTGGGGACCGATCAGCACCGTAGATGTACTATGGAGTACACCTACCCTCCGGTGTCGTAACCACGCCGGTATGGCGACAGGGGCACACAGGGATATTTTCCAAGTCTCTCTTGAGGTACGGGCCGGCGTGATCGATAGCGTAGCCGTGCCCCGCCATTCCGCACTCTCAGAGCTGTTCCTCGGCCGACGCGCGTGCCCGGTGTCTAGCTCGCGAGGCCGTTACCACATAGATTGCTCCTGCTAATCTGCCACCACGTAACCACGATCCCAGCAGCCTAAGCTGCCCGAGGGGTCGATCGGGTCTGCTCTTGACCCGGCCGGGGCTTACCCCTCGCCCGTGGTACCGGTTTGTCACCAGTTGGACAATGTTTCGTCTACACTGTTTTACAGTCTCGACTGCCACACTGTTTTAATTGCGTGTATTGGGTAGTTGGTCCACCCATAATTTTCCCGAGGTCTGTCGAACGCGGTGTTTCGCCGCGCGCGTCGGGTCCGCGAAATCACAAAACGCGGTTTTTCACGTCGTTTTCAGAATCGGCCGACTGCGGCGTGTCGTCGTCGTCGTCTCCCGGTGCCGGCGGTTGCGACGACCGGCCGGACGGGCCGCGACCGCGTACGGACCATGGCCGGGACGCCAACCGGCGGATCGTCGGCGGCGACGAGGCGGACGTCGGCGAGTACGCGTGGCACGCGGCCGTCGCTCTGGACGGGGTGTTTTTCTGCGGCGGAGCGCTGATCGCCGACCGATTCGTCATCACCGCCGCCCACTGCGTCATGACGTAAATACAATCATTGTTTTTGTTATCTTGTTTTCGTTCTCGTTTTGGTTCCATCGGCTCCGTCGATTGCGCGGATCCAAGGTGGGAGGGACGATCGCCCCGTAGACTCTCGTTAAATTTTTTTATTAGTATCGTTGTAGAATTCTAACTCTTATCTATGACACTGTAGAAAGACAATTTAAAATGAAGTTGTAGCTATGGGATTTTTCGGTGTATCGCAAACGATTTCCAATAAAACGATTTTGGAAAATATTTTATTATTCGATGCGACAAAACGAGGATTAAAGTTGTTTTGATTGAGATGGCCCCCCCCGTAAATAAGTTCTGGATCCGCGCCTGGCGTGACGGTGACGTTATAAATGTTAATATTCGAACCGAACACGGAACCGAGGGAGCACGACGTTCGTATCTCCGGCACCCGATTTTTTTTTTTTTGTGAAAAAATCAGGTCAACCGACTTTTCAATCAAACGAGTACTTCGACGTTCTATACTAATTCAAACCGTTTGTACTTTTTACGATATTCGCGTTCGTTGTGATTCGAACAAGTTCGCTTCGACTCGACAATTCCGGGTTCGTGCCAATACGTTATTTGTCACGGATATGACATGACGAAATGTTTGCCACGGTCTCGAGAAAACTGACACGACGCCACTGGTTCACTTTTTTTTTCATTTGTTATTATCATCGCGTGTAATGATCGTTCGATAAAACATCAAGATCACACAAGTCGGCGTTAAAAAAAAAAAATTGTGCGACGCATTTCGATGTACAAAACCGGAGACCGTAACTCGCTTCGTTGGGTACAGTACAAATGTTACATTAAACTTAGTATCACGTCGTACTCTCAAAATTATTTTCGAAAAACTCACGGACATTAAAATATAAGCCCGTTAAGTATAATGTATTACTACACAAAAAAACGTATCATAAGCTGGAGCGCGCATACACGTATAAAAATAAAAATATAATAAACGAGATCGTTAGTTACAGAAATAATTGACTCAAGAAAACAGTTAAAGATTGAAATTTACGTTATACATTTATACGTTACCTAGTTATTTATTTAATTTATAACACGAAAACAATTATTTAATAAAAAAAAAGAGCGTTCTAGTTACAAAACAACACGATAACGGATTCGGACATTTTACGAATGTAAGATGGCCGTTTATCTACAAAACTGACATTAAACTATGTTTCTAAATAACATCAGTTGATTAAAATACAAACGTCGGACGAATATAATTGCGAAAAAATCGAAACAACTATTATAATAAACGAGCCTAGTCGTATATTTATTCATTTGGGATTAGTGAACAGCAGCGCCTACGCTTGAAACCCCGTACGTAGTCGTCTCGTATCGATGAATAATAATAATAACTCATTGTTGTAATGTACGATCCGCGGCCTGGATGAAACGAAACGAACGTGTGCCGTTCATTAAATTTCGTAGAAGAGTAGACAACGGAGGGTTAGTCATTTCGAGTATGAAATATTAATCTCCAAGCAAAACGTTATTAAGATAAAAAATTTAAAAAGAAAAATATAGAAGACTTTGAATCTCTGTAAAAAAACGTGCACGCCCTTATCGGCATACCGCCGGAATAAAGTGACTGCAGTAATATACGTACCGATCGTAAATTCAGTCATTCGCCGCACGTGCGCGTGTTGTTTATATTTGAATTTCGTTATTTTTCCACATACATTTTAGTAAGCACTCGCTGTTATTTTCGACAATATTGTCGCACAACTCGTTATTGTTACCTACCTGTGTATTTGTTCACATTTGCAACCTCGCACGCGTATACTTTGAAGTGCCGATTTTGTTTTTTTGATTTTTTCCAATTTACTCTCGTCCTCGTCGTATGCTGCTCTCGCGCATAAATTTCTATTTATTATTTGTATCGCGTTTTGTTTCTTTCGACAATTACTCCTCCGTCGAATTGATCGGAAAAATAAATGATTATCCTAACCTTTAAAAATCCGCTCGTCATTAAAAATATCGCGCGGACGACAACGATCTTGTTCTCTTGATCGCGCTATATATATATATTATTTATTTATATACACGTATAAATTCTATACAGCTTATTATTTTTAATTAGCTCTATTATTTTCGTTCGTCGAAATAAAATTGTTAGGTTCAAGTATAATGGTATACGTCTGCACTCGGGGCTTAGAATAATGTTTTATAAGAAAAATGTTTTCCTTCATCATTTAAAAATATAATCATTTCGACATTTTGTTTAGTTTTTAACGATACTCAAAATCGTGCACTGTTCTGTTAAAATAATAATAACTATTTGAAAAATGTGACATTAGTGATGTTTGCTAAAAGACAAAAGAAAAATAAGTTAAAAAAAAAAACCCCAAACTCAATATACAGGTAAACGTTAAAATTAATTACGCCACTGTGTTTAGTGCTTTTCAATTAATTTACTTCAAAGTTCACGTTTTCTTTTTTCCGTAAAAAAAAAAAGTAGTTATAAATCGAATTTCAGTGAAGAAATATAATGAAAGTGATCTATCTTAATTTAATTAGTACGGGCTAATTGGGTTTCGTACGTACGCGTACTTTTTTCAATTTGTCCGTCGTAATGTCATTAGGATTTCTGTCCATTTCACTGCAGCGGTTGATCGTATTCTATATTTCCTAAACGACTCAATTAAACGCGGCACTTATTTCTTTTGTTTTTGCATTATATGTCCTTATCCTTTTTAAACCATTCTTTTACAATCGTATTTATTACAATTCTATTTCCGGAGGCTATTGTTACCACTACAATAATACCCTCCACATTCATTTGCATTCAACGAAAATTATATATTTACATATAATTTCACTTTGTACATGGACCCAAACACAAAAGTGGGTAAAATCAATAATCTACACCAGGGGTGGCTAATTTTAATAGTCTTGAGATCGACTTCTGAGTTCTTCTGGATTATCGCGATCGACATCGACATTTCGATTTATTAAATGACCAAAAAAAAAAACACATGATACTATTAGATAAAATGAATTTTTATAATATAATATATATATATTACCCACTAGTTTGAACACAGAAACACATAAAGAAATAAAGGTATAAATTTAATTTACGGTTATATTTAATTAGGAATTTCCCGTTTCATTTTCCATTTCCAGTTAAAAAGTTACAAATCCGTTTTTAGTTTAATTGTTACGAGTCTGACATTAGGGTAGGTGGGTAAGAAGGTTTAACGCATTAAGCGTGTTTACGTTCCGTAAACGAGATTAGCATTCGGCACAAACCGTTAGACCGTATTTTACAGAAGGTTACCTACCACCAACTTACCATTGCGAGGTTATTGACTAAGAAAAGAAAAACAAGTCAAAATCGATTGATTGTTTATTTAATACGTACATTATACTTTAATACAATCAATAAATCAGAAACAGAAAAACGATTAAAAACAATACGTTTACCTTATACAAAACAAATAATTATTAACCAAAAACATTCAAATCGTCTTTTTTCGTTAAAGCTTTGAATACAAGTGTGCATTTATGTGATTCGGTGATTTCGTGTTGAAATTCTGCGTTTTCAAATATTCTAGTGCACCCCGAAACGTTATCAAATATTTTAAATATTGCTGCGCGTAAAACGATCCTTTGTGAATGTTATAAAACTGTAATTTTATTACATTACATACGCGCACATGGATACAGTTACAAAGAATTGTAAAACGTCAAACGTTGTATATTTCCAACAATTCAACATACGTTTTTCAAGTATCCGCGAGATGTCTGAAATAAATTCGCTCAGTCAAACCGTATTTTATAGTTAAAAGTTTTTATAAACGCGACTGCTTTTAACCAGAATGTACGTAGATATTTTCCATTTTTTTCGCAGTATGACGCGGTCGAGTGGTATAATTCAAACCCTTTGTCGTAAATCATATTTCATAACAGGTTCCTGACTTAAAACTATTTTGTTATTAAAATTTTGAATCATTTCGCGTCGGTCCCGTCGTTTTTTTATCATACTTTACCGTAGCACGTAAAATGATCGTGATTAAAATCGGCTTTCATAAAAGTACATCAAGCGCCGCCACACTCGGATAATAACGTGTGTTTATCGCACATTCGTGTATCGTTAAAATCATTAAATCATATTAATCATGTATCAGAAATCAGCATCGTGCGATAAATATTCAAAAAACCATTAACGTAGTTTGGTAATCAAAACTTACGACTGTATTAATTGAACAACGAAACGTATTTTTTGCGTGCAATAAATTACAAAAAATTATTCAAATCAATTTTTATGAAAAACGAAAACTTTTCGTCCAATTTTTTGTGTTTTAAGGTCGGCGGCACGTTTTTCATACGTCGATTTCATATCGCTACACGCTAATATCAAGACAAAACGTGGGTGGTGGTGGGGGGGGGAAGAAGCCGTCAAAATCCGTAATGCACGTTATACGTACGTCCGTTTCGATTTGTGTCGTCGTAATATTTATAGTTTACGTCTCTACGAATAAACCATTATTTTCCCCGGCACGTAATATCGGTCGTAAAAAAAAAATATGAAGAAAAAATACGTATAAACGCAGTACTGGTCGGTATCTATAAGTATATAATCTGCGGTTTATAACACAACTGTGCTGTATATGATGACCTGTGTCGTATCACTGTGAAATTCCACTGTATATTGGATGTTGTCGAGCAATTCACAGTTTCGGGCTCCGAATTTCTCGTTCAATTTTTCATTTCCCCTTGTCTCTTGAAAAATTGGTTTTTTTCGTATCCCCTTTTCGTCTGCTCCGATTTAAAATTTTTTTCTCGCGTGTTTTATACGGAATCGAAAACAACGATGCGACGCTGCAGATTCCATCATGCCGACACAATGTGTGCTATATATTGATATACATATGCGAGGGACGTAAAGATACAAGACTTCCCATGACAAACCAAAAACATTTATTTAAACAAATATTACATTTTGGTATAGGTACGTTAAGTCGTATGCACTTTTGATACCGTGGGATGACTTTTTGTGTACCGGCCTCATAGACATCTCCCGTCACGTCTCGCAGCCAAGTCTCGGTGAACCGTTGAAGCTCTTCGTCAGTTTCAAATCTTCCCCCTCCCCAAAAGTTTCTTTTAACCTGGTAATCAGGTGATAGTCGCTGGGGGCCAAGTCTGGACTGTGAGGTGGGTGAGCCAAAACATCCCAGCAAAATTGCTGCAGTAACTCCTGCGTTGCCCGAGCAGTGTGGGAGCGAGCGTTGTCATGGAGGATGCACACTCTTTTTGTCAACACTGTCCGTCGTAATTTTTTTAGAATTCCACAATATGCTGCTGCGTTTATGGTTTTGCCTCGGGGTGAGAATTCGACAAGGACGTTTCCGGTCTTTTTCGACGAGTCTCGCGAACGTTTTGAAACTTTAATGTAAAAAAACCGGGATTAACCGTTCGGCAAATTTCGATGTTCCGCTGTCGAAAAACGCAATAACGCTTTTGGCCTCGGTGACGTTGTTGCGCGCCGTTCTGATGACTGTAATTTCGTCTCCGGGCCGTAACCGAAAACCCAAGTTTCGTCTTCAGTAACGGTTTTTGATGAAAAATAACATTAAAAAACACCAGTTTTCATTTGTTAATCGTTCGGAAAGTTCGACGGCAATTAATTTGCCGTTTGATCTTCGGCCATTACGCGTGGGTTAGGTTAGGTTGTTTTCTTTAATGCTTTTATTCCATTCAAAACACTCAAACACTCGAGCGTTTCTGCAACACTTTTTCCGTGTTTTAATAGCAAAATTTATGTAATTCGTTCGAACGGCGATCATTTAACAGACACCGTTAACGGTTAACGCGAGACTAACATTGTTTTTAAACTCACAGCTAGTAAATTACGTATACTATCAATTCTAATGATCGGAAGGTTCGCTAGGGAAATGAAATTGTTTTGTTTTGTTTTTTCTATGAATAAATCCCGCGAACTTTTTGACCCTACCACGTACTTTACAACGTTATAGGTATGTGTGTCCGTATCTACTCTAACAACGCATAACTGTTATTTATTATGGTACCGAAAGAAAGAAACTTTATAAAGACATTTATTTTTTTTTTGGTAATAACATGACGAGGATGGATATTTTCTTTTTTCAACCGTACCTTTTTCAAGACGTTTTATATTCTTGTTTTTGTCGTCGGCTCAACAAGTCAATTAAACAAACAATCTCTGTTCGTCACGAGACGCAACGGACGATGATGCCGTCGAGCGTGGACCGGCGCGATTGTATGGTCGTGAAATATATTTGATTACAAACACGATGCCACCTACACCAAAAGGAGGCCAAATCCATATCATATTCTCAACTCCCGTTCTCCTATTGTTATTTATCTAACCATTAGTTTCATCCTGATCTAGATTATTGTATACATTTGTATTTATAAACCGTTTCTCTTTCTCCAAAACAATGGGCTTGCTGTAAGGTTTTCAACGAAAGCGAAAAAAAAAAACCAAGATACAAGGACACAAAAGAACCCCCGTGCAATCTACAACGGTTCCGATCGCTCGGCTTCGTGCCCGTGGTCGAGCGTCTACGAAATTATTGTCGTCCCGTTGACAACGCGCGACGGTTGTGATAGCGATTTTGTCCGCACACGCAGGCGCGACACGCCGGTGGACGACCTGATAGTGCACCTGGGCGACTACGACCTGACCGCGGACAACGAGACGGAACACCATGTGCGGAAAGTGTCACGCGTGCTGTTCCACTCTCATTTCCATCCGTTCCTGTTGGCCAACGACGTGGCACTGCTCCAGCTGGACAGACCGGTCGCGGCGGGCGAGACGGCCCGGCCGGCGTGTCTGCCGTCCGCCGACGGTAAGCACGCGCGCTTGAAGGTTAGCGTAACGTTCCGCGTTTTCCCGTCCGGACACGGGGCAACCGGCGTATCCCGAGCGTTGCTTGACGACACCCGGGCGAACGGACTACGGACTCCGGGCAAACGCGCAAAGTTCTGACCCACCCATCTGGCTTGGCGAAACTCTACGTCGTGGACATTACACACATATATATATATATATATTTACTATAAAACCGATAGCAGTAGTAATGGAAAAGAAATGGACCGCGCCTTCAGGCGTCACTGCGCCGCAGAATGTCGTGTCGCTTCTCCGATGAAGTTACTCATATATAATAATCGACGTACGTCACGCCAGCCCCCCCATTTTGAAATTTATATTTTTTTTGCATAGATATTTAGTATGGAATTTGTATGAATTTGTATGACCATTTACAGAATTTGTATGTGATTATTTTAACCAGAATAACTAAAAAACATTTGGGGGGCTGGCGTGACGAACCTATACTAATATAATAATGAATTGAACACATTTCATACATACATAACACTAACCTAACCTAACCTAACCTATTAGATTGCCGTCAAAAATTAAATACAATAGTGCACAGTGAGATATTATGTATACTATAATGTTAAATTGAAAACAAGAAGAATATTATTACACAATAAGAAAAACAAAATTAAGTATATACGAGTTGTTAAAATATAGTTTTATAATATACTAATAAAGGATGGTTGCAAGTGTGATAGTACGATAACTTCCAAGTGTTTTTTTAATATTCAATAATATTTCATTTTAACCCTTAAACCACAAGTTATCTAAAAAATATAGTTAGTGTTATGTATGTATGAAATGTGTTCAATTCATTATTATATTAGTATAGGTTCGTCACGCCAGCCCCCCAAATGTTTTTTAGTTATTCTGGTTAAAATAATCACATACAAATTCTGTAAATGGTCATACAAATTCATACAAATTCCATACTAAATATCTGTGCAAAAAAAATACCGAATTTCAAAAATGGGGGGGCTGGCGTGACGTACGTTAATAATCGTCAATACAAGACTTTCGGAGATTCGGACGAATATCGTTTACTCGTCTTGGTATTTTTTTTTTTTTTCAAACCTCGTCAAATTTTTTTCCCGCGTATAACGGCCGTTCGTGAAGTAGCAAAAAAAAAAAAAAACGTTATTTTTTTCCCGCCCGTTTTTTCGCGCGCACGTCAGTTCACGATGCAGGAACACGCGCGTTTTGATGTTTGTTTTTTGTCCCGTTTTTCCAGACGGCTCGTACGCGGGCCGGAAAGGCACCGTCGTCGGATGGGGTATCACGTCGTTCCCGTCCGGCGAGCCCAGCCCCACGTTGCAGAAGCTCGCCGTCCAGGTGATGTCCAACTTGCAGTGTTCGCGCGTCATCGACGATCACGTGGGCCCGGGCATGCTTTGCGCCGCCGCTCCGTCGTTGCAAGGGACGTGCTTTGTAAGTCGACGACGACCATCACGCGTTTCCCGCGTGGGCGACCAGGTTAGGTTAGGTGGTGGTGGTGGTGGGCAAAGGGGGCGCCCTCCCTCCCCCTCCCCGTTGGTTGTGTTTTACTCGGGAAAAAATTCCCAACGAAAACACTCGGCCAAAAAAAAAATGTTGAATTATTTGTGTGTTCAACACGCACGAATCGATGTACAACGGGTTCCGAGGTATTGTTGGAATTTGTGATAACGACCGCGATAGCAATACCGTGGGTGGCGGCCGGTCGGGAAACGGACGAACGACCGTCTCGATTTTAACGTATGTACAGACTCGGGGAAAATACATTTTCAAAATATCTGGAATACTCTATGACAACAGTACTCCCCGAGTCTTCTGAATGCTTCACAAGAAGTATTTCAAATACGTTTTTAGAACACTTTTCTTGTTTTCGGTAACGCGAATATCAAATATGGTTATTATATTCGATAGAATCAACACAATAACTAAGACGTAAATTAATAATACCAATTAATTATAAAATATAACACGATCATAATTAACACAGTGAAGTCAAATATACTTCGAAATATACCAAATATAGCAAGATTATTGATAAAACAATTGATTATTATTTTTTGGAAAACTTAATAGAAGCATTTTATACAGTATGTTATATTCAACTTTACATTCTCAATTCTCAAAACAATTTTCGTCTTACAATATTTATTAATATTATAATACAACATATGACCCGACACTACTAGTTATAATATGTAATAATTATAATAAAATAATACTAATAATAATATATTGACAAACATAATAGATACTTTAAAACTGTTTATTTCATCAGAAACAAACGGATATTAAAATTGATATGAAATATCACGTTGGTACAATTTGCAATATGTTTGAGCTGTAAAAAGTATTCCGTATACTACTACCAAGTCTGTGTATATATATATTCTAATCTGATCTGATAATTTAATAGATTTTACAGAGTTTAGGGGAAAATTGAGCGATAATTGTTCAATGTTAGTTAGTTGGTCAATAGCAATCAGTAATGAGCAACGAAAAACCCAGGGTCCCTCGACGCGCCGAACGTCGGTTAACGGATTTTGTAACGAACGAATTCGGCATAAGGCCGTGTTGTATAAACACGTTGAACAGACACGTGTAAACGACCTAAACCAGTACCAGTGCACGGCGACGGGATCGCTAAGAGTACGGTGACCGCTAAAATGAGACTGCTAGGGGTTTTGTGTCCATTCCACAACCCCGTGACTCGCGGCCACGCGGATCTCCTCGCGTCATCGAACAGAAGACATCGCGGTTGACGTCAGGGGAACGGACCCGTCGGATCGTTTCCCCGTGGTGTTGTACCCCGGACGGCTGGACCGAAAGGTCTGAGAGATCCCCGGCCCCGTACCGTGCGGTTAGTTGGTGACCGTGAGGCCATCGACACACCGCGGATCTGCACGAATGCCGGACGACGAGTCCCCCGTGTCCGACAACGGTTTCGTTTCGTTCCCACCGATTTCATTCAACGCGTCGCGGTGCGTGTTCGTATTTACTAACCTAACCTAACACGTCACGCGGGGTACACAGTCGGCAGTATTTCGTGTGGACGTTTACTTAATATTCTTCTTGCCCGACGAGAACGAAAGTATGCGAATATCCCGAGATAAAAAAAACCTGCAAAATCAATAAGACGCCGCGTGCACGGTTCGGTCCGGACGGTAAGGTGTCAGAAACGACAATATATTAACAACTTTTATTGTTGGGTTTGTAATCGTGTTATTATTTTTTTTTCCCCCCGACACAAACGTAGTATTGGGACGCTCGTCATTAAACACAACGGTGTACCTAACCTACGTTTTATTGTCGTCGTTGTTATAATCGTTTAAACAACACATAGCACAGAAGTTTACGGACGGCAATTTTAATTGAATTTTTTTTTTTGCGTTATAAATCCGGTTAAATGATTTAAAATCAATATTTGACGTTCGCGAAAATCGATTCTATAATTGATTCGATAATAGTTACTTCGAATGTGTACATTGAAATTCAAATCTATACATTTCTAACGTTTTACTTACGATAAATAGTTTTGATGTTTTATTTCCGAACAACGAGAATCACGTGTAACTGCAACATCAAAACCTATAAAGTCTATTTGTGTTGTCGCGGGAAGAGCGAGTTTAAAATTGTAATTTTCAAGAAACACTATTAAAATATGTCCACACAGAGTGTACGACCCGATGGATGATATTGAAAACGAAAAATTATTTATAGTATTTAACGCGTACGTTTTGTACGATGTATAATATATAATTTAAACACAAACGTACTCTCATCGTCTCTTCCTTATGGAATGACCAGAGTTACTTTCGTTTTTCCATCCCTTATATATGTCCTTCGAACACGTGATTTTGTGTGCAGGTGTTCGACGTGCACACCTAACCTATTTAGGTCCAGAACCCCGTAGACCCCCCTCCCCCCCCCCGTCCGTCCGGGAGACGTTTATGTGCAACACACAGAGCCGCGACGAGCACTGAGGGGGATGCGTTTTTTCAAAAAACCAAAAACAACGCCGGTTCGTTTCAAAACACGTTGAACGTTCGTTTTTTTGTTCTTTGCAGGGAGACAGCGGCGGCCCTCTGACGGTGGAACGGGACACCGGGCAAAACGTGCTTGTGGGCCTCGTGAGTTACGGCGTGACGGGGTGCGCGGTCAAGCCGTCCTTTCCCGACCTGTACACGCGGGTATCCGAGTACGCGAGATGGATCGACGTCGGCACGTCTTCGTGAGAACCCCACCAGCAACCACCACCACGGACTCAACACGTGAATGTCGTTCGAGCGCGGTCTATATCGGTACGACCGTACACCACAGGCGCGGATCCAGAACTTATTTACCGGGGGGGGGGGGGCATCTTAATCAAAACGACTTTAATTTTGTCGCATCGAGTAATGAAATATTTTCCAAAAACGTTTTCTCGTAAATCGTTTGCGATACACCGAAATAAAACAATAAAGTCTGTCTTTGTATCTTGATCAAACGTCGAATCGCGTGGCGGTCGCGGCTGCTATCGGAACGATTCGTTGTCCTCTACGGAGACGTTCGAGATATTTAAGAGCCATACCGTAGGTATATTATATTATGTGTAACCCACCGATTTTTAAGGTTCACGTATCGTTCAATAATTAAACTGCAATACACGCATGAAAACGATTATATGTACTTTGATAAAAAAAGAGGTATTTATCTTTATCGGTTATCAAAAACGTTAAAACCGAAAATCCCATAGCTACAACTTCATTTTAAATTGTCTTTCTATAGTATCGTAGACAAGAGTTAGTAACTAATAAACAAATTTAAAACGGGGGGGGCGATCGCCCCTTGTACACCGTGTATGTGCGGACCAGTGGTTCCCGACCGGTATGCTCGAAGAGAGTGTGCGATTGAATGATAAATGTAAAACAAGTGGACATTTTTTTGCAAACGGTCGTGTCGATCGGCGGGTACGTTGTACTCGGTGCTCATGAGCCCGGGAGGTGTGGGGAATTTTTTTACGTTCGATGCTTACGAGACGAAGGCTCGAATCATCTTTGGCGAAGGAGTAATTTTGAAGTGGCGGCCCCGCACCTAGTTCGAATCGGGTGGACGGATGATTATGAATAGATTATATACTTACGCTCGACCTATCAGTGAAAAATGTTGGCTAGAACTCAGACGATAGAACGTGGAAGGAAACCAACGCCAGAAAGCATTTAAAAAACGATACGTGTTATAATTATTATTATTATTATTTGTTTTTAGTGATTTTCGACGATACGCAATCGAGTATAAGCGATATAATAATAACGTATGTAAAGACGAAAATCGTGATTCGATTCGCTTTTGAAATACTAATGACGACGAACGGGTTATTCGGTGTTATCGCGTTCTATAAAGCTATATGAACATGGTACACCACTTCGTCGTTTCGCGTCCGATTAATTTTACAATAGTTAACGACACGTGATTTTTCCGTGTTTGAATTGTTCACGTCGTCGTTTTCCGTCCGGAGACACGTGCCCGTCCGCCGTTGTACGCTTAGAAACGCACCGACGTCGACTTGGGCAGAACGCCGCGACCGGGACACGTACCGCGCCAAGTAAACGGTGAAAAAGTAATAATGGTTTCAATCGGCGAAGGTTCCGTCGTAATGTTGTGCGAGGTGCTCGAGTCTGGCGGCGAGGGGAAGGACGGAGCGCGTGTTCTTGTTCTCTCGCCATTCTAAATTTTTCTCAAAAGAGACGCGGTCATTTTTCTCCCCCGTCCGTTACGCGGAGTCGGACTCTGAAGAAATCGATTTTAAAATTACATTAAAAGTTTTTTTTTTCAACTGCATTACGTACGCGAGTCGGATTTTGAAAAAAAAAATTTATTGCATTTCGTTAGATTCGGATTTTAAAAGGAATTTTTTTTTCGCCTGTTGACGCGAGTAGGATATTGTAAAAAAATTTTTATTACATTTCGTTAGAGATTCGGTTTTCAATAGAAATTTTTTTTATTTTAAAAGAAATTTTTTTCACCTATTGACGCGAATGCGATTTTGAAAAAAAAATTTTATTGCATTTCGTTAGAGATTCGGTTTTTAATAGAAATTTTTTTTTCACTTGCAATACGCGAGTAGGATATTGAAAAAAAATTATATTACATTTCGTTAGATTCGGATTTTAAAAGAAATTTTTTTTTCACCTGTTGACGCGAATGCGATTTTGAAAAAAAAATTTTATTGCATTTCGTTAGAGATTCGGTTTTTAATAGAAATTTTTTTTTCACTTGCAATACGCGAGTAGGATATTGAAAAAAAATTTTATTACATTTCGTTAGATTCGGATTTTAAAAGAAATTTTTTTTTCACCTGTTGATGCGAATGCGATTTTGAAAAAAAAATTTTATTGCATTTCGTTAGTAATTCGGATTTTAATAGAAATTTTTTTTTCACCTGCATTACGCGAGTAGGATATTGAAAAAAAAATTTTATTACATTTCGTTAGATTCGGTTTTTAATAGAAATTTTTTTTTCACTTGCAATACGCGAGTAGGATATTGAAAAAAAAATTTTATTACATTTCGTTAGATTCGGATTTTAAAAGAAATTTTTTTTTCACCTGTTGACGTGAATATGATTTTGAAAAAAAAATTTTATTGCATTTCGTTAGTAATTCGGATTTTAATAGAAATTTTTTTTCACCTGCATTACGCGAGTAGGATATTGAAAAAAAAATTTATTACATTTTTTTTTTGCAACGCGAGTAGGATATTGAAAAAATTTTATTACATTTTTAGATTCGGATTTTAAAAGAAATTTTTTTTTTCACCTGTTGACGTGAATATGATTTTGAAAAAAACAATTTATTACATTTCGTTAGAGATTCGGTTTTTAATAGAAATTTTTTTTTCACTTGCAATACGCGAGTAGGATGTTGAAAAAAAATTTTTATTACATTTCGTTAACGATTCGGATAAGACGTTTGTAATTGGTTTTAGATAATTCTAGACAGTTAGTTTAGACAAATAATTTTTTTTTTTTGTTCTTTTAACTACGTCGTTCACTCGTCTAATTTCGCAAAGCGTCTATTATTTACGAGAATGGTTTTTACCGACAACTACCAGATAAACAACAATAATTCGATTATTTTTAACGTCAAACAATTTCATCGGGATTTAATTCGATAACCCGTTCAACCTATTCGGCGAGCACGGAAGAATTAATTTTCGTGCAAACTACGAAATTGACGGCAGTTAAGTATTCGTTTTTTTTTTCCGCCCCCGTTTTCCATAATTACGTCACTGGGGCGTACCGAAATGCTTGATTTTCGTCATTTTGTTTTTCCGTTTTTCCACGATAGTCATGGTCAAAACTTTGAACCAAACACCGCGATTTCGGGACGTTATACTGCTCGTTGACGTTTCGAACTTGTAAAATCGTACGGACGAATAAAACGCCGACCGGATACGTTTTAAAACGTCTACAATCCTACAGGTTCTTTGTCTGTAGTTTGACGACAATAGAGATTTTCAGGTAAACGTTCTGGTTTTTGTTCTTTTCTCGTTTTAGAACAATTTGTAATGTCAGTGTAGTATATTTCGGTCGAACGAATTCACCGAGTGTGGCGCGGGGGGGCGTGCTTGTAATAGTCACGGTACACAAGTATTTTGCGTTTTCCAACAGACGTGGTGTCTGCGGACGACATATTATTTCGCTGTCGTGTTATCGACGCGATTTAACGAGGCCGGCGATCGTATCTCCGGCAGAAAGTGCTTCAAATTGTACTTACCGTCGGTCGGTCGGTCTTTCTTGAATAACAATAACGATAACGATTAGACGACCGGATATTTGTTTCGTGTAGAAATGACGATTTATCGTACAAACGGTGCACACGCCAACCGGAACGCCGGCGAAACGTATAAAACAAACGCGCGCGTTTAAACATAAAGCCAACAAAGTATAGATTTCATTGCACATTTTAAACTCATTCTCTCGGCGAACCTGGAGATCACATTCGAAGTTTTTTGGGGTCGTCGGGTCGGGTCAACGTTTTTCCATTCTGTGACCGTGCGGAGCTCCTCGTCCGGATGTACGTGTCCTGGGTAGGTTAGATTATTATTCCCCGGGCGTGTGTGGCCAACGTTGTGAAGAATCACGAATATCGCGAACAAAAGGCGGACCCACCTGGTACACACTACCCGGGGACCCGGACAGTGCTCGTTATCAGTAATCCCCTTATCTCCGGACCCGCGAACGCGACTGTCGGCCATTTAGATCGACCTACGCTCGTATTCTATCATCCAATAATTCTTTGAATTACGATCAACCGAACTCCGCCGCTGTTGGTTTACATCACTCGTCGCCCGAATCATTGGCAAACCGTGACGGACGGCAGTGGTCCTAACCTAACTATTTCGTGAGCCTTCGGAGAGTGCAATCCAAAGTGTATTTCACTGTCGACACTGAAGCGTATATACGTTGGCGATACGAAGGATGATGATTTCCGAGGAGTCAATGCAATCAATAACAACATTTATACCATAACAACATATAATGCGTTTATATTTCCGTACCGATTTCCATTAATGTTGGACATATATAATAATTTCCCCTTAATAAAAACTTAAAAACAATTACAAGGTTACGCGTTAAATTAAAGATCTCGATTGGGTTATTTTTTAGGAGTTTCGCTTGGGATTTCGTTATCGTTGTCTACTCGCCTAACGTTTTAGGAATAACGGTGTATAACGGTTACACAATTACACAGTTTTTAAATTAAAATATCACATTTTCTTTGTCTGAAACGCGTGAAAATGAGTTGGTGGAATGATACAATGACGAATGGATGGCAAGTATAAATAAATAATGAAAAAAAAAAAAAACGAAAAAAAAATCACAAGAAAACGATAAGAAGTAGTACACGCACGCACCAAAAAAAATATCATCGCCCGCGTCCGTATCGGTTTTCGTCGGGGGGACACCTTAACGTCGTTTACTTCGCGCGTTCCTCCGCGCCGGCGGTACCACATTCGTGGCGGCCCGCCGTTCTCACCTAACCTCAAGGTTTCTATTTTTTTGTACGTCGCCGCGGCCAATCGCGGACGGTCGTTGACGTCGTGTGGGTTTCGTTTTTCAATTTTTTGGCGCGCAAACAGACACGGACGCCGAACTGAGATTCTACGCGGACGCGGACGCGCGCCGGTCGGCGAGCTGTTTTTTTTTGCACGAGATCGTTCGACAACGCGACGGTGGGGGGGACGGGGAACCGTTTCCACCGTCGTACACATTCGGTCGGCGGGGCTGAGAACCCGTTCCGATCCGACCAACGGTCGATGAACAACAACGTATTTTTACGCGAACCGGGACGGCGAAATCGATTTCGGTGGAAAAATAACGCACGACCCCGGGGGCGCTCTCTCTCTTTTACTGTGCGTGCGCGCGAATACTCGGGGAGTGAGGGGGGAGGGGGGAGGGGAGGGGAAGAAAAAAATCTAATAACTACGTGGTAGATAAATCCCGTTCGCCAGTTTGTGTGGTACTCACCTTGTTTACAAAATACGAATCTAAAACGAAGAAAAGACAATTAAAGTCGAGATAATTATTGGCGAACAGCACGCGACGACGACGACGACCGAGTGACGACGCTCTCCACTCATCAGAACGCCCTGGCCCTCTTGGTCTCCTCGTCGACGATCCGCTGTTGCATCAGATAGTTGGCCATCGCTATGCCGCCGGCCGTGCCGCATATGGTCACCTTCCGGTTGGTCGTGCCGGGCGCGTACACGCCCTTCTTGGATATGTGCACCGTGACGCCGCTCATCTGCTGGATCTCGACCAGCGACCGGCCGCCCGGGCCGATGATCGCGCCCACGATCGACTCGGGCACGTCCATCTCGCGCTTGACCGACTGCTGCTGATCGTCCGCGGTCATCTCGAACAGCGCGACCGCGGCCGCGGCCGCCGCGGCCGCCGCCGTGGCCGAGTGGCCGCCCGCCTTGGCCGCGCCGCCGCCCGCCGTCACGCCCAGACCGTACGAGTTGGCGTTGGACAGCGGCTGCGGCTGCTGCGGCTGGTGCGGTTGCTGCTGCGGCTGTTGCGGCTGTTGCGGGCCGCCCGCGTTCTGCGACAGGATCGCGTTGATCGACATCGCGCCGCCCGCCAGTCCCAGGTCGAACAGGTCGTTGGTGACCGTGCTCAGCAGCCCGTTGTGATGGTGATGGTGGTGGTGCGCCAACGGCGCCGGCGGTTGCAACACGCTCGTCTGGTTGATCACGCCTATTATGCTGTTCGGGCTCAGCACGTTGTGTCTGCACGGTGCCGGACGGAGAAACGTTTTGAAACAAACCAAAAAAAAAAACGTCGTCAGGGCTCAGAAACTTGATTCCCTGGGCGGGGGAGAGAGAGAGAGAGAGAGATGTCACACGAATGTTTCTGTTACGTCAAAGTAGGAACGATTGAAACGAAACGTGCACATGACCGTTCGTATACATGTATACACATCTACAGGAAAATTCCTGAACTCGGAACTTCGGGAGGTGGCCCGGGCAAATGTATTGAATGATCGACGAATTCATGAACAATTGACGAGGTTTTCGATTTTTTTCGACGCAAAACAATCATGGTCATGAGCGTGTTCACAAGAGGAGTACCATTGACTTTTGAAAATATATTGTTTTCACGTAGTTAACCGCCATTTTTTGCAATTTTTTGCTCATCGGTCCTGCATTGTTTTCGATACTACGCACAAACGATACCGTGGTAAACCAATGACGGTTATAAGGATTAAAATCTGTTATTTATTGTTCACAACAGTCACAGCAGCCGAGATGGCGTGTACTCTCGGACCTCTGACGGACGCGCGAAAAGGGAAAGAAAAAAACAACGCATAACAATAGCCGAGTACGTTCGTTGTTGAAAACGTCGAATTGGTTTTAGTTTTTGTTGTTAAAAGCAGTAACTACCTTTCCCACTTCCCGTCTCCCCCCGGGCGTTTCCACGGACGCGTCGTCGTCGTCGTTTTATGGATTTGCCGACGGGTCGAGTCCGTCGCGCTGATACTAAAAAAACGCGTTGGTGGCGAGGATTCTCGCGTTGCCCGGAGTCTCGCGGCAAAGGTTCGAAATCGTATCCGTCCCCGTCACGGCAATTCCGTGTGCTCGAAACGAAAAAGGTACGACGGAAACCCGGCGGCCCGTCGTCGTCGTGACGGTTTATCCTTTTCCGTCGTTCGGACGCGTCGCGAAGCAACAGTTGGTGGTGGTCCCACCCGAAAATCGCGTTTGTTTCCGTTTGTTTGTTTTTTTTCAGACGATAAACGTTTTAGAACCAAATGTTTTTGACGGGACGCTGTTCCGGTTTTTGTTTCGATCCGCTATCTACGAAACCAATCTACGTACACGGCGAAAGTTTTTAAACCGAACGCGTTATGGGGTTTTTTTTTTTACGCCAATTACGTATGATTAGTCGCACTGGAAATCACGCACAACGAGCACAATTCGAATCGCAGAAAATGATTATTATCGTAAAATCGGTATGATTATAACACGATCATTTTTTTTTTTGACGAAACATCAAACTTTCCATAATAATAACGGTACCATTGAAAACAGTGCGGGCGAGCGATTTTTCTTCTCTCCCTCTCTTTCGTTATAATTTCGAGTCCACGCGCTAATCGAGAATCACACTAATCGACGGGAATCGATAGTAGGTTCGCGTCGATACGACAAGGCGAAAGAACGAAACCGAACACGCGCCGATCCGAAATGAAAAGAACGGATATCGTGGAGAAACGACGAAGTCTCGAGAGAACCGGGCGACGTTAACCGTGACCGAATGAGAATATGAGAAAAACGCACGCAACGTAAACCGCGACGTCGCGAGTGAACGTGGCGGTTATGATTTTTTGACGAGGTGATCTGCGAACTGTGAACGTATACGTACACGCCAAAGGCGTCGAACTCGAATTGCCTGCGGGCCGTGCGTTTTTTTTTTTCATATACACCAGACGAAATCCATTTCTCTCGACATAAATATTTACAGCACGGTGTCTGCGTTCGCTACTGTTGAGATCGCTTAATTTTACTTGTGCCGTTATCACAGCAACAATTGCCGCCGTTGGAAAAAATTTAAAAAACAGAATCTAACGAAACAAAAAAAAAAAAAAATCCGCGATTAATGATCGTTTCCGTACGCGCACGAGAATTTCCGGACGCCCAAAATGTAGAAACATAAATCGCTGACGGTTCACCGATTTTCATTGTATTTCATTTAGTGTTCACGGTTGTATCGGCACAAAAACCCACGACGAATTCCGTGCCTTACCTGGCCAACGTCAGAAAGGCGACGGCTATTTCGTTGACCGCGGACTCGGGGTACCCGGCGGACCTCAACGACGGCTTCACGTTGTCCAGGAATTTGTTGGCGAGTATGCCGTTGCTGACGTCCTGCGCGGCGGCGGCGGCGGCGGCCGCCGCGGCCGCGTTCACGTTGTAACCGCCGGTCTGGTTGTTGGCTGAAACGGAACGCCGAAAGTTAAACACGACCGGCCAGACCCCGAACCCGCCTCGTCCAGAGGAACTAACAACTACGCGGAGAATACGTACGGCAGCTGGTCGTGGTGGCCATGGCGTACGGCGACCCGGTGGGATTGAAATTCGCCACGGGACCGTTCACGTCCGCGTAACTCAGATTCGGGCACGACGCGCTCAACGGGTCTTCGATTATTTTGTTCAGTATGCACGAGCACACCTTCTTGTTCCCGTCCATGTCGCCTGGAACGAAAACGAAACGCGCGTTAGGATTATTTACTACGAGATCACGGCGGCGGCTTAGACGGACGTCAGCGTCGTACGAAAATATCGCACCGGAAAGCTCTCTCGGAAAGAGAAAGGAACGGTTTTTTTTTGAAATGTATATTTTTTTTTAAAAAAAAAAACGCGCACAAATCCGTAAAATGTCGAAAATCGCGCCAAACAATCGTTACCCGAAACGGTGATGCACCGTTCTTGGAGAGTGGTGTCCTTGGCCTTTTGCGATATCTGCACGAAACATCCGCTGTCTTCTTTCAGCTGTTTGATGTACGCCCCGGCCTTGCCGATGATCATGCCGGCCGTCGAGTTGGGTATCAGGATTTTCACCTGAAATTTATCGCCGTCACCCGCCGTTCCGACGTGGTACTCTGCTCAATTAGGTACCGTACCTGTTTCTCGCGGTCCGCGACCGCGTCTGCCGAGCTTTGGACCCTGTTCGCCGCCTCCGGTTTCTCACGTATTCGTTCCATGATGAACGTTAACGCGGCCATTATGTGCTCGCAACTGGACCCCGATATTATGCAAACTCTTTCGGTCGTTCCTGAAACGTTGTGGTCGGCGTATTTCAGTTGATTAAATCGTGTCGGCCGACAGGCAACCCCGCGCGCACAATAACTTCGGAAAACACTTACGACGTTCAACACGCGGTCGGGTCGGGTCATATTACCAAACAGTTACGAATCTGTTTTGCCGAAAATAGCCCGTCTCACGTAAATGGATATTTAGTTTTTATTAAATCACACACGTTCCTCTCTTAGTCGCTTAATCTTTTAGTCCTTTAATATTTGACAACAAGCTCGACGCAACGGTACCTATTGCTCTTGTTAGACTTATGCGCATGTTTTTCTAAAAAACGTATAAATCTAGCGCCGTCGGATAAAACGAAAAAATCTTCGGCGAAAACCACTAGCAAGTAAAAACTACTCACAACTCCGAGCATTTATTTATATTTTCCAATAACTACAATCAACAAATAGTCTAATCACAACACACGTCTCGTACGCTTCACAAATACTTCTAAAAAAACCAAAAAACAGAGTTTATTCCGCTCTAACAAAATATTGTACATATACTGATTGTATAATATAATAAAAATGATTTTTCTGTTTATGAAATTATCATACATTGAACTCAACGCCCTAGTTCACAACTGTTCTTACGCCATTTTTTTTTTTTATTTGTGTACAATATTTAGAAAACGTTTTACATTTATGTATAAAACGTATTTCTTTTTTTTTTTTACTTTATCTCCTCTCTGTCCTGTCCCGTACATATTCCTTCGGGTGCCCTTGTCAACGAAACGCTATATAAAAAAATGTTTATTCTACAGAAATAAATGCTAAATTAAACGGCTTTTTCTTTGTATAACTTATACTATGTGCACGGTGTCTGCTTAAAGAGTGTTTTTTTTAAAAAAATATATATATATTGTATCCATTGCATAAAGGATTCTATACAAAGTTTAAGTTTCCAAGATAAATCGGTTTCTATGAACAACGTGAACACACACAAGACATTGCGTGAGAATGGATTAATGTGTTTTTAGAGATTATTGTCCTCTATAGAATTCCCCGCTTCGCCGTACAAAAAGGTGTATGTGTGTCAACAACTTTATCCGTCATTTCGATCAATTTTATATCAGAAAAAATTAACATATTCTTAAGGAGACCGAATAAACTTAAATTGATATCCACAGCACTTTCGGATAATGTTTAAATGACGTATTATTATTGTGCACGTATATATACGACGCAAACTCCATCGATGGTAATTTTTTTTTTTTTTTAAAAAAAAGCTTTTATTTTAAAATCGAATATGCGTATTATACACGTTCGACAAATAGAGCTGCTATACGCGCGTTTTCTGGTAGGGTTAAAATCGTATTTCAAGAATTAAACGGACATCCGAAGAATAATATCCTAAACGTTCCATTTCGCATGGTTACTCACTGTAGTCTACACACAATTCGCATTCGTGTTGTACACACAGAAGAACGTAGACATTCTATTTCCTACGACAATATGCGAGGAGCAAAAGACGTTACTACTACTGGTTTTTTACATTTTTTTTTTTTCTAGAAAATATTCTATATTCCGTGCGGCGTGTACGTGTTTTCTGTTGAAAATTAAACACGGATTGAACTCTGAACACATTTCTAAAATCTTCGTATCGGTTGTACGAACTACGTACAAACATACATTACGTATACACGTCTAACGCACGTAAGTGTCCCCATACGAATACGTTTCACACTTGTTGTAATTGTTTGTTATTCAGACCTATATATTTTTTTTTTTTTGTAACGAACGATTTATCACATTACGTTTGTTCTTACACTCGGCTATAAATTATCGCTACAATCCAATAAGTAAAATCAATTACGGTAAAACACGGTCGTCTTGTTTTATTTAACCTGTATATCTTTTGCGTTCAACAAACACAACACCACACACGCGCAATACACCGGGATATTAGTCGCACTACCTATATAATTAATTCAATTTTGTCGATCGAAATAATTTGAATATCAAATCGATACGAATCAACAACCGTCAAATTTGAATGCCTGTTCTACGTACGTTTTCACTTCTACACTTCCGCGGTTATAAATTTTAAAACACGTTTACCTTTTGACGGCCACACAAAAAAAAAAAAAAAAAAAAAAAAGACAAAAATTGCCCGAAAAATACTCACACAACACACTTTAAACAATATACCAATTCGTATAACTGTACGCCTACTTTAAAACTAAAACCAGAGTCAATTATAAATGCGATTGTATTGTTAAACGTATAGAACTCTGGGCTCGACATTTTATATAATCTCCAGGAAACCGTTCAAAACTATTAGTTACGTGTAATATTACAAAAACAACAAAAAACCAATATTTTTTTTTAAAAAACGTGTTGCTGTAATTTATTAGAGATTTAAATCATGTCTATATTAATTGTATGCTCAAAGCACACGTGTTTGGTAGATATTTAACACGGACGTAATTAAATTAATCATATTTTCTATTTTCTGATTTCTCGTCTTCGTTTGAAGCATATTATATATTCTATTTTTTGCACTGCTACAGTAGTTTTTTTTTTTTTTTATAATTTTAACTAGTTTATATATATACCTGCTCTACATAACCAATATTCATGCGGGTTAATTAAATTCAATTAAAAAAATTTGTCTCGCATTAATTAATAAGAAAATATAATGCATGCTTTGTATACAACTCGAGCTACACATGGCATATTTATTTTCAATAGGTATCTACGCAATCGAGTTCAATATTTCAATAACAAAAGTATTATAAAACAAATTTATTGTATTGTTGTGTATTGATATAAGGATGTACTGAGAAAACTGAACAAATTTCAACAACACGATTTACAATCGTAAAAATTATAACACCGACAGGCGTACGGATAATTTATAAAGTAGTATACGTTTTTATACGTTTACAAACGAATTATAATTTGTATTTTATTTTTGGTGGTAGCATTCTTAGCGTTTAGAATAAATATTTTATATTAAATAGTTATAGAAAGAAAAAAAAATGTTTTACACGTAAAACCAATTCATTGCGTAATATTGATACATTTATATATAGGCGTACAGTTAACGAAATGTAATGTTTATTCGCGTGTACAAAAACCGTTAAAAATCAATCTGATGAGATCCGTTCAATTCGTCCGTATATCCATCGTAAACCTTCTACAAAAAAAGACGGATATAATATATTATATCGAATCCGGAGATTAAATTGTGTGGTATCGAGTCCACGAAGAAACGTCGACGTATCCGACGGACGAGTGAATAACGGAATGAATTTCGTTTTATTGCGTAGAAAAGGATTCAAATGTTTTTAAAAATAAACTCGTCATTTCTTCAGTCCGCCATTAATTACAAAACATAAATTGATGTTAAACTCTCGCTAATTTTCAGCTGTTATTATCATATATAGCGTGTATGATATATATTTTGAATCTAAGGTACTCGCATGAAATTCTACGGGCAACTTATCCTTGTTAACTCAAACTTATTGTCAATAGAACAATAACAATTTTATGGAAAAAAAACATTATATTTTAATTTTTTTTTTTTCGACAATTTGTATTGATTGTGATTTGTATAGGCAATTGATTTAGATTGTAATATTTCGAAAATCGGTAAACTCGATTTTTTAAAAAAAAAAAAATTGTTTTTCTTCGACGTTAAAAATATCTAAACTTCAATTATTGAATGACGTACTCGTCACTGACCTATATAACATTGTATTACTATCAATCGCAGCGTTGAATGCAGTTCAACACATTATATGAATAATAACGATAATACGCGGGTCGTAAAAAAACCCCTCCCCCAACACGAACGAACAAGTATAATTATACAGAATTATAAATAATTTCAAAATTAAAAATGTAGATTCAAACTTCTGTTGTTGTGTGTATTTTTTTTTTTTTTTTGTTAACCGTACCACGAAAATACGGATTTTACGCGTGAAATATAATCGATGTATTTCTCAAGCCGAAACAATTGAAACATATTTAACGAAATCATTAACTTACCGGGATAAAAATCGTTTGTTTTCGACATTTTAACTTTAGTGTTGGTCTCTGTCTGTAGCTGTGCAATTGTTTCCCCGCCTTTGCCTATGATAGCGCCGGCGGTAATAGACGGAATTAAAATTTTCATGTGATACATTCCATCAGAATTTCCTAAAAAAAAAAAAAAAAATATCCCACAATTATAAATTTGGTGATAATAAAGCAATAAAACAATAAACAACAGCGACACGTTAGTTTTTAAATTTACATAGATCAATTATATCATTTTGATGTCTAAAAACAATATATACTAGACGAACATAGCATGCCGTCGGTTAATTGGAAAGTTGGTACAACTAATACGAGTTGTGGGCTTATAAACGACTAAAACATATTTTATTATTGTTCAACATAACGACATATTTCTTCATTTCCAAACGGTCAATATTGATTGTCCCGACGGCTATAAAAAGGAAGCACTTATATTGACTTTACGTAAAAATAAATAGATAAATATATACTATCGGTGTATTAATTTCAATGGGTTTTTACAAAATATTAGTGTTTACACTGCGCGTACGAAACACTAGTTGTAGTTCATAGATTAAACTATTAATATTTTATGAGAACGAATAATAACATTTGTTTAAGAATGATATTATTGGATTGCACGATGACCTAACACCTAAACAAAAATTATTCTCGAGCAATACGTGACGACATCGTGTAAAGGCCAAAAAGGAATGAAACCCGTTTCAACTAAATGTAATTCTTTTTAAAGTTATCCCCGTCAATAACTAAACTAAACGACTTATACTATTAAAAAACACTAATTCACACACTGACAGGGGTATAATTCGAGTTTCAGAATACTTGGCAAACGAGCTGGTCGTGTTGGCAAAATAACTAACGCTAGTAGTCGACCACTCCAAGTGAAATAATAATTGGTTTTAACATTGTGCCAACGGACGACACCCGACCAGTCATTTCGGGTTTAATGTACAAGTCATATATTTCAAATTTAGACGAAATTATGATTTTTTTTTATTAATATTTGTAATTACATTTAAATAAAATCATATTCAATACGCTCAAGAGAAGGATTTACGGACGCCGATTTTTGAATACCTAACACAATCGATTCAACGCAGGCGACGCTTATGCGATACATTTAGTGACAGTGAATAAAGAGACGACTGCGTGCTAGTAGTTGTTAAAAATTGCATATATGTGATATAGGTACATTTATTCTTTTGTTCCAGATATAGACCTGTTTTACCAAAGACAATTCACGTAAAATCAAAACGTATAGAAGTATTTTCGAAATATTATGTTCAACATGTTCCATTCAACGTATTATAGTGATTATTACACATTCATTATGATTAATCAATTAAAAACTTAAAATTCAGTATCTAGAGGGTTAATGGTATGATTTCACCTATTCAATCGATAAATAAAGCATTAAAAATATACAACTGCAGCCTTATTGTCGGGTTAGTGATTTTATAAAAAAAAAAAAAATGTATTCTCTCGTAAAAGAGTACGTTTTTTTTTTTGTTGGAAAATTCACTCTTCCGACGATATTATTATTACATTCACGTGCTCTCTATACATTTTGATTTTTCTCGAAACGTTTAAAATTGCGCCGTCGTCCATTTAATGTTTTAGCGTTATTGTATCATGTTTACATATTTTATAATTCCATTAACGGCACTCTACAGACCACTGTCATTAGACCGCCATAAAACGAACGTATTTAATAATAATACCATATATTTTCTGTATAAAAAAAAAAAAACCACCAGAGATTAATATTTAACATAACATATACGAGAAAAATACAGAATTAAAACGAAAAACATAAATACGTTTATTTTGAAAGGAACAAACGTTTGCTGCTGCACGCTGTCAATAATAATAATACGACGAGACAAGACGCCACGAAAATTCGCAAACAAATAAATTTACATAAAATAATTTAATAAAAGTCACCGAAGTACACGTACACACACACACACACACATATATATATATAACAGATATTGTTTGAACATTTCGAAACACGACTGATATATTATATCAGTTAACGAGCTTACCGACCGGGGCGAATGCCGAGTTTGTCGTTTCCTAGGTCACGACGGCGAGGGCGTTTCGACCCTCCGCCGACAATGACATCAAAAATAATGATTAACGGCTTCATTGGACAACGATTCCGTGTACGAACTACTAAGATACGAAATACGAACAAAAGTGTTACTACACACACATTTCGCTAAAATTACATATCGAAATAATACAACAACAATGACTCATATCGTCTATTCGAACAACGCAACGTAATAAATGTATACGAGTAATATAATAATAATAATAACAATAATATACAGTGCACGTCATGATTTATTTTTACTAGAACTATATATATACATTAAACAAATAATAATTTAGAAACATTTTTTTTTGTTTTAAATAACATATTACTTAGTTTTATAAAAACGTTCGAAACCGAGTGTATCTAAATATTGGGTTTATATCATATTATTCAGTACTTGAGTGGGTATTATTTATATAACGTACATAGATTTTCGACAAAAAATAATAATTCCAATATAATGCCTAGAATTCGTTTTCGGCGCGACAACTATTTTTACGAACCTTATAGAAATATTAAATGTTTCCTTTAAATTCAATATAATCATTAATGTCGCACAAAAAAATATGTATTATTATATTGTTAGGTATCTGTTGCGATTCGAGTATGAAAACTTGTAACAAAACATTTTATTAAAACGTAGCAACTGTGGTTATCATTAGATTTATCTGAAAACGTATTTCTCTCCAGTATATTTAACTAACCAGGTACAATTAACCCGAGGGCAACAAATATTTTGATAAATAATTTTTATAATTTATCAAAAAATTGCCACCGATTTCATAACATTACTATTACCGGATGGTCAACCGATCTAATCATTTGATGTGATGTAAGGTCTCGTTGATTTGCACCTCTTACATTTCCTTTTTGTCTTGATGTTCGTTTATTTATTTACTTTTTCAAGGAAAACATCAAACTGTTATAGCTGTAAGGTCGAATTTTAAAATCTAGTTGAAATGTAATAGTGTGTGTTAATAATACGAGTATACGATTTGTTCGTATAAACGAATATACAATATCATATGAAATGCCCAAATATATTTAATATTTTTATTTTTGTATATTATCGTATTATATATACAAATCATTTTGTGAAATAAGATATCTGATACTTTAAATATATAAAAATATATACAATGTTCTCAAAACGCACATTTATATATAATTGAAATTAAGAAATTCACAAATAAAAAAAAAGTAATTATTTAAACTCGTTATTTTTTTAATAATATAAATATGTATATTATAAAACTTAAATCTATAAGATCCAAATCTAATCTAAAAAAATTGATCCCCTTCGTACATTTTTTTCGTTCTTAAGAGGATGTGATACCCCGAGAAAAAAGAAGTAAAAACATGGTTTACGCCAAACTATGTAGCTCGTTACCCAATAATCGTAAAGTTGAAATTCAGATATTATTAAAATCAGGAGAACTTAAACAATTATCTGTCGTCGGTTTTTTTCAATAACTTAATTTAAAGTGTTAAAAATAAGCTGTTAAAAAAACCAAAAAAAGTAAAAACTTAAACTTAAATTGTCAAGGCAATTTTAGTGTTAAACAAAAAACCGACGACAGATAATGGATAAAGTTCTCCCTTTTTAATAATATCCAAATTTTGAATCTATGATCATTACGTCAAAAGTTACACAGTTTGGCGTAGAACGTATATTTATGGAAGTATAAAAATGTAAATTAAATACGCTTCTGGTACCTACTGCTCGTGCGGTGGCGTGGCCACGATAGCAACTACAGTCTACACATCTCACTACATCAATTCCCAGAAACTATTATTAGATGCGCGGCCGATAAAATTTCTTATCTGACTATGTATAGAATATATAGTTATAAAATATGTATTATTGCTTACTCAATAGGAAGAAAAAAGGAATGAAAATATCTATTTTCGTTTACTAATTGAAAAAAGATTCTCAGAATAAGAATTCTGAATATTTCGGCTATCAACAATTTAAATAAATTGGAAATAGTCTAAAATGTTTTCATTTGTCTTGTGGCATTTGCGTATGATACACAAGGTAATTCTATTTATTGTGTCTATTTTATTTTTTGATTTTTATTTAACATTTAACTGTTTTGTTTACTACGGCTTACAAATATTATAATGTATTAAAATTATATTTTAGATTTTGAGCGAAGCGAAGAAGCTAGTGTTTTTACAATGATGTTTATTTTTATTATTGTAGATCCACAATATGGTAAACGTCTCTTGAAGAGTGATATTGTGGAGTCAATGCACATACAAGAAAACCTACTTAAATACAACTCAATAAAAAAAAAAATTTAAAAACATCGAAATGAGTAAAAATTGTATATAAGTTAGGTATACCTGAACAATTTTTTGTAATTATACCTATTTGCATCTACATCTAATATAATTTTGAATTATTTATGTTTTGGGTGTTTGATGATTGAAACGTGTTTCAATTAATATTTTAGAGTAATTTTTAACTTCTGAAATATTAAATTTGTAACATAAGCGTTAGCGCGCGTACCAGTGAGTGTCGAACTCGCGCGCTGGCTCGTTATTGCTATGATAAAACGTCATCACGGTAGAAAAAACGCACGCGAACGAGCCGGTATCGGCCGTACGGGCGATAAGGATATAATTCACACATAGTCAGATAAAGAATAATGCGCCACTCCGCTTTTACCTGTCGTAACGACGACGCGCGGCGGCCCGAGCTTGGTGGGAGTGGCGTGTCGCGTGCTTGCGCATCACCAAAACACCTAACAGCGCATTCTATTGAGCGTTGTATACGTTTCACTTTTGGTATGACATCCTCTTAAATAATTAATCGTTAAACGTGACGATAAAATAATTTCGTAATTTATATTCGAATTCTCTATTTTCAACATTTCGTTAGGTATACAAGTATCTACTTTCATATTATCGATTTCAAAAACACGAATTTCATATCGATATCGGTAAAATTCAATTCATTTAAAAAACGAAACCGCTTTAAAACGTCATTAAAAAAAATTAAAAAATAAACGCAAATTTTTAATTTTATTCAATCTCATTTCAAAAAAAACTCACGCCGAGTTCCAAATCAACGTTCGAAATCGGCATGGAAATACAATATAGTCACGCACGTAAAATATCGTACTACAGTCTATAACGCATCAACGTTTAAAATCGAAAAAATTTTCACGAAACGTAAACATAAACATATTGTACGGGTTAAGGTTAGGTTAGGTTAAAACGTATTATTAAAGATCTAGACGGTGAAATATTTTTAAGCCAAATATTATTTGGGATATCAGAGACAATTGATTTAAATCTAGAGGCGAAATTTGCAGGTACAAATTATTCCAACAGGCAGACCAAAGATTAAAGACGTGGTGACATCGTAGGACCGAAGGATCGAAGAAAAGGAACGACTAATTAGATTTGAGGAAGATTCGGCTGAGCAATATCAGCTATCTCGTTGCCATGAATCCGGGTGGGCCCCACCCCACACACGACTGGGAATCCAAAGGGACTGAATATCGAAATCAGATTGACAACGGCAGAACAGGATGATGCGAAGGGCGAGGTGCGATAAATGCGAATCGAAAGGGTCGGAATTAAGAGATCGGAGGGGACACGGCATCGATCGCAAAATCGTTTATAACCGGCACATACTAATAACGACGACGTAATACGCAGGGCAGCCGGAATTCCGCCGCGATCTTGGCGGTCGTGTGATGCGATCACAACGAATCGCTTACAGTGCTTATGGACCATCGTTTTGAGTTTGACGGGTCTGAACAGGTCATAACATGTTGCGTGACGTGGGAGTGTGGCGGTGATCAGTTGGCGCGACGTCGAAGTTCGAGCAAAGGGCGGACAACACATCAAGTTCCCGCGTACGTTTCATTTCCAAAATCATCCAGCGCGTGGATAGCGTGAACGGATCCACGAGAGATCACAACTTCTCGTGTCAACTCGTCAACGGCGAGTCTTCGGTCTGCTCGGAAAGTCTCCCACCGCGGCTCTCGTCGGCCATGCCACTCCTTTCCTCCACGAAATCTCGAGAACCATGTTCAAAGAATCATCGCCGTAAACTGTTCGTAAGGCAAACCAAGCAGATTTCCCCCGGATCTACGAATCCGACGTCCGCCCTTTGTTCGAACTTCGGCATCGCGCCAAATGATTACACTGCCGTCACACAACCCGTTCAGACCCGTCAAACCGAAAACAACGGTCCTGGTACCGATCGCGTCACACAACTGCGCCGAGACCACGGCGGAATGCCGAAGACTTTCGACTGACCGTCCTACGTGCACAACACACGCTACGCAGCGTGGACGAGACGCTTTGCGCGTACTCGAAAATCTGTTAAACAACACACGCCTCCCCCCCCACCCGGGTTCGAAAACGAAAAACCCCAACACCTGTTTCTACTGCGAGCTCTGCGGCGTGTCGATTACCGTCGAATACAAAAACAACACGCCGCGCGCTGCTGCTGCTGCTGCTGCTGCTGCCACGTACACCAGACCCAGATATCCCGTCGTGCAGGGCGTGTGCGTGCGTGCATTCGGCTCGTCCGCCGTTGCCCCGTTACCGCACACCGTGCGGACGACTCTTACGGACGCGTTACGTACACGTGTCACATCCCTCTAGCCGCCGACGGGATAGAACGGCCGCGTGGGACTGCCGCTGCTTTTCGTCCGTGCAGACTTTTTTTTTTAATTCTCTGCGCGATTTTCCCCGACACGCGCGTCGATAAATCGATTACCGGCCGCGACCCCGTTTTTCGTTGCCTACGTCTGGGTCCCCGTTTCTCCACGTTCCGTCGTCCGTCAGTCGTGCACGTGGTGGTGTTCAACGGTCGCCGTCGTTTAAATAACGACAATGATTTTTCATAAACCCCCCACACCCCCCCCAAAAAAAATCGTATTACGTACGCACACGCATTGTCAAGGTCGCGGCTTAGCGGATCCGTCCGAGCACACGCATAATAAATCTAACGCGCACACACGTTTATAATAAAAACCTAACCTAACCCCGACGACCTCTACTAGGTTACTGTTACTGGTTCAGACGCGCGCCAGTTTTAGCCAACCGGTTCGACCTTCACAAAAAGCGTACTGGACACCTCCGTGCCCAGTTAACCGGTATTACACACGTTTACGCTGTACGTACACTCCGAGCAAAAAAAAAAAAAAAAAAACACGTAAACCCGATGTTTTCAAGAACTATCGAGAAGAACGTGTTTATACCATACGACTATTATTATTATTATAATTATATTTTTCTTTTTACCGTCTGATGTCGTTAATGCAATGTTAAAATCTGTAGCCTCGAAATAAAAACGAAAATAAAATCTCTCACGACCGTTCGTCGTTAAATACAATGAGAAGTTTTCAACGATTGTCGTTCGTCCGACATCATCATTATTATTGTTATTATTTAACAAAACCGATACATTTAGGTGCCGTTTTTTAACGTTATAGATTTCAAATATATATTTAGCTGTTCCACAAATTAATTAATTAAAATAATTTTTACGTTATATATTAAAATTTACAGATAAATCATACGGTCGAGTCGTTTTTTAATCACCAGATCATTAAAAAAAAAAAAAAAAATACTGTGAAAATGTTAAGACCCCGTACATTAGGTTAAGTGGACGTTATAAACATATTTAATTTCTTCTCCGTCGTATATAATAACATGCGACGTAGCATAAGCTCCAAAACTATCCACTCTACGTTAATATTATAAAATAATTAGCCTGGTATGACTAGATTCTGATCGTTAGTCGCGATCAGCAACTTGTTTTGATGTTTTAATTTTAAATACGAATTGATAAATAATTTAAAAAATATTTACATATGAAATCAAAGTATGGAAAAATAAATAAATAAAAATAAAACCGAAAACAGATGTTAGATGTGATGATTTCAATTTTATAATAAGTTTATTAAATCTTAAATTCAACGTTAAAATCTAATTTTTGTTTTACGAACGCGTTAAATTGGTTATGTTAAACCTAACAAAACCGCTGCGTATACGAGACGGGAAAAACAAATCTGTCCATACCGTCCTTTTTATTATTATTATTTTGTTTTTGTTTTTTAATAAACCAACAAAATTCTACAATATGTTTTACGATATAAACTTTTACAATAAAACACAAATGTATAATAGTAGTTAACACAATAGGTATCTAATTAACTCAATATATACATTTTGCCAATTATACCTAAACAAATTCAATTAACCAGTATAACAATACATAATTTATTAAACTATTTCGAACGGCCGTCTGTTATTATTATTGCTATTATAAGTAAAATGACTTTGATTTAATATCAAACCTTGAACAAATGATTCAAAATGGTCAAAAATCGGCTATTATTGATCGGTACATTACCAGAGTATATACTTCGTTTATGTTATTCGATGTTACGTAAGACCAAACTTATATTATTATTATTAATATAGCGTTTAATCCCAAGCGAATCGAATTGCACAGAATTGTGTCGTTAAAACTTAAAAAAATTGTCATTAGTCATAAAATCATAACGACGTTATTAAATATAATACCTTTATATATATGAATAGGTATATTATTAATAAAGTATATAATGTATAAAATATATGTGCATATAATTATAGGAATAAGTTAAATTTTATCAAACCGATAAATATCATTAAATATAACAGTTTATTCAAATTACAATATTACGCTGTTGTAACGTGCAAGTATAGTGTATACATTAATTCAAATATAAAAATAATGATTAGCATGATAAAATAAAAAAAAAGCTTCTTCTGTATTCATAATTGTTCATTAGACCGATAATTATTGAGATATTTTTATTAAAAAAAAAAAAAAAAAAAAAAAACCAATGGACAAAATATAATATATTATACTTATAACCAAGTCGAATACATACATAGTTGATAATATCTAAATAAATTAAATTAATTATAATATAACACGTAAGAACAGGAGGGATACCGATTCATTAAAAATAAATAGTAAAACAATTAATTAAAACGTGATAAAGTGGTAAATAATTGATTTTAGATGTTTATTAGTGTTAATTAATTAATAATTATTATTATTATGTAGTTCTCGATAATGGAAAAATATTTCAAATATAAAATGTAACGAAGACTAATAACTGACTCCAAATGATTGAAAAATACTAAGAACACCGAGTCAATAGTATAAAACATATTTTTAAGAAACGTCCGAGTGAATTTGTATTATTCATAAAACAACAAAAAATGTAAATAAATTGTGTATTTTGAAATTTAAATTCATTGGAACCGGTTTAAATGATTATTCTCAAATGTTATTCTAAATGAGTTTTCACTAATATATTTTTAACACGGGAAACACACTTCTTATCAGTGTCGATTTTTTTTTTTTTATTTTGATGTGACATAATACGCAAATTTCTCATAGTTATAAAAGGGAAACTCCCCCGACATTTTGAAACAACAAAACACAAGTTCTTCTCAATTTTGTACCTGTTTAAAATTAAAATAAAGTTTTTCTTGAAACTAAGCCAACGTTCATAACTCAACAATGAATAATACATGCAATATTTTGTTTGGCTCCAACACATTCTTGTTTCTACACCATAACACGCGGATGTGGAAATGTCTGATTATTATTCATGGTTAAAACAAAAACAATACTCTAGAAAAATTTACATGTAGTACACGCTAATGAAACGTAAAAATTAAATCAAAGGAAATTGTATTACTGCCGTTATAATATAGACTACTGTTGCAGCAGTAGTTCAAAAAGAAATAAACAACCGCGTGGTTTATTTGAGCGTATGGAATTAGTAATTACACGTCTATTATGCAAATATGTTATAGGAAAATTAAAAACAAAACAAAAATTGAATAATAATACATTCACCGACGGTTTCCTTTAAGAAAATTAAATATATAATGTATAGGGCCCGGATTTCAATGCAAAGTGCATTTTTTTGGGGGGGGTTCTCTAAAAAATTACATTCCAAGTACATAATTTGATTCATGTAACCGAAACTTTAAAACTTAAACTTTTATTTTGCATTTTTTAGGATTTTCGGTCATTTTATTAATTTTTAGAGCATTTAAATCCGGGCACTTATAATGTACTATTATAATACCAAGTTAATAAAATGAAATGGTAATTCTAAAAGAGTTTAATTAAGTGAAAATAACTCAAATTACTATTAAATAACTACTCAAATTACTACTACCAGCAGTTTGAAATTGCAATGATTTTTTTTTATTAAACAAGTCTGCTATGGTGTTTAAGATTTTAAAGTATGGCGAAAAACTCATCTCGATAAAGCTCTAGACCAACAATTTATAGAAGGATGTATCGAATTTCCATCACCATATAACGTTGTATCTAAAATAATTTATTTCTTATCGACGCAATAAAATAATTAGTTTTTTAATTAAAAATGTACAATTAAGGCAAACAATTTAATAACTAATGTAACTTAAACTTTAATTAATTTTAATTAAATTATTTTTGTTAAATCAATATTATTTCTACTCATTGACTTTAAAAAATATCGATTTAATAAGGTAATATTTTCATTAATACCATAGAAACTCCCTCCGACAAAAAATAAACACGTTTCTAAGTAAACTCGGGTAAACAACATTAAACTACTAGGTATCGCCTATTTATAAGTACTATACGGTTTTTAGTACAAAAAAAATAAACGCATAAGATAATCGTTTTTATAAAAAAATTAATAATGTGATATATTTGTTCAATAATATCAAAACAATTAATATTTAAATATGCAGACATTTTTTCCCTTAAAACTCACGTTGCACGTTACATACATATATTATTTTATCGTGTTGTTTTTCGGTGTGACAATTTTTTTAAATAAACGACATTATATCGTTGGAAAACATCGATTTCAATTAAAACCCATACATTGATTAATTTAAATCACGTATACATAATAATATTTAAAGAATGTATAATAATTTACATATTAAACACGTAAAAGGGATGTTTCAACATTTGTGTACCATTCAGACAAAAAGAATTATGAAAATAAGTATATTAGAAATACAATTTTGGAAATATGATGAAAATGAACTTCACATATAAATCAAATACATATGTATTTTCCCTGTGGAATACACTTATGTAATAAGTTACAAAATTTTTTCAATTTAATTTTAAAAGTTTTTTGAAAAACTCAAAACAAGCAATGTTAGTGTAAATGTAAGTTGAAGTTACGAAAATAGTGTTTTTGTTGGTATTCCATATTATATTATATATTATCATGGTTGGTTTCCTACAACATTCTGTTTGTTAAGGACTTCGACCGAAAACCCATAAGTTCATGATTAGTTTTCCTTTAAAATTTAAAACACTTTTTTTTTCATAATAATAAAAAGAGAATATTTGAAAATTGTTTTAGTTACGTATCACTTTTTTCGATCAACGTCTTCTTATATTTGCCAGCATCTTCTTTTACAAGAAGTTTAACACTTAAAAACAAAAAATTATTTTTAATTTTGACCCGGTCACCTAATCATAAAATAAATGTTGAAATTAAATACAATTTAATAAAATTGTTTAGCAAGTAAACTATACATAAATAGGTAGGCGTAAAGACCCATTCTGTTTTAGGTTAACATTGAACTCATTTCACTCATTGATACATAATTAAACAATTGTTATTCTACGAGATAAATAAAATATTTGCGAAAAATATCAAACACAATTATCACTATTAGGCCTATATATAAACGTTAAACTAGTAATATGCATATTATATAATTATAGTTAATTGTTAACATATTCTAAATATTAAAAACAGATTCGCTTTAACGACGAAAACGTATGCGCTGCGTATGTATGTTTTATTATACTCTAACATGACTTCTGTTATTAACGAAATAAACTAAAATCACCTGAAAATTGATCAAATATAATAAAAAATATTATTTCACTATTTCTTTATCGTTACGATTTGTTAAACATCATTTACAACGATAAATTCATATTGATACTTAATATAATTGTAGACACGTACGATATTTACAATCATTATGTTACAAAATAAAAAAATCATAGCGAGATTAAAATGCAGTTAGAGGTAATTAAACAATTATATTATACTTATTCATTGTGTATATACGCGATAATAATAATTACCAATATGTGTTATTATTCTGCCACCTGAATAAGCTTTTGTTTTTAATATTTCAAATCACTTTTTATCGCGTAACAATCAGTATTACCAATTAAAGAAACATAACCTTGAGTGAATGTGAGTATAAATATGAGTTAAAATAAGAAAAAAATTATTGCTTATTTCAGTTACCTGTATTGATTTTTCCTTCCATCGTTTATTTACAATAAATTAAAATACATTTACCGATTGATTATAAATTGATTTCAAGCTTATAACATACGCGTGTTGTCAATTTTATTAGTATGTATTTCTTCGATGGGCAAATTTATGTCGTAATTTAAATTACGGTTTATTATTATTATTATTAGTATTATTATTATTATTATTATTATTATTATTATTATTATTATTATTCGTACGTAGAATCGATAACCTTTAAACTAAACACGTCTGTATTTCTTGATAATGTGAGTATTATACATCTTAAATGATTGGAGCATATATAAATATACTACATTGGTAAACTAAAAATTATAAGTATTTAAATATATATAATATGTATATTTTTAATCAAAGATCGTCAATTTTCTAAACCTTGAATTTCATCGATTGAAAAACTCATTAAGATAACCATTACTTATGTTATATGCCTACGTCATATATATTCCATTAAGTCGTGAGAACTATCAGTTTTGAACGTAGGTATTAAATTATCACCGCAGCTCGAACACATAATTAAACAAGTTAATAAATGAAATTGATATTGAAAAAAAAGTATTTGAGTATAAAAATATACATTTAACCATGTGGTTGGTGTTATTATATACGTAACACGCGTTTGCTGTTGCAAAGTTATAAAAATGAATAGACATATTTATTTCAAATTTGAGCTGTACTCCAAAAATAACATATTTAAATACAATTCTTGTAAACATAACATTGTTTCCTACAGTATATTATTTTCTGCTGAGAATTTATAGGTTAAGTTAAGCACTCTTCAATGTACTTTGAAGAGCTGAAATACTCGTACGTTAAAATATACTTTTTAAAACAAAAACATACATTACACAGACATTTAAAAAAGTCTCCGTTGAACCTATTATACAACTCATTGTACATACAGCAAAAATCATATTATAATTTATAAAAATATAAATCAACAGTTTGATCCCGTGTTAGTTTGTTTTCGAATACGTCGAGGTTTACTTATTATCACAGCAAAATAATTATTTTATCATAGATAGGAAGTGACTAATGCTTATCCCCCACAGGCCACTACTCGTATTTATTTAATCCTCTCTAAAATTGTTTAGTGCAATAAACGATAAATACCTAATACACTAACAGTGTTATATAAAACAGAGCTTGTCTATAGCTGTGTGTACACCTGTAAATTATTAAAAGAGAATTATCAAATATAGTAATTATATAGAACACACGTTTTAGATAAATTATTGATGAAACAAAGGTTTTATGTTATATATATATATATGTACATATAGGTACAGTTGGATTCAGTATCAACTATTCATAATAAAGTGACCATACATTAAAAAACAATAATATCGCGAAAAATTACGTAAAATAACTGTTTTTACATCTAAACGCGTATGTTCTACATATTTATACAAAATTAACGTGAGACATGTTAACCATTCTAACATGCCATTATAGCTTATAAATAATCTATACGAATTCAGTAATCACGTTAATATAAATTGAAATTATTACCATGAATAAAACAAATAAACTGACATTAATAATAAAATCATAAACAAAATAGCGTTTTACTTTCAACGATAATCCCCATTATATTACAAAAAATGATATAAAACGTTTCATCGATAAAATGATAAATGATTTTTTTCAAAACAACCTTTTGTTACGAAAAATGTTATATTTTTTAAAAAATACTCGGAATTTTCTTTAAAGAGGGTGTCGGTATACGGTCAGTGCCAGGGGCGCACCCAGATTTTTTTTTTGGGAGGGGCTAAATAAAATTTTTTTGTGATATTTGTGATATTTAATAAGATTTATTTAATATGTACAAAAATAAAAGCACACTTATAATGAAATAAACTTATATTCTAATATATCTTAATATTAATTTTTGTATTTTACGGTGAAGTTATACCTGTAAAAGATTTTTATTATTTTATTAATTTATGAATATGGTGATTTTTTTTTAGATCTTACATTTTAAATAATAAAGTTAAGCCGCCTTGATCCTTTTCTCCCTAATAGTGTCAACACTTCTGATGTTTCAACATCAATTTCTCTGTGAATATTAAGCATAGCTAATCCATTCAGCCGATTCTGGCTCATTGTATTTCTTAAATATGTTTTTATTCTTCTTAAAGTAGAAAATGATCTTTCTGTTGTACTGTTTGAAACAGGCAATGTTGAAAATATTTTTAAAAGTATAAAAGTAGTTTCAAATAGATTGACATTACACAAGTTTAATGCATCGACTGCATTATGTGGTAATACATGATTTTGACAACGAAATTTTGGTACCACAAGTCCAACTCAGCTCCTGCAGCATTAACACCATTTTGTGGTATATCATTTTTGTAAAATTCTAATAAATTTAAATACTGTGATTTTTCTGTTTGATTAGGAGAATTTCCAGTTGGTAGGAGGCATTTAAAGCTTTTAATAACATTTTTGTGTTTTAAAAAACGTTCGGTTATTTTATTTACAAAAGAATCTAGCCATGGAATAAAAATGGCACGTCTATAATATTCTTCTTCATTTTTTGCGAATACATTGCACCGTTTGGTTTGATTTTTAGTTAGCCTAGGCATAATTATAGTTATTTCTAAAGCATTAGCAATTTCGTTTGCTTCGTTGAAAATAATTTTAAATTCATTTTCAATATTAGTTCGTATGTCATGAAGAATAGATACTACACTATCAACATTATTTAAAGCCTCCAAAATATCCAAATCACTCGATTGAAGACTTTTACTGATTGGTAAAGTATAACTTAACAGCTTTTCTAAACATAACAGTGCAATTATAAAACTTGACTGTCGAATCCCACTTAATAGTAAAAACGCATTAGATGATGACTCTTTACAACTCCATGACTGTATTTCTTCTAATGCTGCAACTATAGGTAACAACATTTGTTTCATTATTATAACAGAATCATGGCGTTCAACCCATCTGGTAGGACAAAGTTGCTTTAATTTCGTTTTATTTGAACCATGAATTGATGTTTCAATATTATGTTGAAGAATATTTTGACGCTTCGGAGTATTAAAAAATGTATATATTTTTTCGATAATTCCTAAAGCATTTCTAATTGGAACTACTTCAGCTGCATTTGATAAAGCTAAATTTAAACTATGCGAAACGCAATGCACGTATATTGCTGTTGGGTATTTATTAGCAATAAGCGCATGCACACCTTTAAATTGGCCACTCATAGAAGAAGCACCATCATACCCTTGTCCACGTAAAAAGTTTAAATCAATCCCACAGTTGTTTAATGTTTTTAAAAGAACGTCTGCCAAGTTTTCACCTGTTGTAGATTGCACAGGAACAAACTTTATAAATTGTTCAACAATTCTGTACTCATTATTACACATTAATTCAACAAATCGCACACATAAAGAAAATTGTTCTATGGTTGAAACGTCTGTAGTTTCATCAGCCAAGACAGAAAAAAATTTAGCTTTATTAATTTTAGTAACTAATTTTTGAATAATAATTTCATCGCATGCTTCAATAATTTGATTTTGAATATTCCAGCTTATATAAGTAGCATTTTTACCACAAGTTTCAAAATGCTTCTTTAAACTTTCATCGCCTGATTCTATTCTAGCCCTCAATAATGCACGAAAATTTCCTTCGTTTTTCTCGGGCTCTTTTTTTGTATCAAAAACTCCATAATCTCGATGCGATCTTAAAGACAAATTTTGACGTCCACATAAAATCACCGTTTTTATAATTGGTTTAAGTTTTTCCTGGTTCTCTAAGGCTTGTTTTTCTGAATCTTTATCAATTTGTTTATCGATTGGTAACAATTTTCCACCCATAATGTCAATAAATGTATCATATTTTAAAGAAGCATCTTTATGATAATTTAAAAGTAAATGTTTTTCAAATCGTTCTAAAGCGTTTTTCCAATTATTAAAACCCGTCTTTACTAATTGATTAAGTGCCTGTGAAGAACAGTGACCGGCATATGAAGGAGCAAATAAAACACACGTCTTACAATAGACACTATTTTCTAATTTAGAATACGCCAACCATTTATATTTTGTTAACCAAAATCGATTAAATTTTCTGTTTTGTGTACCTATTTGTTGAGCTTTAAAATATAACTATTATCTGGAACCCACATATTTTGAATAATGTTAATTTTTTCATGATCACTTATATTTTTGTTTACATACAAAGAAATATCATATTTCGGTACAAAGTTATTACCGTCATTCAGTTGGACATTAGGTTTATTTGATGTAGCTGATGAAGTTGTTGATGTCGTTGATGAAGAGGAATTTTCTAAGGCGATTGGTTTGTTTGAGGTTTCTGACAGTTCCACATTTGTTGTAGTGTTTGACTGAATTTTAAAGTAATTTAATAATGAACCACAACGAGTACGTTTCTGATTCATTGTATTTAATACCACTTATGAAAAATTATAATAATGAAATAATAAACTCGCGGACAATCAATGACGCCAACTTTTACAGTTCCACGACAATACTGGACGATTATTCAATACAGTGGCGTATCCACAGGGGAATTTTGGAGATAACCCCCCCCCCGCCACATGGACCTATGATAAGTAGATGAACTTTTATATGAAACATAGGTTTTTCTTAAATATTTTTATATTATTAGAATTTCGACTTGAAAATCATAATTCACTTGTATACATTTATAATAAAAACATAATAATCATATAATATTGATAATATTTAAGTCGAAACATATTCGGGTTTCCCCAGGATCTCATTATAATCAGATAGCATTATGACGATTTCTAATGCGTTCATCGAATTGGTCAAGCGATAATAGTGGCGATATTCCGTTTAAATAATTAAAAGAAAATAATTTTTCGATCGACTGATATCTGAGAGATTATCAATAAATAGTCATTAAATAATATACAATATATAATATGCTAACACCACATGTTGTTCCGTACCCGAGCGTATTGCGATATTATTTATCGTGGCAATTGAATTATAATATTAAGAAAATAAGAATAAAGGACAAGGGTCACCGGTATGCCCGTTATAAATATATATTATATTATTATATATTTAATATTTAATATTATACAGTTTCAATAGTTAATAATTATTTTAATATCAAAATTTAAAGTGGTACCTTATATAATTACAAAAATTTTAGGTCAACTATTTTGGGGGGGGCTTAAGCCCGTTAGCCCCCCCCTTGAGTGCGCCCTTGGTCAGTGCATATGTAACATATGATCTACCGAATTCACTCGACTGCCGAAAATAAATATAGAATAAAACTAACCTCTACCCATATTATAGTTCGAATACATATCGTTTATAATATATCACTTGAAAAAAAATCATCACGAGATATTTCCATGGACCAGTGATAATAATAATGGTCATTCTTCGACCAAACTATAAGCGAAATGTATACATAAATAAGCGTTTTAAATATATAACGAAAATAATTAACATAATATATGTATATTACGTAACCCACGCTATTTGTACACGACTCTAAACACTTTAGTATAATAAACGAATATTTCTACTAAAATCTAATACCCAACCATTTCAACATTTACCTCATTACAGAAACCTATGTTAACAGATTTTTTTCGCTATTTCATTACTCAACAAGTTAAATATATATATAAGTATGTATAGATAATTGTTCGTAAGCCAAATTTTTCTTATACATTTTTATTTCAACGTCTTCGCCATCACACATTATCAAAAGATGACGTATTTCCTTTTCTTTTTTATTCGGTATATTATAAGGAAGAGACGAATACCCAGAATTAGATATGATTTATCGTGTGCAATTGTAAATGAAAATAATTTGTAATTACGAGATTACATTGTGTATAATCTATTGGTAACGAATAATGATTGTCTTATATTTATCGACACAAAAAAAACATATAGTTACACTATAAAAATTGGGTAAACGGCGCCCTCATCGAATACGCCTCAATATAAAGACTTTAGACACGCAATATGAATATTAACTTTAATTCGTAGTGAACGAACGGTAAAATGTCAATTAAACATATTAAAATTGCATATAATATGTATAGATAATAACTATTAAAAACATGTACATAGTTTTCGACAAAAAAAAATTAAAATACTTAAATGCATTATAATTACAATCGTTCAGAGTATAATAATAAGTAAAAAAGAAAAGACGTTGGAACAACGATCACGGGACAGTTTTTGTGAAAACTAGTACGTCACCATTATATAAAATGAATGGTTCACAGTTTGTCTTGGTTTCAATTAAACTACTATTGTTTAAAAATCATTATTCAAACCGTTAAGAACTTATAAATAATTAATAATATAAGGGCAATTTTTAATTGAAGTGTATAAGTATTTATAATTAATAATTTACACTACCTAGTTTTAATTTCTCATCGAAAATATAGCTCAAGTTGTATTCTAAACTCAAAGACCTAGTTATGCTAACGTCGTCATTGACTCGTAATTAGTTTATAAAATAAACACGAAACATAATGATTCTCGTTTTTCTTTGCATTTCAACATACTTTTTTTTCTGTTCGCATTTACAAATCAAATTTAACAATACATACCTATTCGAGTTTTACTCGACAACTATTATGTTTTTCATATGAGACTATTGCACTCAGCACATTTGTGAGTGAAGCAATATGTGATGCAACACACACATCCTCCTAGACCGAGGGAGACTATTTTCCTTCTTCGGGGGGCTTGGAATTGCTGAGAATATTAAAGAGATTTTAAACTGTTTCACCCCACAGTTATTTTTCTTATATTAGATTTTTTTCATAAATCAGATTTTTAAATTTGTTTTCTATATTTCTCTTTGTTATTTTAGTTATATTAGTTGAATAAAAATTATAATCGTTAAGCTGCAATGCCTCAAAGCAATAGCTAAATAAATTTAAAAAAAAAAAAAAAAAAATCGTGTGTTACGAATACGCGCGGATGAGATGAAACTTCTCTTAGAGTCATTCAACCGATAGAGTGTTAGGTTTGTATTGGAATAAAATAAAATGTAAGTTACCAAATATTCTCTATTCCGCTAGGTAAACAAATATAGGAACTGTACGAGCCGAGGGCGTTTATCAATAAAATGCTTACTCGGTCACCACTGCCAGATACTTTGAAATCGGATACTTGGTTTACCGATCTTAAGTCCGACCAACCTGTGTGTATGTAGTTTATGTGAATTAAGCAAAGAAAAATAAAGAACGCACGAAAAGTGGTTAACACAGATAAGACGGCCGTGGCACTTTTGCTTACGTTATTTGGCCCGGCGCGTGTACGTACGTGTGTAAACGTGACTAATGACGTGATCACTACGCGTGCGGGTGCACGGATCCTAGATGCGGTGAAATTGATGGGGCGGCCAAACGATCACGCTATTGGCCGAAACTAATCTCAAAGAAATGCGTCGTGACGGTCGACCGTGACGCGCAAAAATCTTCTTATTTTTTTGTACCCTCTATAAAGAAGTTTCACTTCAAAAAAAACTATCATGTTTTGTTAAAATCGAACGAAGTTCTCATTAAAAATTTAACGAGCACTTCACTTGGATCATCATCGACCGATTTCGAAAACGTCCTGAACCAGTCGTAACATTGGACACGACCTAAGCACTGATCATCATAAGGTTATCGCGTCGTTCCGCGAGCAACAGATTTTACACGAAATTTAATAATATTAACACACCGTTCGTGAATATCATTAATCTTAAACACCGCAAAACACGAACGACTCGTGTACATCAAACGCGCACGATAAACGGCAAGATTGTGTTTCCGGTTCGTTTTGAAACATAGCGGATTATATCGTTTTTCCAAACACACCTCGTACAAATCGATATGGTCTTTTCCATTACTTGATAGTGTTCGACTAAACCTTTGATTCGTGTATGCGAACCGTTCTTATTTATTATTATCCGTTAGAAACGAAACGAAAATGCCCGCACAAAAAAAGAAATATCATCAATGAGAATGACGTGTGATCGCAACGTGTCGCTCGGATCACTTCGCGCCCGAAGTCCGGGCGGCAAAAATAATAATATTCCGAGTACGCGAACAACACGATTACGGTAACCATGGTAACTCGCGCCGGTGTGTATATGTGACACCCGGCACCACCGGCACCAACACCCAACACCCGACACCGCGACGTCGCCGCCACGGTGTAGAATATCTTTCCCCCTCCCCCGGTCGCCCGCGCGTATTTCTCACGACCCGAAAAACGCACACGCAAATTGGATATATCGGTTCGGACCACGCTGGTATATACCTCGTGCGTGTGTGCGTGACTGTATAATATATACGATCTCCGCGCGATTCCTCCGCTCACCCTTGTCCGCGACGTCCCGGAAAACCGCCGTGTGGAAAACGTAATGACCGTTTTTCTGTCGGCGAGAAGAACGATCGTACGTGTACGGAGGTTATAAATTACAAGTCCGTACCGTATACCCGGTTAGTCGGCGGCGGTGGTCTCGGGAGAGATTCGCCGACGGCATACGATATATGTATCAACCAGCCCTGTATAACCCGGATGCGTTGCCCGGGTAAGATCGATCTGTTTTAAGTATTTTTTATCTTTAGAAATTTTTTTTGTAAACAACACGTCAATCCCGTGCAATTTCGTCTGCCCCAGTGTTTAGTATTTTACACATTCTATGTCTACCATTTTTACCCCTTTCACCCTTTATGACCCCCTTAGGGGTTTGAATTTTGGAAAATCCTTTCTTGGCGGATGCCTATCTGTATGCCAAATTTCAGCCCGATCCGTCCAGTGGTTTGAGCTGTGCGTTCGTAGATCAGTCAGCGAGTCAGGTTTCTCTTTTATATATACTTATATAGATTAAATTTCCCGTCTCGAAAACGCGACCCGCACATGTGCCGTCGCCGCCCTTCGTATATACGAATAAACGCATTTTTTTTTTATCGTCCATATAATAAAAACAAACTCATTTGCGGGTGATTTCGATACCGTCGGCGTGAATTATAACGTGTATACACTTATAGTACGATAGAACATTTTCTCAACAAAAAGACACACCACTGTGTATAAGTTGTTACCAATGATTCACTATCAAAAATAACCTCTATATGATCATTACGACATAACCGGCTGTGCGCATAAATTATCATAACAAAATCAAACAACAAATAATAATTAATTTACCTTAAAAAAATATATATTAGAAATCACGTAATTATCAATAAATTATAAAAATATACAACTCGAATAATTGTAATTATAATTACTTCGATTATTATTTTACTTTAAAACACGTTTATTGCTCTGAAACTTAAAATGGTCAGATATAATTCAAAACGATCCAAATGCATATTACACGAATATTTAGGAGTTTAAAACCGAAGGTCACGATATAATAGTTGTGTAGGTAGCTTTGACTCGGAAAACTAGAACTAGAACGCGGCCCGTAGGTGTATGCGCTTTAAATAAATTGTCGTAATGATATTTGATGGATGTTGTGTTTTAGACGTTTAATTTGATAAAATAATAATATAACCACAAGATAATTTAACAAAAGGTTTTTTTAGGGTTTTAAACGTAACGGCACGGTTTTGCTTATGCATAGTTTAAAGTTTCAAAACATTATTCATTAAAACACGTTTTAAGAAAGAAAAAATTAACGAAACTCGAAAAATCAACAATAAATTTAACGCACTATAAACATTACAATTATTGTAAAAACATTGTTGACGGATTAATAAAACGTTGTGTGTCGGTGACTTAAATACTTTTTTTTAACATTTAATTCGAATTATTTTGCATTCTAAACGATAAAGTAAGTGCCCGACGATTGATAAACAGTAAATATTTATTATAATAAACTATAACAAATGGTAAACGTTCAACTAATTAAATTAAATATTATTGTGTTGTGGCGAACAACAAGTGAAAAACTCGTAGATATAATAATTTTATTTCACTTATATATGTATATATAAAATTGAAGTGAGTCACGTTAAACGTTTTCTATCTTAAACCACTTATTTAATTAAGAACGTGTTTAATAAACGAAAACAAATACTTATAAACAAGTACATAACAGCACCAAATACAATTGTACGCGTCTAAATATAAACATTATTGACTTACTATTACAATCAATTATGAAAATCGTATTCGTGCATATAATAACGTGTATATTATCAACAGAGTGCGTAAAACATTACAACAAATCGCATAACAAATTGTTTGTTCGATACACTGGGCGAGTATACCTAACCTAATGTTTTATAATGGTTTTATTCGTGTGCCTACTACAAAACGTACGAAACGACCGAAGCGTTATTTTTACTGAAAAAGTGGAATATATAATATGTTGTATATATCTGAATAAGTAATATATTATTACATCTTAAACACGCTTCGTGTTATGATTTAGAAAACGAATAATAATTATACATTCACACACAATACTTTATTGCGCGGTTAACTAAAAATACAATATTTCAAGATAAATTTATCGGCTACGGACTTTGTACATTCAAAACAACTCAAGTCATTGGCACTTTATTACACTAACGTCTATTCTCGTTCAAAGCGTTTTAATCTAACATTTGAGCACGTGAAACGTCATCGACGATCCGTGGTTTTCCTGGTTACGAGTCTTGCCACGAAAAAAATGACGATGGGTAATGTTGTCTACAAGGATAATAATATTTTACAATAAATCCCAAATACACGCGATATACAATTGATGGAAAATCTCGACGTCGAGAACGTAATATTATTATACGAGTACTGATTGAATGCTAAAAAAAAAAAACATTGTACAAAGAAAATCAGAAATACACGGATTTTATATTATCATAAATAAAACATTTTAAAGAAGAATGGCGTATTTTTATTCTGTATAGATTCTACAAATATTTAATATCCAGTTTGTTTTAATAAAAGCGTATTTTAATATTTGAATCGTTTTATCATAATATGGAAATATAAGTAAATTATATTATACTTTATAAAATATAAATTACATAGAATATTGTATAATATCTCAAAGCCCATTTGTTGTTTGTTCGATATGTACAAAATACGTTACACTTCCGGTGGTATTACACTGTTGAGGAAGTGTATATTTTAAAACTATAAATTATAGTAATATATACAAGAACCAAGAAAATTGAAATATTATTCAATATTTTTGAAATGTATTATTATTATTATTATTATATTTTTTCCCTCTTACTAACTTTTAGGTTGTATAATATATATATATTATCGTATGAGCAATATGGTTAAAAATGCATTACTTAAAAACGTCAATTTCGACAAAATTACAATTATAATTGATACATTATTAACCTCCAAGACTTAAGTATTATTACGCCGTTGGGTTTTAAATGAATTTAAAATATTAATTTTACTTTTTTCAAAAACATCGTAATTTGTCATATAAAGGATTAAACCTATTAAAATCAAATATGCACCTGATCATAATTATTATACTAGACTTTTTATACAGATGTTATCAATGAAATATATTTGATAAAAAAAAAAGATATTATCCATCTTACGTTGATTGTTTTAAATACAAGAGTATCCGATTGGAAAAGAATAAAACAAATCCGTGTGATATCTGTACGATTCGTACACCGAAAATTCAGAAACCCGATGTTTTATTACTCATGTACAATTCGGAATTTATCCGATTGAAATTATTTACTATCACTTTATTTCAACTTAATTTCAAAATCGGTTAACAACATAGGTTTAAAAAGATTAATCGGTACATCTTAAAATTTGAAACAGAATTTATAATAAATTTATGTTTGAATTTTGTTCGAACAATCATCAAGAAAGTATTGATTAATCATTAAAAAAATGTCTGTTTGCGTTACGCATTACGCATTAATTGATGAATTCAAATTTATCGCACAAAACGTCTGTCTAACAACTTGTAATTATAATCGAAATGATTGTGTTTATTTAATGTTTACGTGTTTCAGAATATTGAAAAAATACGATTATTTAATACTATAAAATACGGTTACTAATTGGATAACAATTGAATGTTTATTTCAACTGAAAACTAAATTATACATGTATATATATATAAGGTTTGTACAAATGTATATTATTTATACAATAACAGTATAAATCTATAGTATTTGTACAAGCATTGAATTTTTAAAATGTTTTTCAAAAAAAAAATCACCTCAACGTTTATTAATTTTAACCCGGGGACACGTCAAATAAAATATTTACGTCTAGCCGTTTGGTGGTGGTACTGTGATCGAAAACAAATTCTACTACGCAACTGCATATCATGTTTTATCGTGCACTTGCACGTAGACACGTTTAAGTTTTGTTCATCGAAACTCCGTATATGTACGATTACTGGTCTGGAGGTGATTTATGACGTGAACAAAAAAAACTTTTACTTCGAGGTCGCAACTCGTGACGAAAAGTTTTTGTTTTATAATAGTTGTTTGACCGAACGGATTGCAGCGTTTTCTGTCCCCGTCTCTGCCCGATTTAATTTTATATTTATTTTCACGCGGGGCGAGAACGAATCGAAAACACAATCCCATCATTAATTTTCAATTGAAAGCAGCACGTGCCGGACCCCGTGCCCTTACGAGCGGAAAGACGCGACTCGGTTTCCCGAGCCATCTGGGTTCCTGTCCCGTGCGCGGTTTGTCACTCTGACGTTGCAGCCGAGACGGGCACCACCGGAACCTTGCAAGCCGGTCCTGAAAGACCCCGCCCGCCATTCCGGCCAATTCGATTCAAAGCGGCGTGGAGTCTAAACTTGCACGCCGATCGAATGAAGACCGCATACGAGACCGACCGAACGGGAAATAATAATGTTCCGAAACCATTGGAGAACTAGTTCCAAAGCAATAGCGACGAAGAACAAACGCCAACGGGACGATTCAAACGACGGATCGTATCGAAAATGTTCGTGTACGAACACCAGGAAAGAGTTTCGGACCCGCGTGTCGTCGTTTTCGTGTACGTTTTGGAAACGGCGACGCGAGACTCGGATTCGACCGACTCGGACCCCCCCCCCGGACGACGTCATTCGAAAAAACGCCGCACGCGACGAAAACAAAACCAGCACAACAACAGCGTGTTAAGCCGTACGAGTAGAATAAAAAAATCGTTTGCCGTACAAAAAAATAGACGCTTCGACGTACCGTCGTCGATTTCGAAACGCTTACATACGGTTGCGGGGGGGGGGGGAGCGGGATGGGGGCGCACTTTTATTATTATTTGCGCGTGATGGACGCGTCACCGTCGCAGCAATAAAACCGTCGGCCGTGTGTAAACAATGACCGCGAGCGCGGACAATCTCGCACGTACGCCGCCGTCGGCACAAAAAACCACAACGCGCTCGCCGCGACGACGTCATTACACGCGGTCGACAAAAACAATTCGATACGGGGTGGGGAGGGACGTGTGTGTGTGCGCGCGCGCGCGCGCTGACAACCGTCCGCTTAACGTTTTCGACGGGCCCACACGGTAATTGATCGATGCGCAATAAACGTTATATTGCACGTTGTTCAGGGCCATCGCGTGAACCGAACGAATGATACGACGACGACGACGACTGATCTTTAGGGGTAAAACCTAACCACCGGTCCTACTCGGAGTTGGACACTTTTTGCCTAACAACAACGCTGTACGACAGTGCACTGGGCACCGGGTAAATATTTTATTTCGGGTGTTTGAACGTAACATCGTAAAATACCTCTTCGAAATTGAAGGGGTTTTTTTTTTTGATATCATTGCTATGTTGTTATTATCGTATTTAGGTATGTAAATAAAAATACCGAAGACGTCGTGTATTAATTTTTATGTTATGTTACTTATGTTTTTATTAAACTATATAAATAACCGAAAAGGAAATATATTTTTGAGGTTTTCGTTTATTTGAAAAATACGTTTTCCGCTCGAACACCGAAATAAAATAAGAAATATAAAATTCGAGTGTTTAATTCTCAAAAATAAATACCGGGTTTTTGCCCATCACTAGCCGCGTAGGTATAAATTCCCCGCGGTATTGACGGTACACGCACACGCCGTACACTATACATGTCGACGGCAATTGATAAATGTTATTGTACATCGCGTGAACCGAACTATGATACGACGACGAATGATCTAAAGAAAAACAGTCTGAAATCATTTGAATACGTCTGGACGGCGGTCTTCTCGTCGTCCCGTGAACGGTGGACACGACAAAACGCACACGGGCCGAGGACAACGGCGACGACACACACGCCTGCCTATATATCGTTTCCGTCCTGCCGCGCGCGCAAGCCGTTTTTCCAGCAAAATATTTACACTTATTATTTGGGTCTAATTCGAGTGTTTTTAAGACTAGTAAAACGAGACTATCTACCGTTGCCGGGTATTATATTTTCATACGCACGATACACGCACGTTGTGCGTAAGGTTTGTTTTCTAAATTATTTTATTCGATTTTCTTTTGCGTTTTCTACTTGGATTTTCAAAATACGCAAGAAATAATTTAAAAATCGTTCAGAAGGACATTTGATATACACATAACACGCGCCGTCAGAATAATTTAAATAGATTATTATCAGTACCTATTAGATTTAGGGAATATAACGACAACTGGTTATCCGTAAACACTTTAATATAATAATATTTTACGCATTCGCTAGACTCCAAGTATTAAGAATGTACATACAAAACAGTCACGATGTAAACAATTTAATCACCGAAAAACAAACAATATCTTTGAACTTTCGAAAATAAAAAAAAGAAAGGTTTTTATATTCTTATGTAATATGTGGACGTCAGACGAACAGACTTTTTTCATTATCGTTGAAACGTAATCACATACGCCGGTTTTTTATTTTATTTTTTTCCACAAGGTCCTTCACACGTACGTGCTAACTTTTCGTTCTCTACCAACGTTGAACGTTCATTGGATTAAAACAGAACGAAAATAATAAAACATAAAAAGAAAACTATATCATCGGCATTAAAACTAAGCATTTTCATTGAAAAAAACAAATACCGACAGACACTCCTTAATAAAGCTCAGAACGTTGAAGTTCGAAAAAAAAAATAGCCGTTGGATAAATTCAATAACAATCACTCAGTCGAAATTACCGCGAAACCCTTTTAACTTTTTTTTATTCGGCTATACACTCGCTGTTCGTTCGCAATAAACTTACTCTTTTAAAAGTTGTTAATAAAAACGTGTTTTCGCTTTAGACAAGGAAAACATCGTTTAGTTTTATAGTTGTAAACGTCTAAACTTTTGAAGCGTTCACAATAAAATTCACGTGCACACTCTGAAAATGAACAGAAAAACCGTTTGCGTTCAAATTTTAAATGATTAAAACTGTGACGTTCGCGTAAAAATTGTCATCGATTAAATATTAATTAAAAAACAATGACAACGGTTAAAACAACATTATATTCTCGTGGATTTTTAGTTACATTAGTATAACGTATAAGCTCTAATAATACGTATATATAGCTTAAATATATCGGAATATTACTATAAATAAAACGTTAATTTCGTACATCGTTAATTGCAAGTCAAAAGGGTAAGTAGAAACTTAAATGGAAAAAATAGATAAATTTTCGAAACGTAAGTCGTGCGAAATATTAATTGCCGAACAAAAATACACACATATACTTGAATATGATGATGTTCCTATATTTTACATAATTTCGGATCGACACGGTTTCATGAACAACATTAGTCATATAATAAACTTGTATTAAATATATCAATTTTAAATTTATACACCATGTATAATTATAAAATAACTTTGTAACAGAAAATATTTTAAGTCAAACGAATCAATGTAGAATTACGTTTTATGACTGAAAATAACAACTAATTAAAGTAAATTTAAAACACCAACTGATTAAACTTCTATTTCGTGCGTTGAAAAATTGTGCACTACATATGTTGGGACGCTTCGTTTACAGTGCGTGTAAACTTTTCGATTAATATGCATGCTCTTGGACAAACAATATGCAAATGATTCGATACAAAATGTTTGAATATTTTCCCTCGTTATTTAACTGCCACCATACCTCGTCGCTCGCTCTCTCACACCCTCTCTATCTTCCCTGCCATTGTTTGGCTGTTGCCAGAACGTCTGTCGTCATCACCATTATATTATGTTAATATGTATAGGCTTAGAAATGAATGAAGAACGACAAACCCGTGACGTATATCGACCAAGCACTATTTCGCGCATACTCGTACCTACTGTCTTTTTTACAATTCGTCTATGATATATTTCAAATTACCTAACGCATACGTAGAAATTTCTAAAAAAAAAAACTTTTTATTGAAACAGTAGATATATACGGTTCACACAAAAGATAACTTTTGTCTTGTCGTTTTGAATAGTTTATCAAACCCACATACGTGTGTATGATATATATATATCATGTACAGAACCAAACGGAGCAAAAAATACATTTTTAATTAACCTATTCAGTATGCCTCACAAAACGTGATTGTGTTTGAACATTGGGCAATATACGTGGGCAAATTAACGAATGCGAAATAATAGGATCCTAAAAGGAAAACAAATATCGCACGCTAAAATGTATAAACCAGATATTATTATTCTAAAACAGAAATGTAAATACCCAAGTCAAATTACTTACATAATTTTTTGTTTTGAACTAATTGTATTATTTATGTATATATATACACACATACGTCATCCCACACCACGGAAATGGTGCAAAGCCAAGTAGAAAATAATCGAGCGGCTGTAATGAGTTTAAAAAAAAATTACTTAGCATAAAACTTTTAAACGTAAATGTACCCTCAATGATGCTTCATATTGAAATATAGTTAAAGTCGTACCCTTAACACCCATCATTTGATGGTACTAATAATAGAATACTATGATAACCTAACCTATAATCTATATAATTATATTAGGTATATTACACGTCTTTATAATTTAACGCTAAATACATTTTTTAACTTATTTTGTTAATTAAATATCATTACTAAACTTGAATAAATAATAGTTTACTACGAAAATCAAATATTACTTAGTAATTGTTTTGATCACAAAAATTGAAACTATATCATTTTCAAAAAGGTTTAATTAATTTTGCTTAGCTGTTTCTTTACACGAAGAATCAATCAAATGGTTTTTGAATGTACAATTATATGCACCAAGCGTGTTAAGTTATTATAGTCACTACGGATAATAATTTCAGAGCTTTTTAAATCTTAAAAAATCATTATTTTATATGAAGAAAATTAACCACGTCGTTATGATTACATAAGTATTTTATAACGTTTTAATCAATTAAATCACACGAACGTTTTAAAGTTTAATACGAAATTATTTTTATTTTACATGGATACATATTTAAGGCCCGATAATTTGATAGCACTCAAAAAATATGTTGTGTTGTTCGTAGGACCTATTTCTGTATTTTATACTGTAAATATGTACTTGATTTTTGTAAGTTCTTTTAAATATTAGATGGTAAAATACCCTGTTAAAAATAATGTAATACTTATTATAATAAAACGATTTGATTAAAATTGAAAACTTCTTTAGTGCTACCAACAAAAATATACATATTATACAATTAGGCACATAAAATTTAAAAACAAATAAATCCATAATATACTTATACCTATTAGTCGCAATTCTATTTCACAATTGAAACGTATCATCGACAACAAAAATTACATAAACAAATTATATGTGGGAAAATCGCACGTACATAAACTCGCATTATTAATACTGATTATAGGAGAGTCATTAAAAACAGAATACTATATCTATACGAAGATTATAAAATAATCAATAATTACGCTTTCAAATGTAATTAATTTTTGTTTATACGATTAATTAAAAATTATAAACCTAATGTGACCTATAAGGGTCACAATAAAACCATAAACCAAATCGAGTTTATTTTTAAAAATATAATTTACATAGTGAAATAAATATCGGACTATAATCGATTGAAATGCCAATTGGTTATTTCAAACTGTTATTATAAATATTTTGTATATTACAGAGTGTGAATATCATTACTACGAAATACATATTTCTTTAAATCCATTAATTAAAAATACGTTTATTGTCTATCGTTTTAAAATTCGACCAAGAACTATATACTTAATTCGCCTAAATTTGTATTTGTTTAATACATTTTTTTAACACAATTTTTTGAAATAAAACGAAAAAAGAAAATTATATTGTCATCACCTTATTAAAATGTTATAAATAAATATACATAGTATATAAATTTATATGTTTAAAAATTTAATAATAAATATTATTACAAAATATCTTATATATAGGTACATATTATAAGATTTATTCCTCGTTTTTATTTAAAGATTATAAAAATGATATTAAATACATAAACTATGTATTTTATAAGTATGCGTGTTTTTTAAATACACCATAAGAATACATTGTAATTCAACAATGTGCGTACAAACGTTAATTCCTTGTAAGAAGGCTTTGTTAACTTAACCATCCGCAGCATTGAAGGGTGTAAACAATTTTAAGTTACTATTATTTCACTACATTTTATTTATACACGTAAAGCAATAACATTAAATTACGAATTTATAATATTGTAATTATTAGTATTTATTTAATATTTAAATATTTTATTTTTTACACCAACATTTATTTTAATAAATTATATTGATTTTTTTTACAACTCTTGTTTTCAAGTTGTAAATACTTTCTTTTTTTTTTTTGTCTAGATTTTCTAGTTGTAACCTAATTATATGCGTCCAAATTATAAATTATATTTTACTTGAATTGTTTTTTATACAACATTAGCACATAACTTTCAAATTTATCGTTCATGTCTTAAACAAAACTTAAAAATAAAACACCAAATTGCTCATTATAATTAATGTATATTAACTCTTCTCCGATACTTAATAATGTAATACTAAGGTGCATGCCTAATAAATAAAATTAATTTAAAAAAAACCTAGTACGATAATGATGCTTACATAGACGATTTTTATAAATGGGGTCATATATTATAAATAATGTATGTAAATACCTTTGGCTTTATTAATATTAGAACAGTTGTCATCGTTTGTTAATCATATACTTATCACACTACTAAACCATTTCGAACTCATTTACTTTGAAATAAAATGTATTGCTTTGTTTAAATGTTGCAGAATTTCTAAATCGATAAAAAGACAAATTATATTAATTTAACAGAATAAATAAATAAAACGAAAAGAATACTTAAATTTTAATTTCAACTTGACACATTTCTAACCGAAAATATAATATTTCGTTTTGTTAATAAGAACACAGGTAAATGTAACGTCACGTATGGTTCATTAAAACAATGAACCACCACTATGATTTATTTCATTGAACTACTAAAATAACCTCTAATGAAGAACGAATCAATTATTGACGTTCGTTATTTTTATGGTCGTTACATTACGGACCTCAGTCTAATAGTCGGACGGATTACTCTGAAAATTAATCTTTCCGAACATTTTTGATCCCGATAACGTATGGAACATAATATTGAATAACACAGATAATATTGAATAATAGCTATGAACACGCACGCCTAACATATTAGTGTTATCGATCGTCGTTTACGTTGTTGTGTTACTATCGTATAACACGATTCGAAATTGATACTCTGCCGATTAACTTGATTTTTAAGCGCTACAATATTTTAATCGATAAATAAAACCCCATGACTTTATCGTTTGAATAATAATAATAATAATAATCAATATATATTTTCCAACGAACCGGCGCAAGTCTAGTCAAGTGTACTTGCAACGTTATTTCACAGCTCTGCACGGGATCAGTGACGGTGCGGACCAGATAGTTGCATAAAATAGAAACAATCGTTTGGGATCATTTTCTAAATGATCGGAAGAATACTTGCGGCGTGTCGTTTTCGCGCAACTGCACGCGCATAAATAACATTCGCATTCAATGTCGTGTACGGATCTCGTTCGGATCATTTACGCTAATAACCGTTTGATCGCGAAAATAATTAAATGATAACCGTACGTCATTGAACACAACGACATGAGATCACGAACACTCCGAAGCTTTCGTTACGATATCGACTCGTATTTTCGTTACGTTCGCAAAGACGACCGCGAAGACGCTTACACGAAAAAAACTTATCAGTCGTTAAAATAAAATAATGCGAATTAAATGTGTACGATTCGAGATTGTTAGTTCCCATTTTTATGCGCCAGGAACATTGCTAAAACAGTTATTCGTACGCAGAAATAATGAACTTTAACCGTCGAAGGTTGTGATGTGAAAATAAAACCTACAATATGTAGTTACGTGGTATTGTTAAGTAAATATACGCGCGATTAATTTAGTTCAACATTTTTTTTTTTTTACTTTACAATATCGTCGTCGAAATAAATTACTTTAAAACGGATGTACCTTGACAAATGAAAACTCCAATATAGAAAACCCCTTATTTCTTCAACGCATTTGATTAGAAAAATGTAATAATCTTATAAAAGCGAATATGTTTTCGCGAAAAAAAAACAACACATTAATCTTTCTCGAATTGTAAAATACCGTTCAAATACGATCGATAAACGTCCAGAATTTAAAATAGTCTTTAAAAAAAAAAAGTTTCCTTTTCGATATCAAAAAAAAATGTTAACAAAACAATCGGGAATAATCAATAAATCGCACTGAAATAACGTAACCAAAATAATTTCGAATACGGCGCGGTCTCGGTAAAACAGTGCATCACGCACGCAATGGTTTTTATTACTCAAGGAGAAACATTACGGCCGACAACGATTCTCGAGAATTTTACGACTACGACTTCTAAAGTAGATATAAAATAATGTATTTTTAAATAAAAATGAACTTGGATCAAAAAAGCGGATGGGAAAAAAACAAATACGAAAATAAAAAAATTAATAAAAACGTTATATTTGAGAAATAAATCACAGATATGGAAAATTTTTCATCCACTCTGTTCGATTAGTAAAAAGTCATTTTTCCGGTAGAAATAACATTTGCTAAAAAAAAAAAAAAAAACGCACCAACGGTTCTCTCGGTAAAACGTAAAAGAGTCGGGGTCAACAACGTATTTCTTCTAACCTAACCGCGATCTATGAATTCGTGAACGTTGTTGCGGCGTAAGCATTTTCCGAACGACGGCAGAGGCGGCGTTTCCATATATGCCTAATGGCCCCTCTTGGCCATGAACCCCTCTAGACGTTTTGAACTGTACGCGTAAATATTTTTGCCAGATTTTTTTTCTAAAAGTATAACACGACGCGACACGACACGGACGCCGGTGTGAACTTTACGAAATATCGTGAATTTTCGATATCCCGTAGAAATAATTATCGACAGATTTGCAAATACGAAAAATAAAAATATAGATTTTATATTATAATTATGATCTATTTAAATAACAATTACGTAAGCTTGAAGTTTGAACTCGAAATTGATTATGCAATGTGCTGCTCATTTTATTATTGAAATTTGACGATTTGTTAGGAAATAATAATCGACTGAAAATATGTTCATCCATATTTACATTTTAACGGCCGTGTATGTACTAAAAGATATTGGTCCCCTCCCCCCACCTTAGGCAAAGAACTAAATACCGTACGACGACCGGTATTTTATTCCACCATAACGATATTGTAATTCGAAAATCGTAAATCGCCGAGTGACAAATATTAGACGTTTGTACGTACCGGACCGCAGTCCGTATAAAAGAGTAATTATTTGACAATATTTTTACGCGCACGTACAAACGTAACGGATAATGGAAAACATAATCTAAAAAAGTTCAAACGGCTCGCTGTATTGCACACGCTTTGGTCATTTTCGTAAATAACACGATTGCGATTCGTAGGCCAGACGAGTACGCCCCCGCGTCAATAACTTCACGACATGTATTTATTATTACCGTACACGTTTGTGTATAAGTATGAAGCACAACGTCGCGAGCATGAAAACGCCAACACGGCGCAACCCCCGAACAAAATCAAGAGATATTTTTAATTTTTTTTTTAATTTCAGAAATCGATTTATTTCGACAAATATTAACACTGTGTGGTGCCCGTAATCAGCAAACTCGTTAACGAAATGTAAACGATACACATAATGAACGGCCGGAGTTACAAACACATTTTATAAACCAGTGTTCGAATTGGGAAACGGTAAGCAGGTGGAGCTCGACCCGACGATTTAAAAACTGCGTCCAAAACAAACCCGTGGACTCGTACCCCCTCCTACGACAAAACTAACAAAAATTACATTTTAGCAGCATACGTACAAACTCCAAATGCAACCCATGTAAACAAATGTGAATTGACGTTCACGCGATTTTCTCGAAAAATTCAAAAACAACAATAAACGATAAGTGAAGACCCTAGCAGTAATAACATCGCGTTCAGCGAGCACACCAGACCACAGATACGTACACAACACAATTTATTGTACTACTACAGACAAACTATACGAAAATGTCGATTGAGAAATATTTAAAACCCTCGTCCCAGTAAAAAAAAAATAAATAATAGGGGAGCTCCGTCCCCCTGAGTCCCCCCCCACACACAATTCGAGCACCGATCTCAACGTGAAAAACAAAACAACGGCCATACGTACAAACGTTTATGTGAACGCGATTGTTATGTTTCGGACGTTTTGTCCGTAACCATTTTAATTATATCGTTTTAAATCTATTTAAAACTTTTAAACGGTTCCGAAAATACAACACAATCATATCCGAGAACAGCATAGATAATAATATTGAAGTGAAAACCATACACGATATCGATAATCGTAAGGTTAGTTTTTTTTTTTTTTGATTTATTTTAAACTCAATAATTCCGGAAAGTCCGTAAAAATTTTACTCGCTATTTTAAAAACGAATTACACGAGTCACTCGTTTTGTTATTTATATACATTTAACGTAAACGACCGAATTAAAAATAACATACACCGCGCGCGCGATTACGTCCAAATCATATTCAAAACGCCTTGGGAATTTCAAACGAACGACGAAAATTATTTCTCGCGTTACGATGACGCGATTATGACCCCGTCTCGTACACACACCGGCGTCGCCCGAAAACGAAAACTAGTTTCGGTTTTCATTACTAGACTCGTGTTCGTACAATAACGATTACGAATCCGTACAAACCGATTCAAACGGTTGTTTTCGCGATCGTCAAAATGTAATTTCGGACAAATACGTGTTTGGGTAACGTACGTACCTGCGGCGGACGAGCAATGTGTTCTCTTGACGTTGGCGCCGTCCAGCGTGTCTTGCAACGGACGTTTCCTGTTCTCGGCCCCGTGTTGTTGTTGTTGTTGTTGATGGTGGTGCTGCTGCTGTTGATGATGGTGATGGTGGAGGTGTTGGTGATGAAGAAGTTGGTGCGGGTGGTGACGGAGTTGGTGATCGTGGGCCGGCGACGCCGGGCACGCGTCCATCATTTTCACGTCGCCGACGGCGGCCGCGATCGTCGTGAAGCAACGACCGCCGATCGCCGGCGGCAACGCCAACGATAAAGGCGAGCACGACGACGACGACGGCGGTGACGATGACGACGACGACGACGACGGCGGCGACGGAGGCGACGACGGCGACGACGACGACGACGACGACGACGACGGTAACAGCGGCGAACACATACCGGCGCCGGCCGCGGCCACCGAATCGAACTGCATCGCGTACAACATTCGCTGGCAGAAGTAATGGTCAGGCGCCGACGCCGTGGCCGCGTACAGCTCCGCGCCATCGGCGCCGCCGAACATACCACCGCCGCCGCCGCCGCCGCCGACGCCGCTGCCGCCGGCACTACCAGTCTGCGACGTGCCGGTCAGGAATTGCATCGCGTCCGATCGTTTTCCTCCGAGAGCGAAACCGTTAACGGCGCGATTCGTCTTACGGCCGACGAACTGTTATATAACACGTTCTCTTCTCCGCGTATCGTTTTTCAACGACCGTTATCGTTTATAATGCGCGCGGATGACGATCGCACGCATCGTATTCTCATGAGCAACTGCCGTCGAGTCGATGCGATTGTGACGGCGGTGACGGTGACGGTGGCGGTGGCGGTGGCGACGGCGGCGGCGGTTGCGGCGGCGGCGGCGGCGACGGCGGTGATCGTCGTGCTGTTGAGCGCGGTCAGGGTTAACACGTGTGTGTGCGTGCGCGCCGCCGGTAAGGGGGTAATGCGATGATCACGGACGATTTATTATATATTAAACAGTATTATTATTGCTGCCCCGATACTTTTAAAAAAACGTCGCGCGTATCGGCCGGTCTTTCGCGTTGACGGACGTACGACGACAAATCGCTAATGATCGCGCGAGCGACGGCTGCCCTTGCCGCAGAAAGACCTTGTCCGCCGCTCCCCTCCCCGTCCGATCGTCCGTCTCCCTTCCACGCGGCGCGCATTTACCGACCGCGGTTGAAATCGTACGTGTATAAACACAGTAAACGCCGCGGTTACGGTATCCGCCGCCGCCGCCGGGGGGCCAACGATCATAATATTATTATTTTCGAACGGTCGATGTTTTTCGGAATCGTCGCGACCGAGCGGATTTCATATTTAGTGGACTGACCCCGGCGAGCACGTACACGTACACACACCGGTCTTCGATAACAATAATCGATGATATTATAGACGCGTTTATTCATCGTGACGCCATCGTGTTTTAATTGGAATACAAATTATGAGGTGAACTCACGGTACGGGTGCGACTTCCGCGTTTCGATTACATTCCCCCCACCCACCACCGGTCCCTCCACGTAGCTACGCTCGAATTTTGAAAACGAATAGTTCGCGGCGGGTTTTCAACGACCGAAACGACCGGTAATCGACGCCGTACGTACGTGTCCGATAGTTCGAACCGATGTCGGACAATACACCGTATGTAAATATATGTCCGTCGAAAACCCCAAACCCGTTGTAACGACCGTGTTCGTTAATCGTTCGTCGAAACGGTTTTGGAAAACGGGTACGCCGCCGTCTGCGCACACGTAACCGTGAACCCGTTATTTTACAGTCGAACGATGTTTATGTTTCACTTGCCTTTCGTCACCCGCGTCACGCCGTTACGCGATCGATACGTTACGTGATCGATCCGGAAGAGCGCTACGAAAACGTTCCGCACCGGAGTACTTTCAATCGAAAACATTCGTCCCTGGCGCCCGGGGAAGGTACGCACGAGAAATGTATGCCGGGGCAGTGTTGTGCGACCCCAAACACGATGTACGACATTTTCGACGCGGCGATAGATTACGTGGCCGAACGGACAATTTCGAAAACGGCATTTCGTTTCGTAAGTCGAATACAAAATACGTCCCGTTACGACATTGGACGGACTCGAAACGATCAAAACGGACCGATGTGGACGTATAGATCACAATCCGACGCGAGTATATATATACGTACACAAATCGTACGGTGCCCCGTCGCCACTAATTGGTTTCGACCGCTTTGAACCAACGACGTTATCGGCAAACCGTTTTGCGGTACGGCGTTCGAGAAATTTCGACCGCGGCCGCCGGCCCGTGCAGCGCGCGCCAGAGCGTCCGTTTTGTCGACGTAATAACCTGACCGGTGAATTTTGTATTTTAGTGTGTACCGATTATTATTGTATCGGATTCATAACTGGCCGCCCATATTTTGAAGTCTTTGTTTTCCACGTTTTGTAAACGACCATTGTTTTTTTTTTAATTTTCTTTTGCTAATTGGCCCATCGGTCCGTTACATATTTAGAGTCGTGTATTTTTTTGGCCCCCCCGAGTGCCCGTGACGGAACACAACAATATTCCTTCCGATTACTAATTCGCCACATGATTGCGCGCACGTAGTTGTCGCGGTAAATGCGCGGCGATACACTCTCGAAGTCTCTGGGCGAGACGTGGATAAGTATTCGCGACGGTAAAAGTGAAATAAATCGCCGATCACTTTCGCCGTGATTAATGCGATTAAAAAAAAAAAGAAAAAAACAATTGTCCGCGCGGATAAAACTGGAACTTCCAAATAAAAGGTTTGTATTGACAAACGAAAACGTATATGGAAATCACTAAATGTTCTCTATATTCCGCCGGGTAAATAAATATAGGAACCGTACGCGTTTATCAATAAAATGCTTACTCGGTCAACACTGCTACATTTGAAACGGATTACTTGGTTTACCGATCGTAAGTCCGACCGGTCTGAGTGTATTGGTAGTCATGTGAATTAAACGAAGGAAAGAAAAGAACACACAAAAAGCGGTTAACACAAATGAGACGGCCGTGGCATTTTCGCTTACGCTGTTCGGCACGGTGCGTGTACGCGCGCGTATAAACGGCAAATGACGTGATCACGAGATTGAGGTGCACGAGAGTCATTTAGATGCGGTAAAACTGGTGGGGACGGTCAAGCGATCAAGCTCGCACGCTATTGGCCGCGACTAAAATGAGACACAACGCGCATGCGCAAAAATCTTTTTTTTTTTTTGTACCCTCCGTAAACAAGTTTCACTTCGACGAGTAGTGAAAAACTACATAAAAATGTAATAATGTCTACCAAAGAAAAAACTGTCAAAATACATTTTAAACGGCTGACGAGCGACGCGGATTAACATCATCGACCTACGCTAAACAAGTGCGCTTAATTCCAAGTAAATACGTAATAACGGTATAACTAAAATACTTAACGAGATTCAACAATTCCGTGTTCGGAATAAATCGGCGTTTCTCGATAATTCGCTGTTATTAGACACTTTTTCGAAAACGGAAAAATATACCGTCGACAATTCACCAACAATGTTATTGTAGCATTCAAATTATTAAAGCAAAAACGTGACGACCACCAAGCCGGGTTTACGTTTGAAGGATATTCGGTAGTGACTGTTTTCCCCGCTCACTCCCCTCTGTCAATATTCTGCTGTGATGTGTCTACACGAAGCTAGTTGTAGTTAAATAATGGTGATTAAAAACTACGTACAGCTGACACATGGTACTCGCACCATCGTCAGACATCGTCTGTCTTATATTTTACGATTGGAAATATGAATATCACACGTCGTCATCGCTATCACGAATCATTAATTAAATACCTATAGGAGCGGTTACGAGTGAGTCGATAGACGAAGACATCAATAACCAAGAAAAACAAAGAATTTGGGTTAGAGAGTGCATAAAAAGATATGTATTAGGAGCTTTTGAGTTTGATATCGCCGAGTATTCAAAAACGGGATTCTATCAGTGGCGTCATTTCAGTTTTTGAAAGGGGGAGGCAAACAATTTAACCGATTTTACGAAATTTTAAAGAAATTTTACGAAAGTTTTCGACTAAAATCATTAATCATTAACGACTAGTAAGTATTACCTGAGATTCAAGTTCTGAAGTCGCTCTTCTCATCACGTTAAACATGTTATAAATGTTTTGTGAACAGCTCTGAGCAGCTTGTTCGAGTCATATTTTGTTTCACTCTCTCGTCTTGGCCGCTCCGCCTTTCGATTTTTCCGTTTTTATTTTTTACGCGCAAACAAAAAAAATGTAACGAAAAATACCAAACACGATCAGCTCTCAAACGGCCCAAACAATAAACGTGAAAACCACCATGGATATATATATCTATATATATACTTTGAATTAAGATTAATTTCCACGCCGAGTGTCATATGCATTAATAAATTAAGATTAATAATTTACACGCTGCCTTTAATGATAACCATTATTACCGTGTTAATCGAAAAAGCACATAACCGCGGTAAATCATGACTAGTACATTTGACACCTCATAATCACGGTTTTAATCATACTTTTGATAAAGTTTAACTAATATTGTTCGATTTTACATCCACCGTTCGCCATGAGTTTTGTTATTACTGTAAATCAGTTTAGAACATTGATGAAATAATACAACAGGTAGAATTAGGATAGCCTATTATACCTATTTGGTATTTACATATGAGCACGAAAATCATGTCGACGACGGCCCATAACTGGCTGGCAACCGACCGAGCGAGTTCACTATTTTTACCAAACCTGTTTGAACCAATAGAGTAGCATCATTGTGAAAATGACAGCTGGGAGGTAAACGCAGGTAAAGTTCACTCTACCACTATGATTAATTAACTCTACTCTACCGAATGTTGTATTTAGTACTGTCCCCGAGTGTTTACATTGCAGCCAGTAATGGTCAAGTCCACTAACTCCACCGCCGTACTATACCAAATACTCTTCCAATGTAAACCCGGCTGTACTACTGATACTGTGACGTTTGCATAGGCGTGTCCAGACCTTTTTAGCCGGTCGGGCACAAGACAAACATACAAATGTGACGCTAGACAACCAAAAAGGAAATAAAATACGACCCTCAGTTTTTGAGAAAAATTATTATTACCTTATAAATTATAATACAAATAGCGATTAACGTTTTCGTTTTTTTTTTTTTTTACTAGAATATAAACAATATTAGTTTTATAAAGATAAACAGAAAAAATACTAAAAGTTTTATAAGTTAAACAAACCGAATAGATAATATTAATTATATAACTACAAAGATTATTCGAAATACTTATTAAATATTAATGTTTGCTAATAATTATTTTTACAATGACCTAATTCGACTAATTCATATTATAATTATAATCTAATTTGCTTACCATTATTGGAATTAGAACTTAAAGATTTCGCACGTGTTTCGTTATCAATTTTCATTGAGCTATCTATTACCAACTGTGAACAATCTGTTATTCGTCGTTATATCGTAAACAACTAATAGCATATAATATTCACAATACCCACTGCACTTAAAATTAGTACCACTCGACAATACGTATGATAGTGATCTCGTATTATCAATTATCATAGATAAGCGTCAAGATGTTAAAAGTACAAAACAACTAATTATAAATTGTTATACATTATACATTACTGGTAATCGTTCTCCGAAAAAAGTGATACGAAACGCCGAGATAAAAATGTTGAAAAATAATAGGAACCGCGAAAATTGATAACATAAAGTCAAATTTGCAGGTCGTGCCTATGCACGTGTGTAGACACGCCTATGGACGTTTGTACGGTAAAACGCGGAAGATATGACGAACAGAGTTCGTTGAAAATTTCTCTTTTTTCCTTTTCGACGCTTTTCTTTAGATCGATTTTACACATACAATAAAATATGATATCGTGTTTTTTTTTTTTTTTTGTAGCGTCGGAGATAAGCCGCTGTGGTTTTTAGCGAACTGTATTGGATACGTTTACGAAAACGGAAAAATATACCGACAACACTTTGGATAATAAAAACAAAAACGCGACGACATTACGCTTGTGGTTTTGCATTTACAGGATAAAAAAAGTTCAAAAAACATGAATTTATTAGAATCTATATAATTTATAAAAAAAAAAAAAAACTTCTCGCGACACACCACAAAATCGACTCGGGGAACCCAAGTCGTCGCGGCGACCCACGGTTCGAGAAACGCTTTGGTTCGCGCGATACGAGATCGTCGGCAAGTACATCGGATTTCGTATCGAACGTTAACGACCGTCACAAACATCGGGTCGGATCCAACTCGTTTTCCGCAAGACGAAACGTTATGACCACAAACGGAGACCCACTCCGAAACTAGCGTTTTTTTTTTTTTACAAAATGTACGACTGGTATCCCAGCGACTTACTGGGAGAACGTCGCCGCTTACGTCCTTTCGATGCTCCACGCGCGCGTTGTGCACACCTACCTGGGCCCCGTACATCGATCATTCAGGACGAGACTCCTGGCCGGCGTGTCCGAGAGATCGGGCCGAGAACGGGTGAGAAGTTTCACTTTTTATTCATTTTTATGTTTTTGTTTTTATGCTAAAAAAAACGTGCTCGGGAGAGTAACCCGCGGAGAGTAACCGCGTAAGCAATTCCCTGATATTTCCCGGACGTATTCGCGATAATGCGCGCACGTAATAAAATGGTTTTACACGGGATTTCGACGTTGGATCTACTGTGTCCGGGACTTGTGGACGTCAGTAAGTGCGGGGCAAGCCCCGACAGAAAATATGTCATTTTCAGATTACAACAAACAATAGACCCGTTTGTTGTGTAAAAACGTCCAGTCGATCGTTGACAAAATACTCTCGGACGTTGTTTGCAATGGACTTTTGAACCATATTTTATAATTACATAAAAGCATTTTTTTTTTCACGGCGGCGAACTGTTACAAAAAACTCATTTTAGCTCTGTGCATCGTTTTTATCGGTTAATTTCTTTCTTCGTAAAAAAGTCCTATAATAAAATAACACAAGTGTCAATATTCCATTGGTTTTTTGGTACATATATGTACATGTATGGTACATTTTATGTTATATATATATGTGTGTGTATGTATTTGAATCCAACCAATCAACATCAACAGCTCATCAATCACAATTTACGATGCTTTATATATATACGCATCAAATGTACGATTATTTTTGAAAAGCTGTCTGGAACACTTGGGGAACATCACTTAATATGATACCACCGCCGTTCGATATTTACTGAATCACAGTGACGATGGCGTTTGCGCGTGTTTTGTATATTTAAAAAAAATAACAAAAATATTCGAATACCCGTACAGTGATTTTTCTTTACGATTTTTTTAGTGAATAATATCGTGAATAACGAATTTCATATATTTCATTTCAATAACGTGTAGATAAATATACACACAATATATTGCACGTGATGAACGGAAAAACAGCCAAGAGCGCGATCTGAGTAATGAATATATTTTTAGAATTTAAATTCCGTAGTTAAAACGCTCAAAAGTAATCTAAGCACATGAACTATCATTACGTGCTGTAGAACAAATATTATGATGAGCGGAATGTTTTTTTAGGAAAACAATGTATTTATTAAAACCCTTTTTATACCGTTAAATGTTCTAGCGCCAAATTTTAATAACAAAATAATAATTTTATTTAGTAAATTATTCATATGTTATATTTGTTATGAACTAGACATATCAATACACGTGTGATCTTGTGATATTATGCTAAGTGAGTCGACAGGGATGATAACAATGACAGAAATAAGTATAACTTGCCAAAAAGTATAACATAAAAAAAAATACAGATAATTAAATATTTTTATTTGGCAATTGTTGGCGGGATAATACAATACAAACTTAAATGTTTGTGTTTTAAACTAACCACCCGACGTACATATAACGAAAATATTGTCCATACGACTAAAACGGTTTTTCAAATACTACCGACCACTGTTTCAATTCTGAACAATACAAACAACAGCCAAACAATATAAACGTGTATATCATGTAATACCGAAGCAATAATCGGCGTTAACAGCTTGAGGCTGCCAGCGACTCGATGAAAAATATCGTTCACTAATCGCGTGAACCAAAAAAACGTACTAGAAATCGAAAGTAATATTCTGATCGATCGTCTTTGTTGTTTATACATTATTATTATTATTATTATTGAGTTGGTTTTATAATACAAACCAACTGCTATAACATTGTCAGACCAAATACGTAGTGTGTTTATCGTCAGTAATAATAATAATAACAAAAATAGTTATGAATCAGAATATTAATGAATTATGTATTATCGTTGTATAATATGTGATATATATATATATATATTTACATAAAAATGTTTTATTCGTCCACCGTATAATAACATACTGCAAAGTGTTTCGATAAAAAAAAAAAAGTTCATAAAAACAAAATTATTTTTATTTTCTGCACTTACACGCTTCAAGCACCGTAATAATGGCGGCACTTTTATATGTTTTGTCACGCGTGTGTTGCAAAAAAGATTACTGCCCATTTCACGTACTTACACGCTGGCGCGGCATAGAGTTTTAATATACCAGAGGTAGCATAATAATAATAATAATAATAATATACGAAAGTCCGGTTCTACCGAGCGATTAGTTTTTGCATATTGCGTAACATATCTACTATAACATAAAAATCATCGATTCAACAAGCACAATTTTCCAATACACTAACTTCGTCTCGTTAATAGTTCCGATCAAGCACAGTTTAAGGTTTCGACTACGTGTAAACAATAAAGCATTTTTTTTTTTTTTTAATTTGAAATCGACACTACACGCTCTCTCGTATTACATGAAATACATCATTAAACAGAAAATTATGTTACTTTATCTAATCGGTTGTTTTCCCGAAACTGATAAGGAACACATAAAATGTAATGCGTCACTTTAGTCGTGATAATGAACTCATAAACCATAATTATAAATTCATTAAATATACACGGATAACTGATAAGTCAAACACAATATTATCGTTCCAATTCCAAAGGTTTATGGAAAAGATAAAAAAAAAAATTATAACCATTAGATTCAATTAGCTAACAATATTAAAATATAATCATTTTTTTTTTTCAATATTATTGTATAAATATAAAAAAAAAACTAACCGTAATCTCAACACTATGATTAAAATGTTTAATAACTTTAAGTATAGTGTATAATTATGTGCCTTTCTCTGTGTAGGTATACAATTTCATTTGTATTATTATTATTATAATATAGATATTTTTTTTTCAAGTAACGTAATGATTGAAAAGATTTTTTAATGTACATTTTGATTATAAAATTATTATAATAAATCGCTAACATCCTTAATAATTCTGTTTTATTTTACTCGAATCGAAAATCATTGTGAAATTAACGAATGTCATTTCGAAAAAAATTTACATCGACAGTGTAACGAGCAAAAAGTATAAGTACGATCATATTTACTAAAATATTACAAAAATACATACATTTGAAATAGTTATCATACGGGGGCGGGTTCAATTTATTAATTGTTTTAGTTATAATAGCTTGTCCCATTAATTAATTGCGTTGATAATGTTAATACAAAATTACGAATTGTTTAACGAATTCGGTTTAGGTTATAAAGTAAATTATTAAATTATATTACATATTTTATTTTCGTCATGAAATCAATCACTGTCGTCGTTGCAACCGTCAACTTGTTTATCATTTTCATCCATACGTAATTCTTTTTCACTTGCTTTTTCATTTGCAAAACTGTCTTCAAAGTCTAGAGATTTCACAAATTTACTTTCGATGCTCGAAATTCCGAGATGTTGCAGATTATTTCGCGACGACGAAGATCGGAAGGTACGTTTTTCAATGGTTTTAACCGTGAAAATAATCTTTCACCGGTGCAGTTGGTACGCATAAGGGAAAGCTATAAACGTAATAACCATTCGACATTTGGAAAACTCTCAGTTTAAATATCAGCCGTTTTGCGGGCCGAATTTATTAAGGGTCGTAAGCAATGCTTATTTTGCTCGTATGTTAATCCGGCACTGCGCGTAATCTAAAATACGAATAAATACGCTATCAAACTGGTAAACAAAGTATATAAAAATCAATTTTATTATAACGAATTGAAATAAATGGCACGTTTGTGTTATAGTTGTAAGTTATTTTTCGCATATTAATTCTTCGATATATTACACAGTGACATTTTATGAACAAATTTAAACAAATTAAAAGATATTCGTCATGATTTGGTTTTGAAAATACGATACGATACGTTATCATTTATCACATTTTTAATTTGTTTATCTGTTAATGTAACGTTCGAAATTTTCGTTGTTGTTACTGTTATTATTATTAACACAAATCGAATTAGTATAAAATTACCAAAATCACTTCTTAATGTGTACCCATTATATGAAGTCCTTTGATTTCATTGAGATTTACAAAAATTAAACACGGCATCGCGTCTAGATAAAACTTAGTACACGAATGCGTGTACAGAGCATATATTGGTATATCAGCACATTATTTTATTACATACATTATCTAAAGCAATTTCAATTTTCAATTGTAATAATTGTGTCTGTATTTCCAATTCAGTTTCATATACTTATATATTCAAATTGATTGTTTATATAATAAATTATTACGTATATGAGGTCGATTAATTAAACATCTCCCGCGGTACTTTGTACGTGTAACATCATTACATTACTACAATATGTTGGAAGAAAAACGAATTTAAAGAAAATTATTAGATCGTTCGACGATAATTGAATAATACAAAATCATTCGGAGCGCACATTGTTGTCAGAAATTCAATTAAACGTTAAATTGCGCGTTATCTACGTATATCAATACGTATACGGCATATTCGATATATTGAAATGTATGTTAAATGCACCTCAATAATCAAGTACATAGTACCGGGTTAACACCAAGAAGGTCCTGTCAATTTAAAAGTAAGTTCTTCCCTTGAAATACCAAATAAAACAATATTCATCATGAATATTGCGTTATAATAATTGGGTTGAAAAGTCCAATTATTTTTGCTGTCCGGCAGCAGCAATGATTATATTACGTCTGTAAGGGAAATTATAACAATAATATTATTGTTCAAACGATATTTTTAATAGATGTTCGCCGTATACTTTAATCGCGACGAAACAAACGTTATTATAGGAGTTCGGATGAATAAATACACAGAATACGTCTTATTATGAAAAAATAATAGATACCTAACCTTCAGTAACACATTAATACACAACAATCATATTGTCTAAAAATAAAACGGGCTTAATCGTAATTTGCGCTGCCCTCGTACCGAAAAAAATGGTTTATCAATTTGTAAGATTTAGTTTGTCGAAACAAAAGTAAAATCGCGGACCTTTTAAAACAACAACAATATTTATGTAGGTAAATAAACGTTCACTTGGTTTAACTTTAGTTTTTATTCTAACCGAATAGTTCCATTTGAAATTAATACATTGCATTATACATTTATAGACATTTTAGCGTATATATTATATGATGTGATATCATAATGAGAAACGAGAATCAAACAATAAGGAGAAGACATATAATGCCAAATTGAGTGGCGTATTCATAGGTGAGGACGGGGAAGTTTCTACCCTACGTTGTTTTTCTTTTTATCATTATTACTAAAATATATCTATATACTAGTTCAATACACTATAATAATTTAACTATTGGAATCATATTACAATATTTCATCATTTCACGTAATTAGCAGTTATTACCACAACCAATGACTTTTTTGGAAAAGACGTTGAATAAATAAGAAATTATATCAAGTGTAAGACAATTAGAATTTATTATAATAAATACAATCTTATACAATAAGATGAAATATGAATGATGACATAATTTTTTAATTAGAAATGTTACAATCAATATCATTATTTGTCATAATGTGTGTAATGTATATATATAGTGTAAAAATGTAGTTTGAATAATGCTCTAATTCGGCACGTTTAATTTTAGTAGAAGCATGGGAAACAGAGCCCTTCAACGACTTTGTAACAACTGACAAATAAATTGTTTAATCCTCCCCTTATTCCCGTCACCTCATCAAGTGTCAAATATTTTTACATTTTTCTTTATGAAACGAATATTAATTGTGTATGACTTTAAGTATAAAAACATAATCGGTTGTATTAGAATGCACATTTTCAACCCATAGAACAACTTGAACACACACAATGTTGTCTGGCAATTATTTTAGTAATAAAAATATTTATAAATTATGATATCTTTTGTTTGTTATATTTTGTTTTTATCTAAAAAATCTTTCGAAAACCGACAAAAATATAATACCTAATAATTATGATATACAATTTCTTGTCATCAACAAACAATATTTGAAGATTTTACACATTATAGAGATAATCATAAATTATAGTTATTCCGATTTACATCTCAAAAGTTCCAAATTGTAAATTTTATTATTGTGCGAACTGCGGAAACAAATTCGAAACAATTTAAACCTTTAAAGGTACTTTTGTTTTCTAACAACTCAACGATCCAGAAGAATATAAAGGCTACAGAGTTTGGCATTATATTTTGGTAAATGACCAAAAAAACTATTTACACTAAACGCAAATTCCTAAGTTGTAAAATTTTAATCAAAACACGAGTGGTCGCGTGCAGTGTACCATTATCTACGCACTGACATTGCTATAGCTATACACTATATCACCTGAAAATTAGATAATCATTTTTTTATATTTTAAATTTAAATTTTTGAAATTATTATTTCCCAAGTGTATTATTCGTTAATTTATTTAAGTACGTTAAATGTTGTTAAAATTAATTATTATATATATAAATATATAATATACATATATATATATTATAAATAATATAGTCATAATAACTATGAGGCGATCACTATATATTATTTACTTACATATAACTTGTCATATTATTGATGATAGGTAATTTATAATATAACATAATAATTTATATACCATTTAAAAGTAGTTTACAATTGGTGACGTATACGAAATTTTGTATTGTTTTAATGAAATATGTATGTTCTATATTATAAGGCAAACAGTAAGCATTGCGGCTAGTTCAATCTATACTGGGAATTTTTTTTGAAAAAACCAACCTTTATAAAATTCATAAAAGTTGCTCATAGTTTCTTTTTCTGTCCTGAAGAATTCATCGAAAACATGTTTTCTTTACCATTTGATGTCTTCATTCGTCGGTAAAAATAGACGGCACAAATAGATACACCCTTTATTTAGGTAAAATTTGTTATCATTTTCAAATATGAACTATATTACAAAAAATAAAACTTTACCTCACACTTCACATTTCGAAGTCCGAATAATTAAAAAATGCTAAATAAATACAAGTTTTCTATTACCAGGCACAAACTTTTCGGCTGCATTTTTTCAAAAATGACAATTGTCTTTCCAAGATAAATCACTGCGGCCTGTACACAGATAATTCTTTTTGCATTCATGCAATAATTCCCATGTAATATTAATTCAATAATATACTAATATACATATAATTACATATTTATATGTATAATTTGCATTAACATTGTGTTACGTGACTGCATTTCTATGAATTTTTCGTTTCCAGTATTTTAACAAATAATTTTTTTATATTAATTAACATGGTAATTGGTCACTTTAAATGTGTGCACACCTCGATGAGACTAAATGGACGATACTGGATGTAATTAAATAAATATTAAGAAAATTCTATTAAACATTTTTTAGATATAAATTATTGTTATAAGCATTTTAACCAATAACAAATTAGAAAATCATTTAGTGAAAATGCCAAAAGCATACTTTCAACCAACTATTTTTATTTTTTATTTGTATTTACTTAAAGTGTGGGCACAGTAATAAGAACACATAGTTTAGAATGAAAAATAAAAACAAACAAATGAAACTATAACATATATTTTGAAATTTTCATTCTGTAATAATTTCGAAATAAAAATAAATAAACACATTTACATATACATTATACATATATATATATATATATATATTTCTGTATTAAGTATAAGCTTATTAACACTATACATAATATTTCATAAATTTGATTTGTATAGACAATTATATGTAATGAAAAAAATATATATTATCATAATACCAGGCCTACTTGCCTGAAATAAACAATCATTTTTATAATTATATATTATTATATTTAATTTTACATGATAGCTGTAGTTTTGTTTTGCATAAATATCTTATTTAAATATACAACATAAATATATTAACATTTTCATAATGTGGTTAAAAATAATAATTCTCCCCTGTTGACAGGTCTACCCTTAAAACGAGTATACATATATAATCAACATTTTATGAAATAAGAACAGAAAAAAACACTTACTAGTTCTAGCAGATACATTAATTAATCAATTATTCATAAAAATCAAATAAATTATATATATATATATATATATATACTAACTCTGGTATTGACAAAATATATGTTTAGAAATTAGTTAGATATCTTTATTTTTGGGTATGTATAATACTAATAAAAATATTTCATGTATGCTAAAAATAAAGTATACTGATAAAATGCAACCATGTTTTTTTATATATACAAAATATGTTTTATTACATCAGTATTAAAAAAATATAAGTTTAAAAAAGAATAATAACATAATATTAAATGTGAACCAACAATTTTTTAAAAAAATCTCCAAATTTATTTGATTGAATGAAATCTCACTTAACTTTTGTATTTTCTTTTACGTAACATTTAAAAATGTATACTTTATTAGACAAAAATCAAAATTAATTTACTGTGGTAATATAAATAAAAATATGAATGACACATTTTATGTTTATTTTAAAAATAAATAACACAACCAAAGTAAATAAGAGTGCATTCACTTTACTACACTTTCTTCATCCTCATATGAAAAAATTTGGTGGTTGAACTACTTATAACATGTTAACCCTAACAAAAATAAACTTAACATGTATATGATCCTTAACTAACGTTGCGAATAACTATTATAATTTATTTTTCAGTAATCCTGTGAAAAATAGAAATATAATAAATATTAATAAAAGTTAAGTACATATTTATATTTTTTAAGTTATTAATTTGTTTCGTTATTATAACTATAATCAATATTATAATATTCATATTCATATTTTTTTAACATACCCATAAAAATATTATAAATTCACACACACACACACACACACATACACACACACACACACACAAATATGTAAATTGAATTTTATTTATAACTAAGAAAATAATGTATAATTTATCACAATTAACAAACATATTACACCACATAGCAATAAAAATAATAATTATGATTATTGTAAATTAAAATATACATTTAACATAAGGTCTTTTCCAGAAATTTTCTAAATAAATTATATAAATAATTCACCTTAGTTGTTTACTCTATGTATGAAGAAATAAAATGATCATCACAATTGAAATGATTGGCTAACATTTATTAACATCAGGTGGTGTAGGTAGGAATTCATCAGCTCTTTTATGATCATTTAATGCCCTCAAAGTATATGTATCATGTGGTAATTCAGATTTACGTCTCAATAAAGGTTTTTCTTTTCGATTTTTACGGTTCTGCAATATAAAAAATAATATTTATCAAATAGAAACCAAAATATTGATCTTTAAGTAAGATTACATCAGTATCAATATGATACTTGGTATCCTCTTCCAAGTTCTTCAAATCAATAGTCGGATCCAAATCATTAGTTGGCGACTTTGTAAAGTCAGTATAAAAGGACATGCTATCAATGGATACTGTAAAGTTTGGATTTCTTTTAGCCAATTCTTCCAGTCGATGCCATTTTTCATCCCGTTTCTTCAACTTTTCAACTTCACTAAAATTATTAACATATTAGTTTAATAAAAATAAATGTAAAAATATTAAAGTATAAAATTTTAATACAATTCAATCATTAAATTCTTACGTCTTCCTATCTTCTTTGAATTGTTGTGTGCATGTATGAAATAGTACAGGGTTAGTTTCAGTAAAGATTTTTAATGCATTGTACATAAGACCATGTATATTTCTAGAACAAATAAAGAATATTAATCTTTTATTTATTGCACATATTATTACTCATAGTAGTAAACATAAACATACAATTAGCAATAACAAGTCTAAATATATTTTATTTATAAAATATTTATAAATATGGGTTGAATGCCAAAAACAAATAAATAACATAATATGAATAAAATTAAACTAATGATTCAAATATTTAATAATAAAATCATTTATAATTTTAGTTAAATGTAAACAATTTATCAAAAAGTTGGCTGCCATCAGTCACTTATTTGATTCTTAATAATCTACAATTATAATTTGGTGCTATATCAAATTTCATTGAACTTGAATACAATGTTTAACTCTTAAGATAGATTTGAATCAAGATCTGGACATTATATTTCATATCTTTTGTCAGATATAAATTTGGTTCATTCGATGTGATCAAATTTTAATCTAAGCTTTTAGGTGTAAATCATCATGCTATGAGTATAAAATCATTAAACTTGAGCACATGAGCTATGATAATGTTGCTTATGAGAGCAGTGGCAGTATTGCAGCTAATACTAATAATCATTTACTACTCATGCAACAACAACATGTGCCCACACACATACAAATTGCCAATATTCCTGTATTATAGAGAAAAGTAAATTTTTGATTTTTTAAACATTCTAGTTATCAGTTCGGCCATCATTTTCAAAGATATTTTTCTTATTCATAATATATAATAATCATTATATTTTTTAATATACTGTGTACTTACTTATTCCAATGGGTTTTTGAATTTTTGTATAACACTGGAAACATAATTGGCAAAATGTCATCAACATTTTCTGACATTAATGACATTATGTACTCATTATTCCAAAAGTAAAGTGCTCTTTCTGCAACCTAAAATATAAATAAAACATTATTAATTACAAAATATGCTCAAACATATATTCACTAATACTGAAACTATACACTAAGACAACTCAAAATAGTAAAATACAATATCATTAAAATATTAAGATGTTTTATTCTATTTTTCACCAAGTTACTTATAGTAATACAATTTATTGTTAATACTTGAAAATGTTGACTAGAAACACATCTTGCCAATTGGTAAATTAATGGTTTCAACACTTTTCGAAATTCCAATGGTTCAATTATGTCCAAAATTTCTTCTAATTCATTAAGAAACATAACCTGTACATAGATATAACCACAATTTGGTAAACATGTTCTACAATAATAAAATGAATACACTCTTACTTCTTTTGGGGAATGTGTTTTAGGCCAAAATTTTAATAAACTTTTGATCACTGGCTCAGTAAGAGATGGATCTTTTTCAAGGAACTGTACAATACAATAAGCCAATTGTGGATGATACACAGACAGTGATTTTACTTTATGTAACGGCAATAACACTTTTAACAAGAATACCTTGTGCTCCTCTTTCAAAGGCAATGCAAAACCATTGACAATACTAATTTAAAAAAATATATTAAATTAATTTATTATATTAATTAAATATAATAGAATTTATTTAACTGTTATTTACCTTCCTAAAATTTCTAAAAGCTCTGCAATACCATTATGATGCTCCGTTTCATATATAAAACTATGAAAAATAAAAATGCATTAATAAATACATCAAGCCACAACAAAATGTTAATTGTCTATTATTACCTATAAAATATGTTGTTTATCTGTTTTCGTATATATGCTCGCAAACTTAAAAATTTACCATAAATCCGATGCAATGTGGTTTTCAAAAAGTCTCTTTCTCTTGGATCTTCTGAATCAAAAAGCTCCAACAACTACAAATAAATTAAACATATTTTGCCATATGCAAAAAACAAAAACATATTTTTAAATGTTTTAATTAATCAGTAGTTTATAAATTAGTTTAATTATTAAAAAAAAAATCAATTACCTGCAGAACAAATTTCTGGTCAATATAGTTTTTTGCAATAGATGGCTGGAAGTCTGGAGATTCTAAGAATCTAAGAAAGAACTCGTAGACCAGTTGTAAATGAGGCCATGCAGCTTCTAAAAGAGGTTCGTCTTCCTCTGGATCAAACTCTGCACCATTGGGATTGCTTGACGGAGGTAGACTACGAAATAGATTTACTGCAAACTATAATTTTAAAATGATAGTATAGATATATTAACATGATGTTTGTTATTTATAACATTAATTCTTACCATTCGTACAGCTTCAGGATAAAGGGCTTCAGTAAGCACATTACCATGATTAGATGACAAATACTCAACCATTTCGTGTAATGTTTCTCTCTTGATTTCTTTCCATTTTAGATCAGACTGTGGATCCGAAATAAAGTCGAATAACACACAACATTGTTGCATTTTCTGAATGAGCAATTGTTCTCTTTCAGATACATTAGCTTCTGTAATTTAAAATAATTGTATTAATGATTAGAACAATTAATAAATAATTTAAAGATAAATTTTAACATAATTTGTATTTCATAAAATTAAAATAAACAATGCGTGTAATGTAAAATAATTATTATTTGATGTAATGATTTTATTTTATTAGAATTTAATTCATTTGCAAATAAAATTAAAAACTTTTAGCAATCAAATATTTAAGTTTTTTTTATTTTACCTCTTAACTGCATTGTACAACGAACAAAATACTTCTTTTAAATACCTACTATATGTATTATTAATTTTTAGTTAAATTATTTTAGAAATTTAAAATTTATTATTATGCATCTTCAAAGGAAGAAACTCTACAGTGAACATATTTTATAAGTTATAACCAAGTTTATGTGATCCAATTCCTTAAGATAATTAAATAGGTTTAAATGTAAACAAATGTTATGCTCCATTGCCAAATAAAATACTAATAGTTCTATACTACTATGTATTTATTAATGAACATTACATTTTTTGGTTTAAAAAACTATGATAAAGTACATCTGTAAAATGGTACAAAAAAAATATTAATTAGAATTAAGCCAAAACTACTTTTTGATATTATAGATATATGGTCTAAAAATACAATATCTATAATATTATCGCCAGTATTTATATCAACAAATATTATAAAAATAATACCTAAAAAATGGAAAGGATTGTTTAAACAATGTTATCCATTATTTTTATATTGTCATTATTTATATTGTTCATACTAAGTCTAGACAGTGTATGATTAAATTACAAATTAGTAATTGCTGACTCAATTTTTTAGAGATTCGAAAAATGTTTATAAGTACGAGTACGTGTGTAGACAGAGATATTTAATTTACTATTACGTCATCTTAAAAAAATGTGTAATTTGGATAAAACATTATTTCACACAACTATAAGCAATCCACTTTCATGTAGAAATAAAATAAAATAAATATAATACTAATATTCCAGAATTTTGTTCTAATTATAAAGTAAATCCATACATCAATTTAATAAACTTATAAAGTAAATAATAAGTAATTACAACAGTACATTATAGTTTAGAGTTTTAAATTATATTTATTAAGTCAAATATTATAGAAAAAAATTGAATAAATTCTATCAAATCTAATTAGATATTTAAAAATATAGACATATATAATTGTACACAATTTGCATACATTACACATTCAAAATTATCTTTTCATGTTTATACAGTATTTAAAATGTAGTATTATAAATTATATCTTTATATTTCATATAAATTTATTATGCTTAATTAGTAATGAAATTTAAAGTGACTATTAACAATTAACTAAAAACACTTCATAATCTTACCAACAAAAGTAATATAAACCTAGTTAAAACATTTAAAAATTGAATAGGATTTAGATTAAGTTTAATAATAACTGGTAGTTAATAAGACAACATAATGATAATCATGGTAAATCTTAGCTATATAAAATGTATTTTGATACATCAATAGTATTCAAATTACATCAGGAAACTGTCAAAATTCCTTGGACAATATAAATACTAGAACTATTTTCGTCCAACTGCTGGCAAAATATTTAAGTGTGTTAAAAATAGATGAATATTAGTTATAAATATAAATACTGAGCATGTGCCTATCTAAAATTAATTATTTGTGCAACATATGTTAAAGAAATTATAACATATTGAGTTGAAAGTACTTCAAAATTAAAAGATATTATCTAATATTGTAATGCTAACCCTAATTACTTATTATAAAATAACAAATATTGCGAAAAATATCATATAGACTACCCATACAATTAGAAAAAGGTTAACACTTATAAATAAAGCATTCATAAAATTTGGATTTTTAATCTTGTTGGCATTCTAAAATTCTATAAAAACAAATTGTAATAATACGAGTAAAAATATGAGTACAAAACCTGTTTAATAAATATAGAATATTTGTTATATTACAAAGTTATAAAATTTTTGAACTACAATGTCTATTGGCTAAAGCTCTGTTAAAAAAAAAGTTATAATTTATAAAAAAAAACTACTTAAATACTCATATAGATCTTATTTTAAAACATATGTAAAGTTTACTTTATGAACAGTTGTAAAAATTATTTGCAAACTTGAAAATCAATTTTTAAGTTGTTAAAATATTATTTTATAATTATGGCATTGAGTCAGACATTATGATTAGCAAATTGATAACTATATATATATATAAGTACAACTGTTTTGAAGGTACTGAAATAAATATAATAATTAAAAACTAATAGACAATATATTTTATAAGGAAATAATTAATTTTAATAACTATCCATAAGATATGTATACCTCAATCAATGGTCACCTATAACCTACTATATATATATATATATGCAGTTAAGATTAATTCTCAGAATAGGCTCTATACTTATATATACTGTATAATATCATGGTAATTAATTAATTTTATACATTTCCTGTGTAATCACACACACACACACACACACACACACACACATACAGATATATATATATGTATGCATGTATGTATATATGTATAGTTACAATAAAATGTGTAATTTTAACTAAACATCAATTTAGGATTATAAAATACTATCCTAATACAGTAAAAATTAATGGTAAGTACTTATTTTTAACAAAAATTGAATCATTTATACCATGCATTAAAACCTGCAATTACAGGTCATGAGAAGAGGTGATAACATTATTTTCATCACCCTCTATAAATATGCTACTGATTAAAATAAATCCAATTATAAATCAAAAATAAGGCAAATATAAACATATATATATATATATCTTATCTATACTAAGTATATACCCATTGTACATATATGATGAATTCACCACCAAAAGTTTACAAACAATTCTGTAAACTTATTATTATAAGTGTTTAATATATTATTATAAATTGATACTTTATTAACATTATCATTTTTCTGTTGAAATTGTATTAGATATTAATTTATTATTTATACATATCAAACTTACACAATAATTAAATGTAAGCAATATCATTATAATTGGATAATTTTAATTTTAAATTTAATTTCTGTATATTTAGTTATTATTATTATTATCATCATCTACTATTGTTATTGTTATTATTATCATGAATTAAATGAATTTAGCTGCACTACATTCTGGCGAAGAGAAAAAATGAAATGATTTGTTTTTTGTACATAAAATATTAAATTTAACTTGGTCTTAATTGAACAATATATACAACTATATACAATTTTGTAGTAAAAGTCTTAATAGTTAAAGAAGAGGTAAACAAATTTGTTTGAGCATATCTATACCTAATTGGTTATAAGAATAAAGGACTATAATAATAACATGGTGCACTGTGTACAAGGTTGCTAAGCAATATACAAACAATTATATGTTATACTGGTATATGATAGGGGCATTACTACAGTGAACTAGAAATTTAATATTGAAGGACATGATATAATTTATAAGTCAATAGAGATACAATGTATATCATTGACTGTATGTTAGTCTATAAAAAGCGCTCTGCCAAAATATTGACTTGATAAAATGTCTTAGGTATGAATATTTGAAATTATAAACTATATTCTTAGAACAATAAAAACAAATATATTATCATGTATAACCATTTAAAATATAAAAGAAATTAAAAAAAAAAAAAAACATTAGTAAAACTAAATTTTGAAAAAAATCAATAGTTAAATAAGCTCATTAAATATTATAATTGACCATTTATTCGATAATAAAAATGTTAATGTTGTAGCATATGTTATCTTAATTTTAGAAAATAAATAGATATTATATTAAACATACTACGAATATAAGAGTTATACCTCTGGTTATACCTATCTGATGTCTATAAATATGTATAAACCAGTGGTGGCCAAACATGAATATGTTCGTGAGCCGCACCGATAAATATATAATGATATCAAGAGCCAAAAAACAATTTCAATCATAACTAGTACATTTTTGTTTTCATTAAACTCGATTCAAAACAAACCTTTTTACAATATACACGATGATTAATTTACATAATTATTATTTATTATAATAAACTTTTAAAGATAAAAATAAACAATAGATCACAATATCACTATTCTTCACTGAAAATTAATTACAATTTGATTGTAATTTTGTAAATTTTGAAAACCAAAATTTGTTTTAATATTTATTAATAATTATAAAAGTTATAAAAATTAAAAACTAAATACAAACGTGTCATTATTTTTGGTTTCATTAATCTTAAATGTTTGAACAAAACTTTGAGGGGGAGATTCATTATTTTATAATGTTTATGCATCGTATGTTATATATACTCATAAACAAATAAAAATAATAATTTTGTATTAAACCTACAATTATAGTGATACAATCACTAGAGGTTAACGACTACTTTCTTACACGAAAAATCAATAATAATTTATGATTATTAATCGACAGTTGTAATGAACATTTCTCTATTTCTTAATTGTTATGTAGTTGCAATTACTAAATAAATAATAAGTAAAACAATAATTTTAAACATAGAAAGTATTATTTACTATACTATTGATGAACATTCTACCGATATCATACAAGTATATATGAACAAGTATATCAAGTATTTCATATAATATTGAATTATATGAAATGTAAGTTGTTGTAAACCAATGTTTACATTTAAAGCGCTAATATTTCATAAACAAAAGTAATTTATTAATACGAAATAATATTTTTTATATTTAATGGGTACTCAAACACGAATCACAGAGAGATAATTTTAACTATCACAGAAAAGAAAAAAAGTTCACGCCTTCGTAATTTTAAATAAAACGTTTAACCCAATATCAATGTTATGGTCAGCAAGTGATAAAACTAAAATAAAATATTAATGATTATCAAAATAAAAATTTAGTGATTGTTTTTTATCTCTAAAATACCTATATAATTATTTATAACTTACGAAGTCTGATCATTTTTACACCTGTCATAAACATAATAAAAATTTTTTTTCAATATATTTTATAAAAAAAAAAAATAACAAATAATATAAAATAATTAATTTAATTTTTTAAGTTTCTAAACAATATTTAATGCAAGATTTAAGACATCAAGTATACATGAGTAACAAAAATGTATTACACTTTACTTACACACCATTTATATATATTTTTTTAATGTACTATATAAATATAAACACTTGAATACCTATCTATGTTTGAACTCACAAATTTTATGCCCGTTTTTGGTATTAAGTGTTTTGTGGTATCAAAGTAACTTGCCAAAATAAATTACCTATTCCAGTTTATCGAATTTAATCTTTAGTATAAATATTAACAAGCACAAGCATAAATTATAAAATTGTTTTAGATTAAAAAGATGAAATATTATAACTTTTAACAATAAGTTCGAAAATAATTAATTTTAATACTGTTAAGATTATATTTTGTTTTGTTTTGTGTAATATATGTGATTTACTATTTTATTGGTTATAGAAAAATTAACTTGATTTTAAATTGTCAAATAATTTCAAAAGAACAAAAATAATTTAAATGGCATGCCGTGCGGTAATCTATAAATGTCTATTTAGTGTGATGTAAGTAAAATAATGGTCTATGGCATTGTCCTTAACTGCATCTAATAACACAACTCATTACCATTACGTCTCAAACGGTCAAAATGTTAGAATAAACAACAACAAAAACACACGCGGGTGAAAATCGAAGGAACAATTGAAACATAAAACCCTAGTCGTCCGCGAGAAATTTCAAGTGATTGCCTACTAGAGGTAAAACTGATTTTGATAGACAGAAAACACGTACAGAACGAGTGAAAACGATTTAAATTCGCAACTGTCCGGTCGAGACAGACGGTTAATTTTATTATTGTACACACGCGGAAAAGAATAAATATAAACCCCGACGCAAACAAAGTAACCTCCTATAATACTAATAATAATAATAATAATAATAATGATGATGATGATGATGATGATGATGATGATATGTACGAAACACTCGGCCGCAGCACTGCAGTATAGGCGGTATCTATACTGGCGCACGTGTCCGAAATAAAATCGCGTCGTACGTGCCGCCCGAAACGATTGAACGAAACCCTACGGTACACGATCGGAACCACCTTAGTAAAAACCGCGACGCGATGATGACTCACCGTGAAGCCTGGGCAAGTGCGTCGTCGGGTCGCAGTACATGATGATCGGCGATTTGTCGCGGCCGGCCAGCAGGTCCAAACCGCTGTGAAAGCTCGGGCTTTTTGGCAAAAACGGAACGCCGGGCTGCTGCGCGTTACCCGCCGCCGCCGCCGCCGCCGTTGCCGTTGCCGCCGCGGTGCCGTTGGCAGTTGTGCTCAGCGTGAGCGTACGACCGCCCGCGGATTTGTTCGCTACCATAATCGCCACGCCGCGGGCCGTCAACCGTAACGCCGCCGCCCATTTAAGATCATTCGGTTTTCGTTAGCCGCGCGTCGTGACGCCGCAGACGCGCGCGCCGCAATCATTCGCGGACGACGACGACGACAACGGCCACGACGTCGTAAAACAACACAACACGCCGGCGTAAGTGAGGGGCGGCGGCGGCGAGGTAGGGTGGGTCACTTATCGTTTCGGCCGAACGTTCTCGCGGTTCCCGCTCTGGATTCGACGTGACATGAAATAATTAGAAATCGATTAATATACTCTTTACCCCGGGGGCCGGAGATCCGTTTCTCCCGGTCGATTGCAGCAGAACGGGGTAACGCGGGGAACAAATGCGGTTTGGTTTTTTTTTTTTTTTTTAGCCGCCGAATAATAATAGGATTTTGGTCGGTCGCGATGATTCAAAACGTCAGTTCAAACGTTAGGAGAAAAAACGCGTTATTTTGAAAACGTCAGGCCACCGATTTACGCGGTTTTGACCGGGTACGTGGTGTTCGATTTCGAAACGTCACCGTCAGACGAACAATGTAAATGAAGCGTCAACGTTTTATCCGGTGAACAATACGCGTACGTAGCGTTCGCTGTTGTTGGCGCACAACGAACGACACAAAAATTATGTCCCCGTTTTAATAAACGACAGAAATCGAAATAGAAACACCAGCCAATTTCGTGTTGGTCGACAGGAGAAACCCGTTGGCGTGAAAAACGCGTTTTTACGCGCGTAAACCGTTCGATAGACCCGGGGACACGTTATGGCGTGCTGGTGGGCCAAGCGGATTTTTTCGAGAACGACCAAAGCACCGTAATATAATCCCGCGGGCCGTGACGGGGTAAATATTTACGACGAACGAGCACGTGAGAACGTTCACGTACGTTTCGAATTGAACCGCTCGCGAGACGCGGCGGGTGCCCGCCACAAGAACGACTCCGGGACAGTGCGGTTTTTTTATGCCGATAAAATGACGTGCGCGGGAACGGTTTGCACGTTTACGCGATAGCGGCAAAAAAAAACAAAAATACGACACAATCGTCGTGTACACTCTGCAATCGACCGTGTGCCGTGTTAAATCATAAGCTACGAATTTACAAGGGTGAACGTTCTCCGACGTGAACGCTAATGTTTCCCGAACGAATGGAAACACGACTATAGCGGTGACGACGACGATTCCAACGCGGACGGAGACGAGAGATCTGAAAGAAACGTTTCGACTGATACCTGCCGCGCGACGAAATACGAATACGCGAACGTTCAAAAATATTTATGTCCTAGTGAACACAAACGTGGCACGCGCGTGAACGACGTTCCGGCGACGGTATTTCGCGGACTAGCGCGGCGTCCGCGAACTTCGGCGGATCGATGTGGTGGTAGTGGTGGTGGTGGTGGACACGTACGGGGCCGGGTAGTGGAGAGGGCGGGTGGCGCTTGAGCGACGAGAAGGTGGTGGCGATGTCGAGGGTAACCAAGGAAACGTCACGGTACGGGAACGCGACCGTACCGAACACTGGGTGCGCCTACTACACAGACCTTCGCGGCACGACAGTCATGCGATAACGGTACGCCAGATGTCGCTACCGTTCGCACCGGTTAGCACGTGCGTGCCGGCGTAACAAGTGTTGGTCGTCGTGCGCCGCGAACGCGCACGCCAATGCTCACGCTCGTCAATAGTTTTCTGGTCGGGAATGTCACGAAATTAACCCGCCGTCGACACGAACCACCAATGTCAGGCGATCGTTACTACACGCTTTGTGTTCGACTCGTACGGAAATATTACAACATTCGTTTATGCGTAATAGACATCGGTATATTACGATGGGACGGGAACGATTGTCGAGAGGGTGCTATATTGATAGGTTATGGTTGTTTTAAGTGTTTATAATAGTACGATATGAAAATACTAATTAAGGTATTGAGATATAGAAAAGTCTGTAGTGCGCTGATATTACTTTTTGGAATTAGATACTCTCGTAGTTGGATGTCGTGTGTAACACATAATTAGATTAATTTACTTAATTATTTGTACATTTGAGTTTAGTCTTTTAAGTGGTATTCGGAATTTAGGTTTAAACAGATGAATAATAAATGATTTTATTTAAATTCTAAATTTTAATATAGTGGATCCCAATAAATGTGTCTTCTATACAATGGTAAATTTTGAGGCTACAATTCTTACAATTCTTGTTTCAAATGAAATTGCTATTACAGGTGAAATACTTAAATTACTTGGTTTTTTTTTTTTTTTTGGCCATCATAGAAAATTCATGCTTATTATTTTTATTTAGAATTAAATAATAACATTTTAATTATTAAAAATAAAATAATACCTTTTTATTATGTTATAATACATATTGGTATGAACTTCAAACATATTAGACTATTAAAAATTACAAGAAATGCAAAACAAGTTAAAAATAAGAACATTTTTTTCTCTTTAAATATTTGATATTTGAAATATTATTGAAACCCATAAAATGGCTTGTCAAAAAGGCAACTGTCAAATTAAAAATCACTTGTTGAAGAAGAACCTTGAACAACTTATTTTCAACAATACTTAATTTTATGGTTGTGTTGTCATATGTGATCTATCAAACTAATTTTTAAGTAGTATGCAATATACTCAAAAATAAAATTGAATTAGGTATTGTATTATTTTTTTCTAAATTACATATATGTTTTTATACATTATATTTATATCCGTTTTTATAATCACTAGTATAATTAATAAATTCACACATTATTATTATAATTATTTTTACCTTATACTAAAATTGTTGTTTTCAAGTCTGTAAGAAAATCATCAAATATTGTATCCATGAATCGATGAAGTGATTGCCACCACTCTTCTTTCAACTGCCTTTCAAGTAAAGGTAAATCTCCATTTACTTAAAAATCTTCTTTTTTTTTTTCATTGCATGCCAAAGAACCTTGAAAGACTAAGTAAGTGCTCCTGTACTTAGATCAATAAAATTTGTCGAAATGGTGACTAAATAAAATTTGCTATATATTTCCAGACCCCAGTTCTCTATATAATAAATTTTATCTTATATTAATTGAATCATAAAAATGTATACTGTTTAATATAGGACAGTCATAAATGTATCATACATACATGTTTTTATCGATTTTGGGATTACTGGTAGATCAATTATTTTGGTAGACTGCATATGACATCATAACCAATTAAATTTTTCAAATATAATGACATCTTAATTTAAAAATATAAGTAAGCTTACTTACTTGTTGCTGTAAGCAACAGTTTTATTCTTACAAATCTAGTAATTATAATACTAAATTTCTTACATAACTAATTTAGTAATATGTTTTGCCAATATATAGTTTATATGAATCAAATTTGTTTATTAATATGATATACTTACTACTTAGTCTACTGGTCTTTTTTAACTTTACGTATTTAGTAATTGTATAACTATCAAATATCTAATTTCAATTATCAAGTATGATATCTAAATTAATATATTCAATGACACAACTTATATTATATGTGATACTCGGTAATAAACCATGTTACAAATGCATGTTATTGATATATTATATTTTATAATAATTATAACTAAATTGAAAACATTTAAATTATAAATATAATTTAAAAAAATGTAGGGTATATATTTACGAAATTAGGAATTATTATCACTAACCCCTAGTAATCTTATTATGATAAGAGAAAATAAAAAAATTAGGACAAGGTTCACATTTTGAAATCTTAAATTTAATTTTTTTTAAATTTTTATGTACAAAACATACATACCATTGAGTGATTGTAAAACTTGTAGTTCGCGGTTGCTAGTTATAACATTGAAACGAGAAGAATTTTGTCTTTTCTCTCTTTTAATTGTGATTGGTCCCAACTTAAGTTTGTTTATTTGCGTTGGTGGAGGACTAGGAGCAGCACTTGAATGTCCAGTAGAAGTACTATCCTGCACCTACAAAAAAAAAAGAAAAAAAAAAAGAATAATAATAGTTAATAATAATTTTAAAAGTAATAGTGTAAACAGTACAAATTGAGCCTAAATAAAATGTTTAAATTAATTGCTTACATTTTATTAAACAATTAGTTATTAAATAATATAGCAGTAAAAATAAAAGAAAAATAAAAGAATTAGCGAATAGAAATAAAATAAAAATTATACGTTAATTCTCGTAAAAAAAAATACATATATGTATACTTAAATATACAAAAAGCTAATGAGTACTACGTTAATTAAAGAAAAAAGAAAGAAAATATAAAAGTTATTGTATATGTATGTTTATTACTCCCGATTTCAACAAAATGTCATTAGGTTAATACAAATAAAATACAACGACTGAGGAATAAATTATAAGTAAAATTAATAAGGAAAAATTGTTTTATTGTATTATTTATAATATTCTTTATGTTATTTCTGTCTTATTTCTCTATGCAATTTTTTTCTTTAAAATGTTTAAACTGAATGATACAAATAATTTTACTTATATAACAAAAGAGCACAAATAATGAGCAAACTTAAATATGATAAAAAAATCACATTTTAATGAAATTTATGCTTTAATAACAAATTATATTATAAATATGACATGCATTTTAACTTAGGTAAAATATTTTTTGGTATTAATTTGTTTATATAATTAGATCTCAAAATGAGTATATTAACATAGATTAATATTTTGAGTAGTTATCATAAAATAATAGGTATGTACGAAATATATTATTGTACAATATTGTGCAACTTAAAAAATGCATATATTTTTAATTTGATTCAAAAAGTATGTCTATTATAAGATATACAATGAAACCTATCTGAAATGTAACTTTAATAAAACAAAAATTCTTTATAAAATAGAAAATTTGTCGGTATCAAAAATGTATTTATATATTATTATTTATATTTATTCTTTTTTTTTTTTTAAATTGGCAATATACCTACTGCTCAGAAAGTCTATAAAGTTGGTATTTTAATCACATCAAACTAAGAAAGTTTGAAAAAATTATTTTAAATTTTAAAATGAACAAATTAAATCATAATAATTTATCATATTACTTTATGTCGATTATGATTAAACAGTAATAAAAAATTGTTAACTATAAATTACTTATGAGTTATGATAAATAACATATGTAATACTATTACATATACATCATTACTATACATAATAATTGTTATCTTATCAAAGTTTAAAGAATCTATATGTTATATATATATATCATAATTACAGTCTTAAGATATAAAACTTCTATTAAATGTGTTATTAATATTATAAAGTTTAACAAATATTATTAATTATTAATGTATTAAACAATAAGTATACATACTACTACAAAATATTATCATTAATTAGTTAATTAAACTATTAATAAAATACACACATAATCTATTGTATCATAACCAACTAAAATTATACAAATTATAATATGGATACTTCATAACTAGTTATAAACAATTTAAGTATTTAAATGAATAGTAGATCATTTTTAATTTATAGTAAAATGGTAATCAAACTTATCAAACTTATCAAACTTTTTTATTTAACCCATACATTTTCATTTTCATTTTTTTTAGATTATGCGAGTAGGTAATATATTAAATTAACATATATAAGTATATATATTTAATTAGTTTAAATAGAATTCATTCCTAGCAACATTTGATTCAACTTGAATATTCTAGACTTTTTTTTTAGTAATCTTATTTATGGACTAATATTTACATTCAAAATTTACTTAACACAATGAATTTATTGATTACAATTCATAATTAGAAAATTTATAAAAACAAACTTTGATAATTCTTTTTACAGATTATAAATGATTATAGATTCCAAATATACAAACTTTAATTTTCAAATTTGGAAAAAAAAAATGTTTTAGAATGTTTTTGAGTATTAATCGTCTTTACATCCTAATCTATATTATTGTTTTTAAACACATATATTGCAAATTTTGTATGTAATGTATATATATTAAGCAAATCACTTCCCCATTCAAAACTTATGAATATGAACTAAAAATATGAACCTTAGTCAATCAAAACACAATTTATTTAATATTAAATTATTTCTTAATTAATTTTTCTTTTGTAATACATATAATTTTTTCTGTAAAAAATGTATATACTATAATATACAATTGTAATTAAGAATATATTTACAATTTTAATACATGAAACAGCCAATGATATTAAACCTCTTCAAGAAAAATATTAAAATATGTTTTTTATAATTTATAACATCTAATAAAAATCTATAAAATAATTAATGATAGTATTTACTTACATCATCTCCAGACATTTCTACTCCCGATTCATTTTTTCCTTCAGCGCTTTTGGACTTAGCATCCTAGAAAATTAATTATAATAATAAATTAAAATATATTATACTATAATTTATGTTAAAAAAAAAAAATATAAACAATACATAAGTAGACACCTAAGTAACTTTAAACTAGAATAAGTAGATACAAATTTTAATTTTTGAGCAATATCTACATTTAAAGAAATACATCATATTAATTAATTTCCTAAATTCAAATTTACAATTAGATTTTAAACATAGGTAAAAATAAATATCTATATTATATAGTATTATGAAATATTTTTGAACATTGAATATTTCAATAGATTTTCATACAATTTTTAGAATTTCCACAAAATAATATAAATAGATAAGGTACAATAGGTATACAGAAAAAGTATGACGTCAAATATTATACACTCTCATTATTAAAAAGATTTTATATTAAATCAAATAGAAAATATGTCAGTTGAACTACACAACAAACTGTAAAGTTGTATAGAAAGATGATTTTGTAATATAAATAAATACCCAAGTCAAATATAATATGTACAATTTTTCGAATTTACTCTTAATCAATAATCATATTAACTAAAGAAATATTAATTAAAAGTAATGTAGTGACAAAGTCATGGGAGTCTAATAAGAAAAATCAAGCAGTAAAAATTATTGGGACACCGAAATACATAGGCCAAAACAAATAAAAGTTGAGTAATCATTTACCTTGTCTTTTTTCAGTAATATCCTATTTGGCATTTTCAATTGATTTACAATGACGTATAAGTTAGGGAAAAACAATAAAAATAAATTTTGGAACGTTTTGAACAACTTTATAACACGAAATTTTACATTTACTAAGCTTTTCTACGAAACTCGGTAATTTTTTCGTTTTTTTTTTTCACTCTTGATTGTCAACACAATGAACTACGTACCATGTTGATAAGTGGAGAAGGAAACTTTTCGATTATCTCATTAACAAACGTCAATAACATCTATCATTAGAGTTTCGAGATTATCATATAGTATTGCACTATTGTACTGCGCAGTGTGATAATTTCCATAATCAACCAAAATGAGTGGTAAATTTATATTAAAACCCTTGGTGTTAAATTTAGTTAAAAGGGAAATGCACGTTTTAGTCACATTATTTAGCCTCCGTCCAAAAAAACGTCAGAAACCTTAAAAGATTTCTAATGAGAAACATTATCGTTAGAATAATAATACATTATTTATGAAATAAATAATTAATTTTCATACATCTGCTAGTGCGTAACTCACAATACAACTGTACACACTACACATACTATCGATGACATATTTAGAATATTTTCATAAGCACTGATATAGAATATTCGTCATATTACAAAGAACAGAGTATGCGACAAACTATACATGGAGCAATTAACTAATTATACACTTGTACCGACCTCATTCTAAAGAGCATGTTAAATTAAAAATTAATTTTCAAGTTATTAACATTGTTTCATGATCATTGAATCGTCCTCATAATCACACTTTTAATGTTAAATTGAATAATTAATAATTATAAAAGTGCTAAAGGTATTGAAATTCTTGGAGACAAACATTATAAGCTAATATACAATATATTTCATTTGCAAAAAGTACTTAAATAACAAATGAACAGTGAATATTATTACTATGGACCACTATTTTAATAATTATCCATAGATATATATGTTAATTGACAGTTACCTACAACATAAGATACCTTATGGCATATATCTATTATAAAAAAACAGCAACATATTTATGGGGGTTCCTCCACGAAATTTTTTTTTAAAACTACAAATTTACAATCACTTCTATAATTATAACTATATTTCTTTTTACACTATTTAGAGAAACTTATAAAAATAGTTTATTATAGAATAATTATAGAATAGTTATTTATAGAACTTATAAAAGCCTCAAATTATTTCACTATTATTACACTCCCCCCATTGGACTACCCCAGAAACTCTGTAGTGATCCATATTCCAGTACTAAAAGCACTAAAATATTTTTTTTTTATATTAATTTGTTGTATTTTTTTTTTTTTTGAACCACACCCAAAAAATATTTGAAAATCCACCACTACCAAAACCATTTCTTTTTATAAATGTGCCACTGATGAGATATATATATTATCGAGTTATAACTGTATAATAAGTATTAAGTATATTTATTATAAATAATCAGTTAGAACTACATAGATGTTATCAATGTTTCATGTTTTGGAAAATATTTTTAAAATGATTATTAATGTTCATTTAGTACTAATGTCAGAAACTTATATAATCAATTATATTAAAAATGAATACTAGTTACAAATTACTAGGATATTAGTAGTTGGATTAAATGAAATTCAAAATCATATAATTATATTATATATAAAAAATAATTTAATAGCAACATAATAGTTACATACAAATTTTGTTTATACTTCAGATATTCAATATAATACAATATATTTGTTATAATAAATATGTCATATATACATTAACAAAAATATTTTTATATAGTAAATGATTGCCCAGATCCACGAGAATCTGAAAAAGCTATAGATTTATCTTCCAATTTTTGTACTATATTAGAAGTAGGATATGGTAAAGAAGCATCAGATATATTATATCCAAGGTTTATAAATATTTCTTCAATTTGTTTAGGAAAATGATTTTCAATTTCAATTAAATTATTTTTTAAATGAAAACGAGGAACAGTATTAACAGACATAATTTTTTGTGGATCTGTTTTTAACATTGATAAAAGTATTTGAGCACCATCACGTACATCAGCAGAACCTGAAACTAACCTTCTTCCACAAATTTTTTCTGTTTCTACAGCTATAAGTGGTAAATGTAATGATGGTATTCTTTTAGTTTCATCCATTTCTTCATGTTTATGACTTAATTCTACATGATTATTCAGTATATAACCAGAGTTTGTTAAAACACAAGAACCAAAAACTGAACCAAGACCACTGTAAAATAAAAAAAGTTAGAAACATGAATAAAAATAAAAATAAGTGTTATACCTTGTAATAGTTACATAAAGATCAAAAACATCTGTAGTTGAAACTTGTAATCCTGAATTATCGTCCCATTTATTATATAAATCTTAAAAATTACACTGAATAAATAATAATATTTTAAATGTGACTCTAAATTGTACCTTGAAAAGTATTCAATAAGAATATATTCTTATCATATGTATTATTAAAATTAGTTAATAATTTTATTAAAATTGGTCCTCCAGTACCATTATTTGAAGTTATAATAGTATAATTCATAAAATTGTGTCTTAGCGCTGGTAAAAAAATTGGTTTGTAGTCAATAATATCATCTGGCTTCAAAATAGACATCAATTCTTGAGACATTTCCTTATAAAATTCTAAAAAAAAAAAAAATTAATTTTTTTATTAAGGTGTTAAGAGAATTTATTAGCAAATTTTATCTTGAGTTTTTGTACATATAAAATAATAAAAATAATTTCATGTTAATTTATTTTTAGGCAAAAATATAAATAATACTAAAATAACCATATTAGGGAGTCTCGTAACCTTATACAAATATTTACTCGCAGAAAAATTATGGTAATTTAAAATAAATAAAAATAATAATTTTATGAAATTGAATATTATTAATTGTTGTATTAATACAACTATGATATATCCTTAAGATATTTAATATTTCAGTCTTGGTTATAAGTATTCTTTCAAAATAATTTCATAACCATTATAATTAATATATGTGAACATGTTTTCATTACATTTTATATTATACAAAATACAAAATTGATAAATTTTTATGTGCATAAATATTATAATATACCATTAGGTCCCTGAGAAGATATCAAGTTAAGGGTATTTATAAGACCTTTTGGCGCTTTAACTTTATGATTAACAGGTACTGTTGTTACTGTATCCAACCAACGTTTAAGGTTTTCATCTTGAACTAATTTCATGGTTTTGTCATTAATTGCGTCAAGTAAGCTTTCTGTAACTGTTATTCCAGACCTAAAAATATATAATAACCAGTAAAAAATAAATAAAATAAGTTTTAATTATGTATAGTTTAATTACTTTGCAAGATTTATAGATGGTTCCACTAATGTTTTCCAAGGAAGTATTCCATACTTTAGGTGGGTATAAAATAATCCTGCCAAAAAACCTGGTACTCCAATAGTAAAGTTTGAACTGTACTGAGATCTAAAATCAATTGTGTGTCCTACACCAGTTCGATGGTCATAAATCACCATAACACCACTTCTATATCAAAAATAAAATGATTCAAAAATAATACTAAACATACTTAGTTCCACAGTAAAGTGAGTAACAAGCCAACAAAAATTATTCGACTTTGCGAATTTTACGCCATAGAATCAAATGAGCCACCTGCATGGTCTTGTATATCGTTGGTAATGTTTAGCCATACAAAGGAGAAACTACAGTTTAAATCATTGATGAAAATTGTTGGACATGTGCAAAACATATTCACTTTACCAGGGGACTAGCTATTAACTTTTAATTATGTATTGTTATTAAACTTGCCCTCCCAGTCCAGAAAGATGGAGTAGTGCTATAGAACTACATAATGCAGTAGTAATTGCTGCGTCCACTGCATTGCCACCCATTTTAAGCACATCAATACCATATTGAGAGCACTGAGGACTATCACTGGCTACATTTCCATGTGGCACTAACTTTAAAGTTTAATTTTTTTTTTTTTTTATTTAAATAAATTTAAGTTTACTATACCTGATGTGATCCATAATGAATATGAATCAATAAAATAATTAATATTCCAATACAAAATACCATACAAAAACCGACAATTAATTTAAGTACAGCTTTCTGGTCGTCATCTTTGGAATAAAGTGGTGTTTTTTCATTACCATCATAATCATATATAGCTGAAAATATATAAATATTTAGGTAAGTGCATTATAAAATCTACAACTTAAAATGAATTATACAAATATGTATTTTTTTTAATATTATTACTTGATGATGTATAATTATTTATTTAGTCATATTAACCTAAGATTTGAATTGAAAATGTTTGTGTTCAAAATAGGAAACAAATTCCCATTCAAATTATTTGAGTGCTAAGATAATATAATTACATATTATAATACAATCTTATAATAAATAAATATAATCTTACATATAAATAATAATATAAATAATATAATCTTACAATTATAAGATATATAATTTATAGATTCAAAATAATTTTTTTATAAAACAAACTCTCAAAAATAAACATGATACAAGTATAGACATTTGAATTCCTTCTAAATGGTACTAATATAAATAAACATGAATTACAAGTAAATATAGTAATCTAAAGGCAAAAGAAATGAAATAATTACATTTCAATAAAATGTATTGTTAATTAATGCCAATAAACATAAACACATACATTGACTGGTAAATTTATCAATTGTTTCATCTTCATCCATATTGGAAACAAACAATTTATCACATATAATAGCAATTTATACTTTATACAACTCAATAATGTAAATTTGTTGTAAACTTGTTTATTGATTTAATAAATAACTACGTTATTATACTGGAATCAAGAGTTGGTTAGTCAAAACTTGAATATCAAAAATATTCCTTATCAATATCATAAGCATTAAAACATTCAGTTATTCTCAATTGTGCCACGAGCACGGTCTTATCTACCAAGACACGTGTCAAAATGTTAATCAAATGCTAACAGCTGTTTATGATAAAAGTAGAGTTATCACATAAATTAAATATAATTCATTTATAGCACTGGTAGATTGAAGATTCTTCATATATAACAAAAATTCTAACAAATACTATTATAAATAATATGATAAAGTCAATGATAATCGACACCGACATGAAAACATAGAGCTCTCGACTATTTTAATTAATGCAATTCTGCAGGAATTTAAAATTATTAACGAATAACCTTTAATTTTTATTTTAAAATAATTGTTTAAACTAAAAAATATTACTATTATAATCATAACACATCTGAACAATTAAACAGCAATTGTTCTTAAAACAATTAAATCATAACTATATAAATTTAATTTCTAATTCATTGATTATAAAATATTATGAATACTTCAAAATATATGCTATTTTTATATTATATAATTTATTGTTCTGTTTTTCTATAGACTACAATATATTATATTATTTATCTGTATAAAATACATACCTATTTTATGTTAGCAAAGAATTATACTCATCTTTATTTTGCCAAATATTTTCAATTGTCATTATTAAATCTATTAACTCCAAAATCTAAATAAAAAAAAAAAAGTAGTGATAAGATTGCTCATTTTAGTGAAACCACATAGTGGTATATGACACCTTATAGTTTGTGGTGAAATTGAGAAGGTATAAATGTTCAAAATATCATTTCTAAGACCTTGTAATTAGATTCACATATAGAATATATATTATATAAACATTTTGTAGCTTGTAGTTATATTTATTTTCTATGATATTTCTGTGTTACTTACTTGTTATTGTGATAGTACCACAGTATAGAAGTTAACATTAGTTTTGTATTACTACTACATGTATATTATGATTTATGGTTTAAAATACTTTGCCATGGTCTTGAACACTTGAAAGATTCCTACATAGGTAGTATAGATTAAGTGGATTTAAATACTATAGTTTTTTTTAATTTTAAAATACAAGAAAAATCTAAAGTGTAAATAATTCTTAATTATGGTCAGATGTAGTTACTACTTTCAGCGGTGGAATAGATTGAAAATATGAAATTAAAAAATAAATAAAAATAAAAATTATTTCCAAAATTAATCATCAAAATTACTAATGGTATTATCATATATTAATAAATCTAAAAAACAAATACTAAATAATGATTATTAGATATAGTTTTTAAGTTTATTGATAAAATTCTACAATTACAATTTATAATATACTTATGTTTTTAACTAGAAGCCTATTCTTTTATATTTTTAATTTTAGTGTAAAAATGTATTTAAATTTTATTTGTCTACAAATTAACATTACTTAATCATAACATATCTTATAAAAATAATCTAAAAAATATTTGTGTGTGCTTACTATTGAAATAACAATGGATACGTACAAAGTATTTATTCAATATGGAAATATATCTTCCCCCTGTTATTTTGCTCCCATGCCGAAAAATTTAAAGTTAACTCACTGGGAATTACATATTTCATTAAGTACTAATTGAATTTTTAGTTTTTATTTTATAGCCAATGCGAATATTGTAATTATTTTCTATAATAAAATTAATAAAATATTAAAATGTCAAGGTCTAATCATAAACATAGAACAATGTCTAAGGTCTATTTTAGACATTAAATTACAAATAAATATGTCCTACTAAGCTCTAAATGAAATTAATAAAATTAATTTAAAGATAAAACAAGCTAATTCCATACAAAACATTATGAATTCAGCATGAATAGATATAAACTTAACTATTAGAATAGGTATTGAAACTGTATAATTTAAAAATTTTCATTTATAGTATAAGAACAGGTACCTTAAATATTTTTTCAAATGAAACTAATTTTCAAGAATAAAATTACACATATAGTAATAACTATTTATTTAATAGTTTCATTGTATCGCTTATATGAATGAAATAAAAATAAGCACTCGTCTAATCTCATAATGTTTAGCTGACACTTACGTAACAGTCTATTTATTGAATCCAACAATATCCGTTCATTTGGTGAAAATAAATTATCCATAGCTTCTTCAAAAAAATCTTTGTCTGCTTCCTGTTTAGCTTGTAACCCTTGAACCATGCCATCAAATCGAGCCTTATTTTTCAATAGTCTCTTATTGTCTTCACAAGTTTTAAACTTCCACATCATACAATTTCCAATCATTTTCAATATTTCTTCAGTTAATTCTTGGTGCAGTTGGCGTTCATTTAAATGATATAAATAAAATGATTTTCCATCATTTCGACCTAAACGAGTGTTGGGTTTCTTTAATTCTTGAACTTGAATGTAATTGTTCATAAAAAGTTCTGATGTTAATGTTTTGGTTTCTCGATCAGGTATTAATGCAGTTTGCTGGAGACGTTCAAGTTCTAAAAGTTTATTACTCCTAGTTGCTCTGAATAATCTTGCAGAACTCTCACCAAATCTGTAGCTTACTACTTGATCCATGATTGAATCATTTAAACAATTTATTATTTGTTTAAAATTAACAGTAATATTACACATTGTTCCATATGATTTACAAACAAATTTAGTAGGATCTTCTTCTATCATTGTTATATATTCTAACAAATAATTATGACCAATAGATAAATTACTTCTAATTAATTGTAATGATATAGGATTTGAAACTGGTGCATTACTGTCTGAACATTGATTCAATATAGTAGCCATTACTTCTCCTACAATAGTATCATCAAATGTTCTTACAACAGCATCCACAATAATTTTATTTCTAATGTCTTGATGGAACTTATTAAAATTGGGAACAAATAAAATTTTTTTTTCATCTTTTTGATTTTTTGATGGTGGTATAAAAATTTTATTTTGTTTTACTTCAGTCCAAACTACATATGTAGCTGTTCTTTTCAAATATTCATTTCTTATTAATTCAATGGCTTTTTCCCAATAATTATTGTATAAATCATCCGTCTTATTTTGCATTTTAATACACTGAATAACAATTTTTGATACAGGAGCTCGGCCAAGACAAAGCAAGGCTTCGACAAGTTCTTTATAATCATTACCAAATTTTCTTTTGATTATCGATAAATATTTTGGGTACCTTAAAATTAAAAGAATATTATCCATATTTAGTTTGTATTCGATTTGTACTGAATGGAGATTACAAATTGCTGAAACAAAATTGAATTGCAATAAAAGAATAAGAGTTTCTTGAACCAAGTGTCGATTATATTTTCCATCTAATATGGTAGTCAATGTCATTAGAGATTTCTGACCCCATTGTAAGGGTTTCACAATTTCAGAAACATCTTTTCCAAAATAATCACGTAAAATAGATGTAGAAATGCGACAATAATCTGTTGACATGTCAAATACAAAAATTAACGTAAAGTAATATAAGTAGTTTTTAATTTATTAAATGTGTTTTACGTTACGGACACTAAAGCTTAGCTTTAATATCCGAATATTTATTAAATCATATTTAAAACTAATAACCACGGACGGACGACATACAACACGCTATTTAAGATTCATAACTGAATAGTACACGTTGATAATTGATACCCATGTACGTTTACTCTTAAGGTTAGAAACGTTTTTCAAACAGCATTTAAAGCACGGTATGAAGATAGTATCAATAACTCTATCATTAATCAGTGATAACACAAACCATTTCGGCGCTGATGGAATGTTTAAATTTTTTTGTTGGCAATAGCTTAGAAAATGAAACAATAAGCAAACTTATAAGTTTATTCATAAATATTGATTTTCATGTACAAACGTAATACTTAGATCATAAAATGGCATGTATTTTTATGTTGATCATTAACCATACAATCAATCAATTACATTGTGTCTTGTTAATTATTGTGTTTCAATTACATAATAATTACTGATATTTAAAAGAAATGTTCAACTATATTCTTAAAGGATAAATTTTACCAATTAATAATAAAATAAAATAATATATTGTAATAATCAGTCAACAATTAATTTTTTTGGAGGTATTAATATGTAATAATCATTTTCGTAGCCATTGTCAAAGAGTTCTTGAAAAATATCATTTGAGTTTTCTTTTTTAGATATTACAATATACCTATTTTCATTCCGTCCATAACTCTTAGTCTTCAAACCAAATTGAACAGATTTTCTGTACAAAAAATAAAATAGTATTAATAAACATATATAAATGAAATTTCATATTTTACTTGTGAATGAGTTCACGCTCATCCTTAGTGAATTCAGTTGAAAATGTAAGTTTTTTCATTTTACTATTTATAAACTTTTTTATATGTATATTAACTTCCTTCTGTAAAGCAAACAGCATCTTTTGTTTAGCAATTTGGCCAATTTCTTTATTACCCAGTCCCTTGTATTTTGGGAGCTGAACAACTCTGTCCACAAGTTAATATATAGATTAGTAAATTAGGAATGATTAAATGAAACAAATTATTATTATTATTATTTTAAAATAAATTATAGTTTTTAAATGAAATCAAACTCAGTGATTTTTATATTATTAATAAGTGTATACATATTTAATATTATAAAATATATTACTCAATTGGATCAATACGTCCTTGATTATATTTTCCTAATCCGCCACCAGTCCAACCCATCATTTTTAATAATTTATTTCCAATATTATCATTGGCCAATTGTATTTGATTTTTATTATTTTCTGTTGTATCAATTTTTAACATTTTATTTGTAGAATTATTGATGGATAAATTTTCTTCAATTAAAATATCTGATTTATTTACTTTGGGATTTTTTTCGTCATCTTTTACCTATAAATAATGTTTAATAAATAGGCAAACTAAGTAATAAAATATAATATTACAATTCATAATACTATAATAATTACCTTAATAATAAAACAATTTTCTTTCAAGTTATTGTAGGCTCTTTCAAATACATTCTTCCGGGCAATTTTTTTTGTTGATCCACAACCAGATATAATAAATTTATTTTGCAAGTACAAATCAGCTTGTCTTTGTATAAACAACAATCAAATTCAGTTTAAAAAACAAATTTTAATTAATATTTTTATTAATCAATCAACATATTGAACAAATTAAGAAATTAAGGTTGATTTATTTAATGTAAGATTGTTAAAACTTGATTTAAGCTTTTATGATATTTTTATTTTAAGACTTAAAATATATTTTTATCCAAGAAATATGAAATTATGTTTAACAATTTTACTATACTGGTATATTAAGAACATGTATTTAAAAGTAAACAATTGCTATCATATTCGTATATTTAAGTCTTACATTAAAATCAATCATTCTGAATATAATTATTAATTACATATTTTGTGGATTTGATGTAGAGTATAGAATTTCTGGCTTTTGAATCCCACAAAAAGTACATGAACGATAAAGTATTTGAAATGGATCTTCAGTATTTCCAACTAATAATATGAAACCTTTCAAGATATATTCAGGATCATAAGGTGTTATAAGTTTTATTATATTTTTTGTTAATGAATTATTTATGATTTTTGTGGTGGTTTGAGAATATCCTAAAATTTATAATCTACATTAAGTATAATTTAAATGAAAAAAATATTCCTATTATTTCTAATTAAAACTATTTACTGGTATAACCTTTAGCTTTAGCTTGAGCAGCATCTGAAGCTGCTATCAATGTTCTTTGCAATTTTTCATTACGCTTTGCTCTCAAATCATCGACCATACATGTAGATAAACTTTCAATAAGGTCCATGGTACTTTGAGGATACCTTAAAAAATACAATAGGAAATTAAATTAATTTATTATGTTATTTAGTAGTACCGTTCATATTATTAATGAATAAAAATAGTACTCACTTGCATCCCAAATATTCTATACAAAAAAAAGCTTGAGTCAAACACACCAAACGCTGTTCGGAAAATTTATTTTTATGAGCAATCATAAACTTACGTTTGAAATGCCAATGTTCATCGCACTCATGGTCTGACTTGTATTTATCAACGTCCCACGACGTATCGAAATCCATATTGTTATAAAAAAATCTTTTTTAAGTAGGTACCTGAAATAAATAATTACAGAAAAAAAGAATATTCTACAAAAAAATTTTTTATGATAACGATTATTATTTAATACTTGATAGCACAATTTAAGATATCTTTATCACAGGAAAATAAATCATGCTTGGTGTATTTTATTTATTTATTCATATGCTTGGTGTATAGACTTGTGATATATAGCTTGGTGCCTCTGTGGTTAGTTATCTATTGATATTACGAATTATTTTTAGTTCTTAATCCCTACTAGATATACAGAGAATGCGTAAAATGTTACTCAGAATCGTAATTGTGAGAAAAATTATTGAGTAGGATAAATATTTTGTATGTATTGTGTTTGATATAAATTCAATACATTGGAAAACATTAGCCCGGAAAAATATTAAATTTGACATGTAATTTTTCATAAAATATTAGATCGCAAGAAATTATTACGTTTTTAGCAGAATATTTTCAAAGAGATATTTTTACAAATTATATTAGTTGGAATTTATTCATTTTCGTCATTATTATTTATTCTTGTGTATATATATATACATATATATACCCAAATTTTGTTTTTTATTATGATAAGTAGTGAACGGACTTATACTCAATATATGTACTTATAAATGTAAAATTCTTCTTAAAATATGGAATACAAAATTTTTAAATATATAAATATCAAAAAAATGTATTATTATTGAAAATGACAAAAAAAGTTTTTCATTAGGAAACTTTTAAATAATAATTGACTTTCGATTTAACAACTTTCGGCATTTTAAAAATTGAAAACTACACGTACATGAGACTTAATGTGACTACGAATATTATCGACTATGAACAACGATTGTTAAGCGTATTTTATATTTATATCGTCTTGTAATTACCTCTATCCACAATAGTCACATTACAGTACATAATAACACGATAACAGGACTGGTTTAGATAATGCCAAATATCATGTAATTTTGTTATATAAAATAAATTACTCCTACCTAATAAATAAGAATATTCTTAAAAATATTCTTAAGAAATACCGTTAAAATTTAATTAATTATTACAAAATATGTTATATATGTATAAATTTACGAAATATGTACAATACATGTAACTATACAAAAATATGTAAAGTAAAATTGGGCTCTTTTCAATTAGAATGATCTAAATCGTGCACATTTTTTATCATATTAAAAATATCTCGATCTAATAAAAATATGTAATTACAACAAAATCTGTTCCTTAGTGATAAGTAATAACGTAAAACGTTGTAAACTAAAGAAAATGTATTGATTCAAAACTCAACTGTAATACCACACACGAGGTGATCACGATGAAAACTAAAAGATAAAATAGTATAAATGTGTAATATAAAGTCATATCATAATTCTGATACGTAAATGTTAAAAGGTAAAATATGCAACAAACAGTAGAAACTAAATATACGAAAATAAACATCAAATTTGATGAACGTAGTACGGTTACCGCCGGGTGACCAAGCGGCCTGTGTATCACAATTACATTATTGGTAAATCAAATGCCAGCCGGCGACACAAGATTTTTTTTTGTACGTTATTATTTACGAATTACTGATTATAAGCACATCGGGTATATCAAAATAACATAACTGTTTTTATAAACGTAAACATTTCCGACAAACTGTAAAACTAGTATGGCTTTGAACCAGGCACGGATCCAAGGGGCGATCGCCCCCCCCCCCAGTAGACTCTTGTTAAATTTTTTATTAGTATCGTTTTATAATTCTAACTCTTATCTATGATACTATAGAAAGACAATTTAAAATGGAGTTGTAGCTATGGGATTTTTCGGTATATCGCAAACGATTTCCAATAAAACGTTTTGGAAAATATTTTATTATTCGATGCGACAAAATGAGGATTAAAGTTGTTTTGATTAAGATGGCCCCCCGTAAATTAGTTCTGGAACCGCGCCTGCTTTGGACGTACTGAATACACTTGGGTCACCGGCGGCATGTAGCAGTCAACGTGTTAAAAATTATTCCATTATTAAATGTCTAAATTTTTTTGTTATTATTTAACAAATTTAACTATTTAAAAATGTCTACAAATCAAAGTAACTTGAAGATCGGAATAGCTTATAAAAAATAATCAATTATTTTGGTAGTTATAAACATATATAGATTCTTAATTACAAAACTAAACAAAACATAACGTTAATACTAAACATGACCCCTTATAATTTAAGCACGGACTTTACTGTAAAGTATTTTATATCTTATTCCGTGTCCTTCAGGAACATAAAAAGGTATAAATATATATATATATATATATATATTACAATGAGGTACAATGAAGGAAAATCCACACACCAGTATTGTCAAAGGTCACCGTTTCTCAACCATTTTTCATTCACGTACACCTTGACCTTTCAACACTGCTTCATGTAGTCCTATTCACAATACGGAACAGCCCATTTTTGTACAGAACAAATAAAAAATTACGAAATAATTTTAATCATGGAATATTAGGAAATAATATTTGTTATAGCAAATTTTATAATTTTATATTTAAGTTAATATTTATAACAAAAAAAAAAAAAATTTATTTATTTTAATCGTTCATACAATAAATGTAATAATTGTATTAATAATTAAATAGTATACAATTTAATGCGAACATTGGGGTGGTTTGGATTCGTTCCATTTTTTTTTAATTTGAGTAAACAAAACTTAAATGAAATCTCAATTTTTAACTCATAGATAGTCAAATCCATTATTTATTTCTTATGTACATGTAAAACGAAATATTTCACTTTTAACGAACAATTTTAAATAAATCAAATCCATTTTTTTTCTAAAATCATTTTTTTTTACGCGTACCTCCGCAGATCTTCTCGTGTACTCTCGGTTGAGAACGCTGTCACAGATTAAAATATATACCAAGATATATAGCTGATGGCTGTGAAAAAATTGTTAGCTGTATTGTAACAGAAATAATGTCGTCGGCCGCCAGTATATTTAAAAACCTTTAGTATTGTTATCTCAGCCTTATCTTTTAAGAACTTGATAACGAAATAAAAATTTAACCGCCATAACCTACAAATTAATTGTATAGCCGAGATGTTTGTTTTCATGTGAATTATGAACATTGGTGCATTCTTTTTTCTTGTAAATCTTTTTGAAAAGTCGTTACGCAAAATGTTTGATTCATTATAATATTTGTACACTGATTAATGTATATTATTTAATATATAATAACTCTTTAAGAAATATTGCTGATCCTGCCCATAATATGGAAAGTGAGTAAAATTGAACATTTTTTACAAATATCTGTTGTTGGAATTATAAACTTAATAGTAATTCTAAATTTAATAGTAGTTTTGTATGATTATGTTAAATGCTTAAAATTTCTAAAAATTACTAAAAATAAAACGAATTACTATGATATATTATATGTATTAAATTTGTTATAGGTGAATTGTTGCAAAGTTCTTGGTCACCGTACACAGAGTTGTTACCAGTATTGGAAAATATTTTTACTAATGAAAGACCAAATGTAGCATTTTTAAAGCGTATCTTACGTGCAGCTAAACCTCATTTTTTGAATGTTTTTAAAAATCCGGTAAGTTTTATTGGTTTCTTTTTAATTAAACGTTTTAATTAAAAACAAATTATTTCAGCCAAAAAATGCCAAAAGTCGTGAGCAAATCATGAAAGTGTTGTCAGATGGCAAACCGATTCAAAAATTTGAGATGTTAGCATTCCCTAAAGAGATGGCTGAAGAAGTACTTATTCTCTCAGATATGTATGATTTGGATGAACTTATGTCTCTGGAACTTTTAAATACTGGTAACCAAAATATATACTTTTATACATACTTATTTACATATGAAGAATACATTAATTATACTGAATTATTTTATTCGAATAATGTAGATTTAAATGATGTAAATTATACCTTATAATATTGGTTTTGTGTTACAGCTCGGTACCAAAATCCAAAATACCCAGAACTTTGTCGAGGTTTAGTAGCTGTATTATTATATTATAATGCACATCGTATGTTAGTATCTTCATTAAGACTTCTTATTGAAGGAAGTACAGGTCGAACTTGGATACCACGTGTAGATCCAGCTTGCGCCCAACATCTGGGTCAATTTGTTGATCAACTGATGAACGATGGGTTATTTATTAACATTTTAAGTAATTATTAAATTATTAATTAAATTAGTAAAAGTTGATTTATTTTTTATTTAAAATGTTTTATTTAGTTTTATTGGAGAATAAAGATTTGACCAAAGAAATTGAACTACTTCAAAAAAACAAAGCTATTGGTGGTCCTAAACATCATCAACTTATTGTAAGCTTATTTACTGAAATTCGTTCAATGTTAGCAGAATGTATATTTTATTATTCTATTCAATTTGGATTATCAAAACAACAATTAGTTAGGTAAGTTTCAACATTTGAATGTTATGTTTTAAATTAAAATATATAAATATATATAATATAAATTTGGTTTTGTAATCATCTGTGTAAGCTAAACTATTTTAATTTGTTTAGTTTATTACAACACTTGCAAAAATTAAAACCTAATGTGGAATCACAAGGCATTGTTAATAAAGTGCCTTTATTTATGGTAACATCGTTTTTATATGCTATTGATTTGGATTGTATGAATAATACTCAAGAAATAAGTGGTGGTAATTTAAATAATTAAAATGTATTTAATATTTATATTATATATATTTTTTTTTCTTTCAGATACTAAGGAACAATTTTTGTCTTCAGCACATGCTGAACTTACTGAACATGATTGGGAATGGCCTGAACTGAAAAGTATTGCAAATTTTGGATTAGCTGTTGCATTTGCAAAATTACGTTCTTCACAACATGTGTTTAAAAATAAAAGTTTATTCAAAATTGATGAAACATTAATCAACAATGCTATGGACAGTAAAGTTTTTCGATTTTTAAATCAAAATGTTGCTCCATCCGAATTCCTTCATTATGTTGTAAGTATTATATTATATATTTTGGTTACAAAAAAATAATTAAGAAAAATTATTACAATCGCACACGTTAAAACAAAAGTAATCAATTTTTTTTTTTGTACACTTATATTTTTAATTGGCATTTGCCATATTATATTACTATTTAATATTTAATTTAATTATAAATCTATTTTAGGAATTCATGGTAAAAAAATTTCACCAACTGATCACTGAATTTATTGTTATGATGCCATATGCCGTAAAAGAAATTCGTAACAAATCAGATGAAATAGCACATACAATTTTAATTTATTATCAAGTATTTTATGATTTAACTTTTTTTAAATGACTTATTTTAATAAATAATTTTTTCCTTTTGTTTTTAGGAAGGATTAGAACCTCCAACAAACGAAGAAAATCAATTTGAACAACTATTAATGGCGATGGCATCATTGTATGCTAAAGATCCTTTGGAGTTAAATTTAAATTTAGATTATTGGCCACCTTCTCGGGAGCAATTAAAAACAATTAAAATGTCTTCTTTTATAACAACTCAAAAATTTCAAGCATCGTTATACAGATTTATTTGTCAAACAGGCGATATGTTGCCTCATATGTTATTTGTTCCATATTTAAATATGTTAAGCTCATTAGCAATATCTGAAACTGGAGCTGAAAATGTGTTTAATCACTTTCAATCAAATGCAACTAATTCTAATCTTACTTGGGATCACTTTTTAAAGACTTTCTTGAGATATTATACAAATTTAAGACAAGAAAATATTCCTCCAACTGATACTGTATACAAAAGAAATCATCAGAAAGGTATTACTACTCTTGAAATTCAAGGGCTTCAAGCTGTATTAAAATTGATTAGAAATGTAGCAGGTTAGTATACTTTTTATTGTTAAATACTAATTAATAAAAATGTAATAAACTTATTTATCATTATATAATTTGGGAGTAAAAAAGAAAATATATATATACATTTATAAGCTTTAACTAATAATAGTCAAATAACAATAAGATTATTGTTAGGGACAGAATTTCTTGTGCAATATACATTGTTGTGATTAACATTATAAATCATTGTATATGTGTGTGTGTGTGTGTGTATGTATGTGTGTACGTACATTCTTTAATAAGAGCCCATTTAAGAATCTTCTTTAATATTTTCCTTCGATCTATTTTTAAACTTAAATATGTACTCAAAGTAAAGTAAAAAATATTTTTTTTTTCTAGAACACAGTATTAAATCAAAAATAACTTTTGTGGATCGTTCCGAATGGGAAACACTTTCAGTTTTATTAGGTCTTGTGTCATGTCCAGTAAGAATATCTTTTAAGGCAGATTTAATTTTGACTTTGGCTACATTACTTAAACCACCACCATCAACAACTGCCATCAATTTTTGGCAAACTTTTGAAGCATCTCAAATTATTGTAACTGTTCCAACTATTAGTAACTACCAAAGTCGTGGTATAATGGTAATTACTAAATACTATCAAATTTAAATAATGGGATTATATACTTTAATTTTAATTGTTATAATTTTTATTTCTTGAAGGCTGAGTTGGATGATCTAGAAACACGCAATGAAGAATATCCTTTGACAATTGCTTTATTGAAATTATTGTCTACTCTTACAGAACAGCCAGTACCAAACCTCTTAGGTTCAAGTACCCGTACTCCAGGTTTTGATCCATACTTAAATTTTATTTTACACAATATATTTTTGAAATGTCTCTCTCGAGGTTATAAGAAACAAAATGAAAAAGTAAATTTAATTCTTATTTTATGATGAATTATTATTATTATTATTATTATTATTAAACATTTTAAATTTATTTATTTAAAAGTGGGAAGTAAGCGGATTATGTTTGGAACTTGCATTAAAATTTTTGAATCAATATGAGCCTCAGTTAACAGATTTTGTGGGAAATTGTGTTATGCTACCAGATAATACTACTATCAAAGTTAATCCACCACCTGGATTTCATATTATGACATATTTGTGTACAAATTCCGATTTTTTAAAAACTGTAAGATATTTTTATAAATTTAGTTATTTTCATATTTATAATCATATATTTTTTAGATATTAAATATAATGCACACTGGCTGTCAAATGTTTGATCTTTATTGTTCATTTGGTGGTAAAGAAGAAATGGAAAGAACAACATTAATTGTGTTACGTCTTTTAGAACAGGCTTTATGTTTACAGCAAGTGTTTTTAAATGCATCTAATTCTTCTGGATCACCTCTTATTTATACTGGATTACATAAAACACTTGTTAGTATTAATGTGGCTACAAATGAACCAGATTATATCATCGACTTATCTAAGTTAGTAGAATTATTTAAATGAATGTATTTATTTTTAAATTTTATTCAATTTTTATTTATAGATTTGTGACTTATACACATTTGCCAGAGCATGCCTATCATGCTATCCGTATACTGACAATTATAACTTCTTATCCAATACCACAATCGCATATGGTATCTTATTTTACATCCAATCCTCAACTTACGATTGCCATTAGACATGGATTTGTGCAATGTCTAGAGGAAGAAGAATCAACAAAAGTAATATACATATTATTTATTAATTATTGAATAAGGTAATCAATAAAATTTCTAGTCATTCTATAGAATTCCATTCATACTCAATCAAGTTGTAAAGTTGCTTATATTAGCTAATATAATACAAGATAAAAGTTTTTAATAATATAAAATATACATATTTATACATGATAATACCTTATCGTGACGAATACCAGTAGGTCATAAAATTATGAGTGACAGATCAAAAAGTTGAGCAATTGTGCTATGATTTGCTTTTCCAAAGTTTTGGAATGAAGTAAAAATATTTGACTTGGTCATTCTATTTATAATGCACCGACAATTACAATTACAACCACATATCGTTCCTTACAGTCAGTGGTCTCGTCTATTGAAATCAAATATTATGATTACCAATCAAACTTCTTATATTGTTTATAGTTTCATAATTGCATTTATTCATATAATTTTTTTGAATGGTTGACTCCTGGTATATGTCGCTTAGTATATTTTTCAAGAAAAGGGCGAAGAGTTGCATTTTGTAATTTAAATTTAAATAAGTAAATATTTGCAGAAATAAAAGTCTGACAGGGATTGTCATTAAAGTTACTTACATTTATATTAGAAATAAAACTTTGTTTTGTATTTTTTAATTTTGATTCTTTTAACATAAAATTGTTTGTATGTTTAACATGTGATATATGTTAGTTTACTAATAACTTTGTCATTGTGTTAACAGAAATTTCACAAACATTGCAATACAAAATTGAACCATCTGTTTTAAAAATATCTTTATGTTGCTCAATGTACATTTGTAAACGACTTTTTGTTAATGTTTTTACTTTCGGTATTTTAAAATAATGAAGTAAAATGATATAAAAAAACACTAGATACAAAAACTGACAGTCTATGCATAAAAATATGCAGTGCATAATACTGACTGTTTGATTTAAATACATTGATATACGTACATTGACAATTTATTATCTCTCACCGATAACAAACGATTGTAATTTTATCGATATTAATTGTAGACTGTAGATAATATTATTTATTTTATTATACGTTGGAAAATTGTAAAACTCGATTTTAAAATAATTTTATTCAAAAACGTAATTTAACAAATTGTTATAACTGCAAATAATAATATGTGAAAATTAATATGCGCTAAAAACAAAAATATGCAAAATAAAATTGTTATTTTTATACATATGATATAAATTGTGCACATTTCTTATCAGATTTCAAATAGCTTATTCTAATAAATATAGGTATTTATATATAAATCCACTCCCTAATAATAATAATAAATAATTGTAAATTTACAATTAAAAAGACTTATTAAATATTTTTATAAAAACATAAAATTATTTTTTACTGGTTTCTTTAATTACAATACAAATAATTTTATGTATTAATTTTGTACAATAAATTTGTAATAACAATGGTCTCTTTAACCCAATTAAGTTTTTTTATTTATTTGTCCTTTTAATTTATAGTTTTTGGAAGAATTAAATGATACGTCCACAGTAAAAAAATGTAAAGAGTCTATTTTAAAACTTTTGCTGCAATGTTTAAATTCTACATCTCCAAATTTGGCTCATTATTTACTTGGGTTTAATTTAGATAATGTACAAAAGACTTGTTTCGAAAATGCTGGTAAGTTAAAAAACTATAATTTAGTAAATTGTGTTTTTGATATAGTTTAATATAAAATTGATATTTATTAGGCGTAGGAGGTAACCCACGAAACTGTTTGCATTCCATAATTGAAATATTAGATGACTCGATAAAAAGTCGTAAAAATGGATCTGCTGGTAAAAATCATTCTAAGTTGTTAGAGTTGTGCTATCAGTTAATATATGTGTTAGTTTCAAGTAATCGGACATCAAAACCAGTTTTAGTATATTTGAAGTCTTGTAGTGATTTTGTTTTACGTCATACTTCTGCATTACCATTTTATACTGATAGTCCTTGCAAAAAAGTGAGCTGTAAGTACTTTAAATTATTTTCTATAAAATCAAAGTGTGTAAGTTATTTTCAAAATAATCTAAATCAAAAAATATTAACTTGAATAGGTAGTAATCTAGTACAAATGAATTGGTTATTACGTATAATTGCGGTTGAAATCAAAATGCACGTACATCAAAATTTACTAATGACATTGTCAAAGTTAGTATTAGTATTCATTGGTAATGCTGACAAGAAAAACAAGTAAATATTTTAAACATTATATCATGTTTTTTTTATTGTTTTATGATATTTATATACTTTGTAAATATATTATATTATTTTTAGTATTCCTGGGTCTGAATTATTACAATCCCAAACGTCCAATAATTTATTTGACTATTCAACACTTACACGAGACAGTGGTAATATAAATAATTGTTGAACTAAAAATTATTTATTTTAATTTTAAATAAAATAAATATTTTTAAATAGATCAAGATCATGGTAAAGAAGATGGTAAAAAATTATTGAGTTTATTGGATATAGTTGATCTTGAATTTGAAACAACTTTTGAAGATATGCCTGAACTAAAATATCTTGAGTTGAAACTTATTAATCAGGTAAAATAGATAATGTTTTTGTTAATTTAATTGTAAGTTGTAAATTTTATTGTATTTCAGTTACTGAGTGAATGTGAAGTTTCTGGAAAAGTTCCATTAATAGATGTTAAGCAATTACATTCTATACTAATGAATGAATTAAAGTCTGTTGATAGTTCTTCGACTGTTAGAATTAATTTACTTCAAGAGATTCAAGTGAGTTTCATATAATTATCTGATTTTTTATTGATGAATAATATTAATTTTTATATTTAAGGAGTTCCTAGCCTATGCTGTAAATATTAATGATAAGCGCCTTCAAGTTAATTGTATGATTAAGTATTTCGATGCTTGGCACCAGTTAACTGCTGTTATATTTAGTATGGCTAATTTACCATCTATGGAGTTCCAACAACGATTTACATTTGTAATTGATCTTTTGGTATCTTTACAAAGCAAGGTTAGTACTCTATACCTTATATGGGGATTCAAATTTTTATAAATATGTTAAAACCTATTTTAATATTGTCAGTTTTAATAATCTCCCTTATTAAATAATTATGTAGTTCTCAAAATACTTTTATGCTATTGAGTGATTTTTTTTTTTTTGTGGTTTGGGTTTGAGTTTTTTTTAGAACGTGCAAACCATTTTATTCCAGCGAAGTCGTTTTTATGTGGAAATCATTATATAAGTTACTAAAAATTTTATAAAAATAATAATCTGATATATATATATATATATACTGTATACACTCTATTCACATTAAGAAGGAACCTCGGCGGTGACCAGTTCGTCAGCGGCAGTCAAGTCACGCCCAACCGTTTCTTCCACCAAATTATACCACCTGTTCCAACTCATTATTGTATCTACACATGAATTACGTGTTTAATATACGCTGCTACCTGGACCACCACAAATATTGTGGTCGCTAAGTAGGAACAATGTATTATATTGTATTATATAATATATCTATTATTATAGATTATGTGTACACATGAACTGTCAATATGAAACTAACGTGTCGCTCCCGTCGATGGCTTTATGTTAGTCCGTGCGTGTAGTATAGCCACGCCCCATTGTGCAGAAGTTGACAGCCGAGGTTCCTTCTTAATGTAAATAGAGTATATATATATATATATATATAAAGAGAGAGAGAGAGGGGAGAGTATTCAAATACTAAGAAAATCTCCTCGTGTAAAGATTAACATAGCCTTTACATGAGTAAATTTGTTAATCAGCATGTAATAAATATATCCACTTTGATAAAAAAAATTTCATGAAAATAATACATCTTAACTCAAACTATTAAATAATTATTTTAGGTAATTCGTTATCCACAAATGTCAGATTTATCTACACTAATTACAAATTCTCAATTACTTCTATTAATAAATTTAAAAAATACCATTGATAAACATTTGGAGCTGTGCATTACAAATCCAGATCTTAATTTGGGGTCATTTGTTACTGGACAGTCTAGTGTGTATTCAAGTATGCTTCAAAATATACTTAAATGTATACAACAATCAGGTATAGAATGCATAATAGTTAATATAATTATAAAAATAGTATTGTTTTTAATTACAAGTTTTTAGGTTCTCAAAAATTACGTGCAAGCTTATACTCGTCATTAATAGCGTTGATCAATCTTTTGGCCACTAATAGTCGTACACTATCTAATGGAAAATTTAAACAAAAATATAATTTATCTTCTACAAATCACCAGATTCTTGATTCTGAATCTATTAAGTTTATTAAGTCCTTAAACTTTGATCAGTATCTAAGTGAAAAGATTTTGGAAGTAATTTGTGTTGACTTAACATCTGGTCATGATATATGCAAAGTAAATAAATATATATAATCGTAAATTAGCATTTTGTTAAAAATATAATTTCTTTTTATTGATTTTAGGTTTTGTCATTTACATTATGTGAACTTTTGATTGATATTAATCCAAAACTAATAAGCTTTATATCTAATCGAGGTTATCTTAAATGTATTATATCTAGCCTTTTAGAATCTGATTCAGAACTTAAAGAATTGATTTCAACAAAAAATAAAACTTTGAAACCAATTTATGTATATGAAAATAAAATGGTAAATATTTTTGTTACTTTAATCTTCAACTACCTTTTTAAACAATATTTTGTACTGTAGAGTTTATTGAATAAAATTGCGACATATCCAACTGGTGCTGATGCTTTACTTAATCATCAAGCAATAGCATGTTTATCGTCTGTTAAAGCAATTGATGCTCATCCGTCCTTTGAAACAAGGTAATTAATACAATTTTTTCAAATTAATTAAAATATTTACTGATAACTCACTTTTTAAAAGTGCATTATGTATATTTATTTTGAAATATTCATATTAATATATTCCTATATTTTGTCAATTTTGATTCTAATGGTTATTAATTTTATTAAAAATTTGATATGTGTAGTTTCAAACGTTCTTTAAAAGAATTTATGCCGGATGAAGGTGATCGATATATGATGATATGTTCACCCGCAATGTGTTTATGTCAAACAGTTATAAGCACATTGGGAATTCAAAATATGACATCTATAATTCAAGTAATTCATTTTCAATTGTAAATTAAATAGAATAATTGAAATGTACCATATATTTAAGGTTGTCTACTACTTAATCAGTCATCGAGACACAGTGACAATTGCTCTTACTAATTCAGCACCATTATGTGAACAATGGTATCTTAAAGAAATTGGTCAATTAACATCATTATTTGTTAATGTTACTAACGATGGTAAGTATTAATAATTTATGATTACTGTTTATTTATTAATTTAATAAATATTTCAATACATATAATTAAAATGTATTTCAACAAATACAAATAAAATAATTACAGTATTATATTATTTTAATTTTTAGAAAATATATCAAATTGAATTGTTTTAAATATTAAAGTAATGTAATACTGTAACTATTATATATATATATATATATATATATATATATATATATATATATATATATATATATATTATAAAACTTGTTTTTTTACCTATGTAAACTTGGTAGAATTTACCACATCCTGATGTTTCTAAAATATAGCTAATTTTTTAATTAACAGTATTGCTTGAAACTTTTAATATGATAACTGTCAAGTAATGATTATAAAACATTTTACAATTATTAAATTTCTTACTGTTACTCTTAATCTAATCTAAATCATTTTAAATTAATGAACTAAGATAGTAACAAAGTATCTATATCAATTTTCATTTCAAACAATTATTTATATTATGGGTAAAACAATTCAAAAACCATTCTATAATTTTGGGATTGAAATTTAGTTTAATAAAATATCCATAATACTTTTTAGTTTAATCATATTGTTTTATTTATTATTTTTCATAAAAATAATTAAATATATGTAATTATTTTATAAATAGATACAAGCTCAGAAATAAATTCAAGTGGTGATAAGGATATTGCTGGATTATTTCATCATTACAGCGTTTTAATGCAAAAAGCCTTAATTAGATTTTCTGTGAATTTATCAACAATACGAGCAATTCGTAAAAAATGTTCTGAAGAATTTAGACCAAATGATGGTGAAGCAAATGTTACTTTATATTTGAGAGTGAGTTAATGATTTATTAAAATACAAAAAAATTTAATAACTATTATTTATTTATGGTTATGTCTATGTCTATTAGATAACATTGAACTTATTAAATTATGTATCAAACTTAATGGATGGTGGATGGGCTACTGGAGGACAGAAATTTAAAAGAAGAGTTTTGTATGTTTCTGTGTACACTGATCCTTTTAGTTTTACTTCTTCTGGTAAATAAGGTTAATTTTTATTTATTATCTTAATATTAATGTAACCTTTTAATTTCAGGTGATTTAAACCCATCTAACGAATTGTCAATGGGTACAATTGTTACAACAATGGTTCAAACTGTTGAACATTATTTCATGCAATTCAATACTAAAACTCTAGGTGAAAATAGAAAATCACCCATTCAAGTAATTACATGTTCATTTATATCTTTTTCAATTAATTTTTAATTTTAACAACTGTGCTATAAATTAGATAAGTCATATATGGTAGTGATATTTATCTCGAAATTTATGTTAGTTTTATGGAATAAAAAAAATGAGTGTTTATGTTAAAATATTAGTTAAACTATTTTTTTTAAATGGCTTTTGGAAATATTTTAAAATAAGTTTACATTATAGTTATATAATTTGTTATTTTAATATGAAAATAATTAATTTTTTATAAGAAAAGATTTTAATAATTAAAAAATGATTTATTTTGATCGCATTGTGCAAGATAATAATTTATTTTATTTCTAGTTGTTTGGTGAAAAAAATAATGATTCTGAAATTGATAACAAAGATACAGATGGTGACCAAAGTCAACAAATACTTTGTAAACAAATTGTGGAAGTTTGTCTTTATATTTTATGGGCTCATACAGATTTCTATTTCATGCAATGTCCTGTTCAAAATTCTCATCGTCCTAAAGGATTAAATCGTAAGTGCAGTTATAACCTTCCAATGGTAACAGTGGTGATAAGTAACTCCTCTTGGAGATATTTTTTTATTATATTATTGTGACTAGCTGAAGGTCTAAAATGAATAATTTTTTAAAGATTTAACTATAATTCTTTGATTTAGGTTCAGGTAGTTCAAATAATTCAAACCAAGATGATGACGATGGCATAACACCTGATGAATTAAAAGAGTTGAGACAAGGTTTGGTGAAGGTGTTTAATGAAGCATTCCTTGAAAAACTTTTCACAATAAATGAAGTCAGTATTCATGAAGTAGCATAGCAATATTTTTTAACAAAGATCTGTTATGCAGTACACACATAATGTTTAACCCATACTTGGTTTTCTGTCTTGGTTTATACCATAGAATATTTACAATTAATATATCCAAACAGTTAAGATTAATGTTCAGTTTGAAAAGTTGCAATATAATTTAATCAATACATTCGTCATCACTATGTTCAGAAACTGAAATTGTATTGTATTAATTTTTAGTTCCTTTTTAAGAAATACATATTTTAAATTTGTTTAAACTATTTTATATATTTTCTGGTTTTACATAAAATTAAACCCTTTACCCGAGTTCATGTTAAATATTCTAAATTCTATTATAGATTTGAACGTTTTTTAAAATTAAATTAAAGTACCCTATGTAATAGGTGTTTTTAAATGAAAATCATTATTTGAGCAAAATTGTTTTTTAAAATGTAACCTTATATTTATTTAGTTTTTTCTGATAAAAACTAAAAATTAAGCTTACAAAAATATTACATTTATTTTAATGGCATTGTACATAAGATATTTATTTGTATTTTTTGTTTATTAAAAAAAAATTAATTATTTATATTTTGTTACAGAACAAATCCGAAGACAGTTTTGTACAAGTGATGGTTCACAGGATCAAAAAACTCTTACAATTTGTTAGCTCATAATACTTAAGTAGTTAAAATGAAGTCTTTTTGCTTTTATTTATTTTTGTACATTTATATAGGAATTTTAATTTTTTTCCATTTACAGTTATATAAATATTTAATGTATACAATACAATTACAACTCAAAGACTCAATTTTGTATTTTTTATATATATACAATATTATAATAGAAAAACAACATTTCCCTGTAAAAAAACTACTCTAAAAATTAATAATTTGAAAGTCTTAAAAAAAGTTCTTTCATTAAAAATAAAATAATAAATAAAAACAATTATTATTTTCAATTTACTAAATTATTATTTTTTAAACAATTATTTGAAGAAAATAAAGGGAAGGAAATGGCAGAAATAATCCACATAAAATCCAAAGGGCGATTGATAAAAATAACAAGTCCCAACAGTAATTGGCTTTACAAAATAGTCGATTGAATAAAAAAAAAACAAAACTATTCAACATTTTTGGAGATCACAAATAAATGTTTTTTAAAAAAAACCATATATTCATTTTTTAAATTATCCATAAATCCAGTTTTGTTTTGAAAGACTAGCAGCGTTTTTTTTAATCTACAGAAAAAACTATTAAGTCTTATCTGGTGGCCCAGCGATTTCTATATCATCCAATTCGCTAGGTGAACTTTCATGTTTAGTTAAAGGAATGGCATCGATAAATTCTGCAACAGTGGTTTCAATACGACGTAGCCATGACGTACGTTCATCTTCATCTTTTTCATCCATATCATTTATGTCATTTCCATCTAGTAAGATAAATAAATATAATTAGTCAATGTACAAATATTTAAATTAACACAAAAACATGTAAACAATGACAGAAACATTAACATACAAAATCAATTAAACAAAAATTTTCTTTTTCTTTTTATATTAATTTTAATATTTTTCATTTATCAAAAACATTTTCATGGATTTTTGAAAATAATTAGTATACAATATGTAGTTTGTTTCTCAATAGTATTTATAACCATACAATTATTTGGAGATCAAAATATAAATCTATTTATTTTTTTATTTTTATTATTAACTATCTAATTATTAATAGGTATAATTTTATGCTTTAATAACTAAAAATTATTCGTTTTGACAAAATAATTTGTATTACTTCAATGGATTAAGTATGTAATAATTTATTTTGTTTAGTTATTAGCTTCATATACATATAACAGTAAGATATCAGTTTACCAGAAGATGAAAGGCAAACTTTGTCTAGTAAATTCTGAGCTGCTATTTTAATGTTGCTTAAAACAGCTGTGAGTTCATGTACAGGAGGTTTAACTAATGAACAAACTCTTAAAGCCCTTAGATTGGACAACATCCTTTTTTCCGTTTCTAATTCGCCCAATTTTTCCAAATCATTTGGCAAATTGAATATAACACTCTCTAATAATTCAAAAGTGTGGTGCGAGAGTACACTAGCTGCCATCTATCAAAGTATTAATCGAAATACATATTAATAATAGATAGTTAATTAAATTTATTATTAAAAATTACCTCTGGGAAAAACATTCTAACAAAATCATATATTATGTCATCATTCAAACTGAGGCGTTCTTCAATAAGTGTGGATTCCAAGTAATCCACAAAATAATTATTTTTGGATAATAATCTTAAATGTGGTAAATTAGGTCCCTTAAATCACAATTAAAAATCTATTGATTAGAAACAATGAAAGAAAATGATAAAATAAATTTTTTTAAATGTACTTACACTCATACTATGGATGTCAAGCCAAAACTTTGGAAAATATGTATGATGCAGTGGAATAGATTCATATCCAATCATCGCATTAAGTGCTACAAGAGGTTCAGTCAAACAGTCATTATTAACAGCAGTGCGGCACATCACATCAATAAAATCATGATAAGGTGCATAAAATGCAGATAATTCTGCATCGTAATGTGGATCACAGCCCTAAAATAATGCATTTACATTTGTATATTTAGTACAATTGTTAAAATGTTGTCTAAATTTTTATTTACTTTAGTTAAATCTAATTGATTATGTGTCAAAGCCATTTGTACCATGGGCCTGATAGGTCTAGTATTTGATTTTAAACTAAGCATGGGTACTTTATGTCCTCGGCGAGGGAAATAGGGACCAATAGGCATACCATTATTACTATCCATACAAACAGCATGACAATGTGTCAAAATTGGTTGAAGTACATTAATAACTTCGATTGGCATTATTACAACAAGAACTTTTAGTAAATCTGAAACATAGTAAATATTGTTTAGGCATTAGAACAACAAATTAGTTTTATGCAAAATAACTACATAGGTATTTCTAACTTTTAATATTAAAGGAATAAAATTACTTTATCTGACAACAATATGCTATTGAAAATTCTACCTCAATATGATTACTGGTTAAGTTAATAGAACCAGGGTCAATTGAGTAATTAATTAAAATGAAATATTTATGTGCTACTGGAACTTGTTATACAATAATTTTACTGTGATTTATAATGAAACAAAATTTATTATGAGTTTATTGAAGCTTTCATGGATTGGAAATTTATTATCCATGTGATTTTCAGAAATATTCATGTTGTGGTTTTTATTTTTCTGACCTTTCAAAATGTCAGATAAATAAAAACCATGACATGGATATTTCCGAAAATCACACAAATAATAAAATTTATTTATAGAAATAAAATGTTATTCTGACATCATTCACAAATTTGTTTATTAATTATTAATTATTTTAAATTTTAATATTTTTTGAAATGATTATTTACCTAATACTGATTGTCTCATTTCCTTAGGATTGTAAGTATTAAGTAATGTAACCAGTTTTCGTAACAAATCTGGCCATTCTTTGTATGTCAATATTACAGTACGTGGAGTTTCTTTTTCAGCCAATTTTTTCTGTTCATGACTTTTTTGTAAACACTTAGTGATATCAACAATTAAAGTTAACATATCAATTAAATCACCAGTTACATGGCAAGCAGTAGCTTCATGGTACATACCATGTAATGTTTGAAAACCCTAAAATATCGTTTATTAGTTAATAAATAATATTAATTTTTTACTTATAAATTAAATTCTTACTTCAAAACACATTTCTAAGCCACGATTAAGAATAAAATATAATTTATCTTCATCATTTTCCAAAAGAATTTTAGAAACTGGTATTAAAGTACCCCAACCAGCTTTTCCATCTAAATGTGACAAATATAATTGTATTGTTTCTTGTCTATATTGATCAATTTCAATAATTTCCTGATCAGTTGAATCTGGATATTTCTTAATAAACAATTGTAGTAATTTAAATAATTCATCAACAGCCTAAATAATAATTTGAAAAAATAGAATAGAATACATTAATAAAAAATTTAAATTATTTTAATATTTTAACAATTAATCAACTTACAGCTGCATACTGAGTAGGATGAGGAGATATATTCTTGAAAGCCCAACAAATATTTTGATGGCCAGCTAATTGTCTAGAAAATGTTCTAGAATGTTGACAGCAGATTCTTAAAAGGCCATAATATGCTGGTAACATGGTACGATTGAAAATAACTACATCTTGGTCATCATGATCAGCTCTAAAATAAAATGCTCATAAATTGATCAACTTTACTATTATTATTACAAATTCCTATTTAAATTACTTACAATATGTAATTGAATGCTATATTTTTAACAAAATATGGGTCTTGTAAAAGTGTTTGGACATTTTCTACACAGTCTGATAATACGTTATAGAATAACATCAATAAGCTTTGTTTATTATGATGTATTGGCATAGCTGGTTCGGAAAGTTTAGGGTGGAATAATTGCCAAAGCTCAACCAGATGTGGTCCAAACTAGAAAAATAAACAAACCAGATTTGAAAATAACTTACATATAAATTGTCATGTATACTGTGTATTTATAAATAAATATTTCATTTAGTCTTAGATTCTGGTAAAATATTATGTAAACAATTTGACTATATCAAAAAAGATTAACTTGAAATCATTATTATACAATAAATCCAATTAAACATCTTAACAAATTATTTAATTTTATTATTTGCCGTTTCTAAGTATAATTTTAAAAACTATAACATTGAACTATGATTAAATTTGTTGTAAACTCAATAAACATTAAAACAAATTAATTTTTATAAACAATTTTACCATTAACTTTTCTGTTCTTGATACCAAAAAGTAATTGAGCAAAACAAAGTAAGCTGTTAATTTAGAAACTCCATGTTGAGTTGTATCTGTATATTCTTTAGCCATTTTTAAAAGATTTAAAAGAAATTTGAATATTTCATGCAGCGTTTCTTTTGCATCTGATGCCAATAAAACTTCTTTTTGTAATGTACACATTCCACGCGCTGATCTATATGCTTGACGAAATTGAGTATTTGGAACCAATGACACTAATAACATACTAGCAGCTAAAAAGTAACATTTTAATTAATGGTTAATACAAATAAATTTAATATAACACATTTTTTTAGTAAAACTATTATTTAATTAATTATTGTTCCATCCAAAACAATGATCACCAGTGCTGCAATTAGATATGAAACTGGTATGCAAGTTTTATTAGAAGGCCTGAAATTCATATATTATATAGATTTGAAATTTTTTACACACATAATAAAGATTCGTAAAATGTCTATGTTATTTATGGTATTGTAAATTTTATTACATAGAGTCAAAGTTAATATAATTTCAATAAATTCATTTCGGGGCCAATGTGCAATGCATACCTTGCATACCGGGTAATTGCTGCACTGGTCACCCTACATATAAAATTAAAATATAATGGCAGATCTTGTAAACTATAAAAGGCGTATGCTCTAACAATTTTTAAATTTTGGCTAGTTTGATTTGATTTTGGAAAAGCCTAAAGATTCCTTGATATCTCTTCTAGATATATACCGTGGCACTTTTTAAAATTTGAACAATTCCAACATCAATTTTATTAAACCTACTTTACTCACTTCATGCATTTTTAGTTTATGCATGTATGTTAAAAAGCATTATTTAAAGAGAATACCTCGGTTATTCTCTAGAAGACATTAACAATTTATTGAATGCTTTTGTAGAATTAAAATTAAATGAACCAAAGTCTCACAATATTGCCAAAATACAAGATCTCCAAACTATACTTTTTTCACCACAAAGAGCTGCCTTAAGTAAGCCGGATAGAATACTTCCACAGGAAGGATCTGGCTTGTAAACAGAGGATTAGGCATGTTTATATACAGTTAGATTAACTTGAAAATACTAATGATATTTAAAAATGTTTAAAATCAGTTTTAACAATTTTTTAATATAAATTATGTAATTAAGAAGAGTAAATAAATATTGTTTTAAGTGAATAATTAGAAAATAATTTTGACTAAACTGATAATGCATGTTTACAGATATTTGGTTCTTACCCCAGGGATAAAGGGGTTTTTAAACTTAACCAAATGAGTACATTTTTTTAGTACAGTATTAAAAATATATCAATTATATTTAATTTCTTGTAAAATATTAGAAAAATTAATTTGTTTATACATTTAAAAACAAAAATCTACTTGAAATCATAATCCATAGAATTGTACTAAGAAAGTGTAAATGAAACAAGATGAGTGTCCAAAATCAGAACTACCACCCCTTTTTTAAAATTTTTGTTTACAACTAAATACACTAGAAATGTTATTTATTTAGTTAATAAAACCATTACTAAATATAATAAAATTCTAATATATTCTTTTTACTATCTGCATCTATAAGACTGAAAATATAAAATACTAATATTTTAATAAAAAACTGATGACTAAAGATTTAAAAGTAATAATACTAACCTGAGCGAACTCGAGCATTTCCATGTGCTAACAAAAACCGTTCAACCCATTTATCCATACCACTAAGTACCCAAGCAGACACTTGTTTATTACGAGGGACTTGAAGACCAAGCCAATCTAATGCTACTTGGGGGCCACTTTCAGTAGACTGCCATAGATGTTTTAATATGAACTCTGTAAAAGGCGGTAATCCGCCATTACCACTGATACTTCCATCAGAAAGTAAAGTTAACATTTTGAAAAATGGTTGAGTAACCTAAAATAAAAACATTTTTTAATCATTTTTTGTATATTTGAATAAACACACTTACTTCAGAATTATTAACATTCTTCTGGATAATATTTAGAATTTGGTTAATAATTTCATTAGCAAGTAAAACATTTTTCTGAGAGGAATCATTTCGACATAAAGAGAATATAAGATTTTTTGTCATATGTAAATTTGTATTATCTTTGATTTGTTGAATAATAAATGGGAACCCCTGAAATTATTAATTTAATAGTTAAAAATAATGTAGTCTCAGAATAGATTATATAAATTAAATATCAAAAAAAGTTACCTTCATTCCTTGTAAAACATACAAATCGGCATCTGACAGTTCTAATTGACCACTAATATTTCGAGATTTTTCTACCAATGAAACTACAAGGGCAATTAATTTATCAAGAGATAATGGTGGCTTGTTTCTATCTGCAGTTGCCATTGGAATCATTTCTTCTTCTTCATCTTCACACTCAACTCCATTAACATTAGGATTATCACTCTATGAATTACAAATTTTATTGAAAACATCGTTAAAATATAATAACTAATAATGCTTACAAATTCATGTCCTTTTAAACCTAAGTAAAAATTCACAACGGTTGAAATACATTGAATAGCTATAAGAAATTTGCTTTCTTCGTCACCTAATTTACTGAACTCGTGTAACAGTGCAAAATATTCAGTCATATTACGAATAAAATGTTTAATATTTTGTTCCATCTGAATAATAAAAATTTAGTGAATAAATTAACATATACTTATATATTAGTAGTATACTTTAAAAATTATTTGAATTTTAATAATACAGAAAACCCAGAAAATACTTACTAGAGATACAACTGTACGGATAAATGAAGTTAAACATGATACACAAAGTTTCATATGTTCACTATTATCATCATTGTCATTGAAAAAACAAATATATGGCCTGCAATAAATAAAATAAAGAAACATCAAATAAAATTAATATACATAACACATTATAAACAAAATGTCCTACAAAGATTTGATAAGTAAAAAAACTTTTGTTCTATTCATATACACATATTTTAATATTATTATTCTACTCATTGATAGAATTCTATTCTACGATTATTGTATTTTTAATATTTTCACAACTAAAAATAACTTTTTTGCAGAATACAAAACAGTCATATTACAAAATATTTTTATTTAAATTTAATTGTTAATTTTATGAAAAATCAATTTCTTTCCATAAAACAATTCTAATTAGATCACATCATCTCACTAGCTGTCTGGGTTTTCACATATACCACTAATAATATTAATTGATATTTTCATAACTTTAAAAAAATTGTAGAAAATTAACAATTTAAAATTTAAATAAAAATGTCTAATATCAAAAAATTGTGAAAAGAAAGAAACTTTAAAATATTTAATAAAACAAGTTTTTGCATTTGTTATAACACAATGGGACACCTGTATATACATGTACCAATTGAAATTTTTATCATTCAATTACTGAATTTAATAAGTAAATAAAGTAGTAGATTTAACTCTCAACTTTATCTCTTTAGAAAATAGTTTCTCCTCATTTATATCCAATTTTAATACCAGTTTCTGTTCTTGATTACCTTTTAACTTCCTTAATTACTAAATTTGATCAAAAGATTTTAAATGTCTATACATTTGATAGTTAATATATTACAAATTAGAGTTAATACTCTATATTTAATTTGGATATCATGTATATTATAATATAATGGGCTATAAAATTGCTAAAATATGCATTTGATTATAAAATATGTCCATTATTTTTTGTATATAAATTTTAAAATATTTATAAGTATTTAATATTCTCTTACCTAATACGCTGAATTACATGCATACACAACTTAAGAAATGTCTGTCGTATAATTTGATTTGGACATTTAATAAGAATTTTAAGTGGCCACCATCCATCAGAGCCCATTTGTTGTAAAAACCACTCAGAGCCAGATTGTGAAGAACTAAACTGTTTAGTTAATAATTCTGTCCATTGCAGAATAGTAGACTGTAATTTTAGAATTCAATAATAAGTCAACATAAATATAAGATGATAACAATTCTAAAATTTCTAAAAAGTACATACTCGTTCTTTAGCATGTATATATGTTTCTAGAAAAAAAGCTGAAGTCAACTTTGTGGCAAGTTCAGCTAATTCTTCTGTATCTTCTAAGGATTGTGGAATAAAAGCACATATTTGCCACATAAATCTTAAAAATAATGATTTAATTTTAAACATGATATAGTGATAAATAGAACACTGAAAAACTTACTGGAAATAAGCACTTTCAAAAATATTTTTATCTTGCAAAAATTGTCTATTATCTCGCCAAATCCATTCTTCCAATTCACTGCTTAATTTTATAGGTGGACAAATTTCTACATCATTAGAAATATTATGTTCTTCCATTTCTGGATCAGTTGGCTTAACAAGTTCATAAAATAACATATATGCGCTGTTTGTTTTTTCAAAACTTAAGTCCATGTACTTGTCTGTTACTGAATCATAGGTTTTACTCTAAAAATAAAAATTATTGTATTGAGCATTCTGATGAGTATATTAATTTTAAATTTATTTATATATAATATATTACTGTCATTTCTCCACCAAAACATTCAGCTGCTAATTGATTAGCATCAAATAATTTTACTTCAGCATCATTGAATAAATACCATTGGTCAGTACTTGGAGTTTGAGATCTATTTGTACGTTCACGATTTCGTATAAAACTATAATAATGACCACCGTCTGCTGTACCTGTATGAACTGTGACGCCAATAAGTTCATATTGATAATTTTCTTCTTCTCGCTCTGTTCCTTCATTTTCATTCATTTCTTTTTCTTCAAGATAATGCTGAGGCATCAAATGTTTTTCAACATACCCAGACATATCAAGTATCATTGGAAATGAAAAGTGAGTGTTTACTTTTTCTTTCATCATGGTGACCATATTAAATGTATACCTCATTGTATTAAAACAAAGAATTTGGGGTAATTTCTTGAAACAAGCTCTGAAATTTGAAATTTAGATTTAATATACAATATAGACAATGATATGTGAAACTTATTGTGTATAAATCACTTTAGTACAAATCCATGTTGTAATATTTTAATTTTGAAATCTATGATAAATAAAAAAAAAAACATTTAAAGCGGAGTTTTTTGCTTACATAAGAATGGTTTGGATTTTGTTAAAAGCTGCAGTCATAAATTTAAGTACATTTTCAATTGTATATTTAAAATAACTCAAAAATTAATTTTTTTTCTTATTACAACACCATCCGTATTTAATTTACAATCTAATCTTAGAGCTTCATGAAAAATTTGTTGTCTTATAAGGGTTCATGAGAATAAAATATTTGAAATTAAAACTAATAACACTTTAGCTCCGCTCAAAACATAATGACATAAGGTTCTAATTACCTCTTTTCTGCGCGAACTTTCTTCTCGCACTGAGAACAAGTATACATATTATCTCCATCTAAAGTGTCCTTTAATGTTACTTCATCAAGAGACTCATATAGATTTCTCATATCAGCTACTTGACATCTTACAGTATAAAACTCCTCTAATGTTCTACTAACATGATCACAATCCTAAATGTTTAGAAGAAAATAATTATATATATATATATACACACATAATACCCATTTTAAAGTTTGATTGATTATAAATGTGTAAAACTACAGAAAAGTTTTAAAAATATATATAAAACAGCAAGTAATCACATAAAATTTTTGAAATAGAATTTATTAATTTTTTTTATGTAGTAGATAAATAACTAATTATTTTACTTAGAATTATAATTTAAAGTTATTATTTAAATAACTTATATAAATTAAACATATAACAGTAGATAAATTTCAATTAATCAAAATTGTATAATATTTAATAATAATCACTCTTTATTCATTAAAAAAAAATTAATTAAACTTGTTTTATAAACTAAGTAAATGTACAATAAATTGTAATAATACTAACCAGTGAAACAACATTATTGCTAATGACACCTCCAAATAGAGTTTTAACAAGAGATTTTAATTCAGGTGTCATTTCTTCAAGTTTAGATACAAGATCGATAAAAAATTCTGCCATATCCTTTTGCTCCCCAGTATTCAACAGTTGGTGATCCATTGTATAAACTTTACAAAAACTACGAGGATTATAAGTTTTTCTTTCACTTTCCTATAATAAAATATAATAAAACATAAACATGTATTTATATAGAATAAAAACTGTGTGATTTATAGAATAATTATAACCATTACATATAGAAAAAATATATATATATATATATAAATTGTTAAATTATTTTAATAAGTTAAACCACAAGCAAGCTTTTTGACAAAAATATGAACAAATTTTGGTACTGAAATTAAACAGTTATAATGTATAAAATGGTCATTGAATGTAACTCCTCCTATTATCCTATTCTAATAGATATTTTTATTTAATCATTTGACCAAGAAAGAATATTTGTGTGACAACTGTTTCAATTTTTTATTTAAATTATAGTAATTGTTGGTTACCATATAACAGTTTTCATTATATATTGCCATTATTCTATATACTAAAAGAAAATAATTCTCAATTTTAAATTTACAAATGGTTTATTCTTATTAGTTCGTACTTCAAATAATATTCATAGCAATGAAACTAACTAAAATCTCTTAGTGTACAACCAATATTTTTTTTTCACTTTCAATTCAAAATCTGTCACTTTTAAACATAGTTGAATTTAACAAAAGTTTACTAGTATTCAACATTTAAAGATTAAGAATGTATTACTAATTCAATTTTTAAAACTAATTATTTATATTATTAAATCAACCATACCAACAAATAAGCAAACATTCGTTTTAACTCTACTAATATAGATGCGTGTTTATTAGATTCATCACATTTTGCTTCAAGTATAGATCGTCTTGCTTGTGGCATCATAAATAAATGCTGCATACATGACGCCATGTAACAAGTAGCACCAAGGTTTGTTAAACCCACATATCCACAATTAGATCGACCATCATCATGAGGCCAATAATCCCATAAATATGGAAGACGATTTATGTCTATAAATGTTAATCAAATTAATATTTTTATAATAATTATTAATTTATAAATTACATTCATTAATAATAATAAATAAAATAAACATTAAACTTATTTATTAACCTAAATATTTACCATTACTATGCTGTTCTAATAATTTTTTGTATAAATATTCATAGTTTTTAGGAGTTTCTTTTACTAATTCAACCAATAAATCATAAGCAGAAGAACGTGCACTTTCAGATTTACATTTAGGCAACTGTCTATTTTGAGGGTCTGGCAATGCAAATAAAAACTCAAAAACCTAAAAATATTAGTGATAGTATTATTATAGTTATAATTATTTTTTAAAATATGATTATACTTACTGTGTCCAAAACTTTATGACTGTGTTTACTAAACTTAAAAGGTGGTTTATGTCCCAATATATTGGACATTAAATTTAAAAGCCCAATCAAACCATCATCTTGAAGGCCACTATAATGTGTCTCAATAAAATCTCTAGTAGCAATTGATTCCCAAACACGTACTGCCAATGTCTCAATATCAATAATACATTTTGATGGAAATTTAATACTTTCTAAAATAAAATATAAATGATATAATTACTCAAATAATGAATTTATACATTTTACCTTGAATGATATCATTTGGTAAACAATTGACAAGTCGACACATAAGCCAAAAATAGTCTCGACAAGCAGGTCCATAATTAAGTTTATCTTCGTCAGTTATTCTTATTGAGTTCTAAAATGAAATAGAAGTTATCATAGTAAGATTTTTAAATTTAAAATTGAATTTACTAACTTCTTGTCTTATTTGTGGTTGCATGCATTCAGCCTTATCAAGGAACTTGATTAACTGCGATAATAGTAATGTAGCAGCAGTACGATTTGCTGGGGGTACAGCACAAAGTCGATATAAAGCAATACATATTTCATGTCTAACTAATGGATCCGGATCTTCAAGAACAAGATTGCAAAGCCACATCGAGAAATGATTAGATTCCAAAAGTGCCTCACAAATACCATTTACACTATGAGACCATGACAAAACCAAAGTCATTAAGAAATGAATAACCTGAGCTCGACCCCAAAACCCAGTTTTTATCTCTTTTGGATGTCCTGGATAGGATAATTCATTTAAAATGCTCATTAATCTTGGTATAACTAAATCTATCTTCATAAGTTTTAACATTTCCTTAAAATAAAATAATTAATATAACAAAATAATATATATTTTGAAAGATTTAATAAGATTAATTACTTTATTAAGTTTTGGCACAACAAGATTAGCTTGTTTTTTAACATGTGCTTTTCTTGGTCGAAAATAAGGATCAAAACCTAATCCTTCAAACTGATCTAGTTGTCGTCTGTCATTTGGTGACACACCAAGTTGGCATAGTAATTTAAGTAAATGAGCCAAGCAATCTTGATGCCATTCACTGTTACCCTGAAGTGAACCTAATGTGTTTTTATAATATTTTTATTTTGAGATGTAGTCATTAGAAAAAATACATTTTAACTTACCAGACAACAATATAGTAAAAAGATGTTCTAAACCGCCTTTTTCAATAAAACATTCTCCCCATGAACTACCAGATGCACCATTTATTGATATCTAAAAAATACATATTTAAAGAACTTCATACAAATATTCTTATATCATTAAAGCATACCTCCTCTAATAATAATTCGTCTTCATCACAATTCTTTTCTACACCCATCTGAACTAATGATTCAACAATGTATAATGAATACATTAATTTTTGTAAATTTGATGGATCTAAATCTCGTTTTAACCAAATTTGACATTCATCTTTTGTTTCATGAGTTGGGTAATGAGTAAAACATTCTAACATACAAGGACTTGTTGGGAGTATAGTTAATATATCCCAAACAGTTCTTGATAAAATTTGAGCTCTTGAATGTAGTAGTTCATTCTATAAATATCAATAACATATAAACTATATAACTAAACAAATATAATTTATTAATTAAAGTTAATAAATTGTTAACATTAAAAAATGTAGAGTATTAGAAATGAAGAATAAGAAACTTTATAACACACACCTAAATTGACTTTACAATTACTTTACACAGTATACATGTTACAATAAACACCTTATACTTTATACTCTATATTTTTTGTAAGTCAAACTAATAAATTAATTAATCATTTCTAAATTTAATTAAAATTATAATTAGTAATTATTTGTATATTTATATACTAAAATATTTCGATATGTCAAACATATAGAATATGTTTAAAGATGAATATATTTGTTTTATTAATACATAATTTTTTTTTTAGATTATATAAATATTATATTCATTTAAATAGTACCCAGTTTTTATTATAGAAACATACAACAAGCATAGATAACCCTGGTGACTGAATATATAATAATACATTTAAGCCACCTTGTTACAAACCCATTTTGATGCATTAGTATTTTAAGTAAAACATAAATTGATTACTTCTTCTTCATCAATTGTTTTCATTGATCCAAGGGTATTCATTAGTCGAAAAAGAACTTCAAAATTCTTAGGTCGTAAAAGCAATAAAGTAGGTGAACTTTCTTTGGCGGGTACAAATTGTACAGACCCTGATAAATCTTGATCACCAAGTTTCTTTTTACGAGGAGTACTTAATGATAAATATATGATCTAAAATAAATTATAAAATATAAATGTCTAAAATATATTATCTAGATTATTATTAAATTATATACTTGGTTATCTTTTAATCCAGTTTCTTGAATAGTTTTTTCATCAAAATCTTGTGTTATTTCTTGTCCTAGCGCAATCATTCTTATACTACCATCTGTAGGTAATTTTTGAGAAACTAAATTATCATACTGATTCTCCCACCAGTGAGCAATTTCAGCTCTCATATCAGCTATATAATCTGTACTAGGCATATCAAGAGTTAACTTTTCATCCAACATGGCAGGGCTAATGTTTAATCTAACAGTTGCAGCATTTTTATCATTTTGGATTACATGGCTTATAATACCATGTCCTTCTAAAGTCCATTTCCTTAAATGATAGGCATACTTTCGCTTAAATGTTTCTAAGTGAGTTTTCAATAATAACAAAGCTCGTTGTATACAAAGAAGACTAGATTCTTCATTATCGTTCAAAGAATCTGCAGCTACTGACAAATTTGACACACATTCACTAATAAATTTGTCTTCTCTATCAAGTTGTAAATTCATCATATAATAGTTATTTATATACTGTATTGCTGCCATGCTTACATCTAAATTAAAATTAATTAAATATTTTAATTAAAAAATTTATATTTTATGAATACAATAGAACATACATGTAGAAATATATTTTGTTATTTGAAATATTCAGTTACTGAAAATATATATAGAGGTTTTATTGTATTCATTATTTAGTAATTTTCATACAAACCATTATTAGATGCCTTTAAAGCAATTCTTGATAGATGCTCCATAGCAGCTGCATGTCCATTTCTTGCTAGTAATAAATAATCACTAGATACTTGTTGTTGGGCCATATTACATAATTGAGTAAATAAACTAAGAGCAGTCATAGTATAACTTTCTGGAGCTAATGATAACAATTTCTCACAGTATAAATGTGTTAATGTTTCAACATTAAACGTGTGTTGTTCACGACAACGGACTTGTCGTAATAACCAATTAAATAATTCATCTCGGCAAATTTCATCAGATACTAAACAATTCCATAGTGTATCCAGCTCATCAATAGTTAATCTAATAATTCAAATGTTTAAATCAATATAAAAATCTTACTAAAATATTTTACTTACTTAATAGTATCTGGAAGTCCAATTGATGAATATATATGAGTCAAAAATTGTAATCTAGCTTCTATATGAATTTGGTGAGAATAAAATCCGAAATCTTCAAATAAATTATCAACATGTTGTTTACAGTACTCCCGAAAATTATTGAATACTCGATCAATCATACTATGATGTTTAACAGCCCAAAGGGTCACTTGGCGAGTATCCATTCCCACATTTAAGTTAGCTAATGAGGCTCCACGAAACTGATGAAATGATGCAAATAACTTAGGTAATAACCTTAATGATATAACTACAGATCTAAAACAAACAAAAAATTAAAATATAATAGCTTAAAACACTGTTCCATAAGAGATTATGCTAAATCTAAATCTATCAATATCACAGTCAATGACCAACTGGAATAATGAAAAGCCTCAATAACTGATAGTTAAGCGAGAGATGTGCAAAAGCTGATCAATTTTAGTCAGGCCACAGCACGTTATTCCGTAGAACTGAGTGATTAAATATACATATATATAATTGAGTAGGAATCGTCTCATCATTGATCAGATAATATAAAGTTATAAAACAAATTTAATAGTTATCTATTTCAATGATTACAAATGTTCTTAGATAAATTAATTAATTTATCAAAAAAATAAATGTAGTTGTAAAAAAAAAAATAAAAAAATAAAAAAAAATACTACTAATAAAAAGTCTATAAAATAGAATATTATAATTTAAAATAAAACTTACTTATTTTTTTGTATGTTGTCTAAACAGCCTTCAATGAATTTCATTCTGATAGTACGATCAGTATTAAAACATACTAAATTAAATAATGCTTTCTCTGCTTCCAAAGCTAATGATTCACCTAAAAGTGTCTGAAATTGAATAATTAAAATATATATATAATAATTATATTTCATAAAATAAAAGTAGTGAAATAGCAAAAAAATAGTTATTACCACATTAAGGTATTTTAGGCAAGAAACTCAAATTAAAATATTTAGTATCAATATATCATGTTATAAATTAGTATCAAAAATTTTTTATATTACTTTAACAGATAAACTTATCAACAAGATATTACTAATACTTATATAACCATTATATTTAATAAATGTAATTATTTTGTATGAAAACTATTATTGATTGTCATATGAATATAAAAAAAAATTATACTAATATAAAATTTTCTTACGATATTATCATCTTGAAGTAAATCCCATAGTAATGTTGAACCTGGTTTACAAACATTTTCTATGTTGAACTGATTAGATATTGTTGTTGTTATATTTTGAGTACAAGGATGCACACTTTTATTTGTTTGGAAATTAGAATGGAATGCCATATGATTTAATTGCTGTGTTGACAAATGAGTCTGGGCACGAGCAGCAAGTTGCAACAATTCTTCATCACAGCCTGAATCTTCTCCATCAAAATCAGCCATATTTTTGTCAGATTTATTTGACATACGAGATGACATGCTATTCTCATCTCCGCTATAATCTTCTAGCATTTGTCTACTTATAAGGGTTGATGGTACTTGCTGGTCTGATGAAGCTTCAATAGGTGATATACCAATTTCCATGGCTTCTATTGATTCACTATCTTCATCTTCAATATCTTCATCTTCTTCATCCTCATCCTTCATCCTCATCCTCATCATCGTCCTCATCATCATCATCTTCACCATCAGACTCCGAGTCCGTACAATCAGGTCTAATGCATCTCATTTTAATAGTGCGAATTTTTTTATCTAAAACAATAGGAAAACATTTATTTTAATAATAAAAGTTAATATAATAATAATATATAATTTACGGTTATTAATTTTTCCTCTAGGTTTTTGAAGTTTGTTTCCTTTCACTAATTTACAATGATTAGTTTGAACTTTATCGGAATCTTCATCACTAGAATTACATGGTTTCATAACCCTCATTCTTGAATCTCTAATTTCTTTTTTACAATGCCTTATTTTGCACATACCCATTGGTTTAGATGGTCTAACAATATCTTTTTCATTGATATCAAAATCATCATCTAATTCTTCAATTTTTGCTCCTTCTACAACCAAAGATTCTAAAAAAAGTGATTAAAAATATATAGTTCTATATTGTAATTTTTCATTTAAAATATTTACCATTATCAGAATAAACGAAAATATTGTCTTTTTTAGGTTTTTTTCTAGGAGTTGGACCATCACTCATATCACTTCGTTCCTCACTTGATTCACCTTCAGAATTACTATTAAGACTAGCACTATTTTCTGATGTACTCATATCATTAGATCGATTTATTCTATGACTGTCATGTATATTTACAATCCTTGACATTTTTGGAATGGAAAATTCATGACTTCTTGCAGTAGTTGCCATACTTGACCAAATAAATTTTGTAAGAGCTGATGCTAAAAATAAGCTCTAGAAAACAAAATATGTTAATACATTTTTTTAAACTTAAAATTTGTTGATGTATCAATTTACTTGTTCAGTATGCTCTTTTGGTTCTAATTTTCTCAGTAAATGATATAAATGTAATACGGGAGTTGGTTCTAAGTGTTTAATAAAACCAGGCAATAAATCAAAAACTTGTTTACTACAATGTTTTAACTGTGCAGCTTGCCAAATAGTATCTATATGTTCATTGGTAATCTTACCTTCTGATGCTAAAAAGTTAAGTGTAATACTACATTGTTTAATTACCTGAAATATAATTGTGTCAATATAAAAATTCGATATTTATTATAATAAACATCTTATTTTAATACAAAACTTACTTCAACATGTAAATTTGGCCCAAAAACGTGAGATATAATTTTACGGTGTACAAGCCAAGTTGCTAAATTGTGTCCAATTTGTTCAATAGTAACCATGTCATTAGATTGAGATGATGTAGACAATGTTGCTGTAGTTACATGAACAAGTTCATTTAAAGATCCTATATGACTATTAATTTGAGATATGCCTGCCAGCCTCATTGTCAGTGTTGGTGATGTAAAATATTTAAATGCCAATTCAAGACCATCTTTATCTAAATTTGAAGTATGGCCATCCTTGTTTGAACTCCACATAAAATCTATTAAAAATTAGTAATGAACTAAAATTTACTTTAGGTACTTGAAAAAAAAAAATTACCAGCCATAGTTTTAGCTGCAGGAGTCCTCAATTCTTTATCAGTTAAATTGCACATAAATCTAAGAACTTTAGATCTCAGTGGAATAAATACATGAACATTTGTATGATAATTTAACCATAGTTTTACATTGCAAGCAAGTATAACAATTGGATTAGCAATAGTTAATGGTAATGATTCGTAATCAAAACAAGACATAATCGCTTCCATACCACCAACCCTAAATAATATTCTTAGTTAATAAATAATACATTAAAAGCATATATAAATTTTACCTGCAAAACATATTGACAGTTCTTAAAAGTAATAATGGCATATCGATATCTTGAACATCGCAATAATGATTCATTGCAGTTACTTCTTGCTGAGTTACTTCCTCTGTTTTGAAGTGTGGATATTGTTTTATAGCCACATATAATGGAAAATTCATTAAAAATACTTTTGTCACAAGATGTAACGGTTTTTCCATTTCGGCTAATGTCCATTGCAACTCTAAAAAAATAGTTACTCATTTGTAATATGTATATAAACATGTCGATTAACTTAGATTAATAATAATCAAGGCTCAGAAGTGCTAAAAAGTACTAAAATATGGGCATATGTATAAGTTAAAAAACAGGAAAATATGCAAAAATATGTAATTTATTGTTAGAACTTATACTAACAAATAGAGAATATTTAAATAACAAACATTAATTTGATAAAATTATCAAGTTGAAAAAAACTATAAAATATGAAATTAACATTTTAAAATAGAATATGTATATATTAAATGCTAAAAAAAACAATAATTTGCATAATGTTTTCATTTTTTTTTCGTGTATACCTACATCAGTTTGCAAAATAAAATTTTGTGATCAGCAAAAACACATTTTCACCGAATTTTGAAATTAATGATCTAAGGCAAGTAGACAATGATAGTTTATCTTCAGACATTGTGGGTACGCAGTAAAGATAAGGCTTTTATTAAACTACGGAATATTCAAAATAAACAATATTTAATACAATTCCAGCTCACTATGACAGGCAAAAAAACTGACTAGTTTGTCTTTCTACGTTTGCGGCTCGTACGCTGATATTGGGTAGTATATTCTGGTATTTCAGAATGGAAATGCATTAAATAAAAACACTGACCAAGATAATAGTTCTCAGTAATATAGATTATAAATGGTGTCATATACATTTGTGGTTGAAATAAACCAAATATCCTTTGAGAAATTAATTTTGTCAAACAATATTTTTTAAACTGAACAAATTACATTTTTATTTCCTTATTAAATTAAGAAAATATGCAAAATTATGCAATAAAAATGTTTATATTTGGTATTTAGGTATTATGAAAAAAATTTGTATCAAACCAGAATTTTAATATGCACTTTTTAAACAAATATGCAATTGCCTAAAATTCCAAGCTTTGATGATGATAATAATAATTATATATAGAAATATAAATATAATAATAAAATTTAAAGTATCAACTTTTAGTAGATGATAAATCATGAAAATTTATATTTAAATCGATTAAAAAATATTTACCTTCGTCTTTGAAATTAGCTAATATATTATCCAATTTATCACTACTTTCAGCATCTTCTTCATTTCGGGCTGGATAGATAATATGATCTTGTCCTTTATACGATTTTAACAAATTGGTCATCAACAAAACAAAACATTGTGTAATCCATTGAAACTGTTCATAATTTTTTCTATCTTGAAATCCACCAAGACATTGTCTATAAAAAGAAAGAAAAATTATTATTATTATATCTACATTTTATTATTTCTGTTTACTAACCTTTGCATAAAAGCTTGTACAAAAACAATTAATTGATTAACTTCAGACTTTGCTAGAATTACAGAATTATAATCATGTTTAGCACTAGCATCTTTATCTGTAAAACAAATTTTATAACGATTATACAAATATTTTAAGTTTTTCATTTCATATAGTTACATGGTTTCAGTAGCTTCGAAAATTCTGTACATGTTTCACATTCACACATTTTTTGAGTGTTTGCGTCAGTTTTCTAAGTGACGTATGTATAACACATAATTTGATGATAATCAGTCATCAATATTAGTATAAATTTACGAAAATTCAGAAAAACAAAATTGTACACAAAAATTATTACATAGTATATACATGTATGTGTATATAATATATTTATCTATTTTTCTTAACTTTTGAGAATGAAAATAAAGTAGGTTATGCGGCTATAACACGATATCACGATGACAGTGGCACCAATATTATTTTTAGAAACTCTTTGAATTATATATTTTTTTCTAACCCTCTTTTTATGATTATTAAATAAATAATGAATAGTTAACATTTTAAATAAAAAGCGCTAATCTTTAATAAATAAAGAGGTTAAATAAAGAGGCTTGGTAAAAAACATTTTTTTACGTATAACTCTGTTTAATACACAAAATTTAACAGTTTATTATCACTCACAAAATTTATATCTGTTGTTTGGATAAAATATAAGCACAAATGTATTATAGACTTATAATGATTATAATAGTATCATTATTTATTTATACATTAACATTATACAGGATTTGATAAATAGTCAAATAAATAATAATATTTTTTTTTCTTGCAATTATTTAAATTAAGTTTGTTGCTTTCAATTTATTTTATTTTTGAATTTAAAAAACATCGTAACATTATAAATCTCATTTAAATTCACAAACAGACATAGGTTCTAAACAATGTTAATGATTCAGACCATAGTCTATGTTTTTTAATTTATACCAGTACTCTGTCAAATTAATATTAAAAGAGAGTAATGTAATAAAATGATATTGTATACAAAATAACTTTTAACTATTGATTAGACCATATCCTGGATGGAAACAAATAAACAAAGGAATCACAAGACAGTAGTATATATTTCCTGGGGACTATTGAATGATACACAATATATTTTGTTATATCACTAAGGGTAAATTATATGACAATTAATTTATAAAAAACAACTACTAATGTATATGTTACACAATTGAAACTATTTGTGTACTTTAAAATTAATTTTCAAATTGATACGAATATTTTATGATCATATTTGTAAATATAGTTTTTTCTCATTTGAGAAATTAATAATTATATCAACATATACTCTATTTTGACAGTACTGGAAGGAAATATAAAATGGATTACAATTTATATATCTAAATTTGTATACCTTAATCAATGGTTACAATCACTGACCATACACTAGACACCCGTCCAAGTATCTAATCATGTATATCATTGACCATGCATATTACTTATTATTTATTTTAGTATTACATATTACTCAGTGTTATAAAACATTTATTCAAATAATTTTATAAATATTGAATACACTCTTAAATACTTTTATTCTCACGTATTCAATAAAATTTTTTAAATGAAACTATTGAATAGTTTTTTTTATAGTAATATTATAATGTAGCAATAATCAGCAGTTTTACATCTTCTTTTAAACCCTTCACATATAATGGAGGTCGAAAATGGTTCTTGGGCAAGCCAAAGATGAACAGTATGGGTAATTCTGGCTGGCTTGCACCAGAGACCTGACGCCACCAACGCGAAAAACCTCATTGGCTACCCTGGAGATCAAACTGCAGACCTCGTATGCCAAAATGTGTTTTTCTAACAACTCTATCACAGCTGATCCTTTAATATTATAATGTTCAATTACATAAATTTACTATTAGCTGATATAGAAAAATATTCAAATAATCATAATTATCTTAATTTTATCAATTACTTTTCACATAACTTAAGAATATATTAGGCTGTCAAATCACTAACAACAATGATTATGATGAAAATTCATTGGACAAAAATTAACGGAAACTTTTATTTTAATATATGAAATACATTTTTTATTTATTTGAGTATTACTAAAATACTTATAAAATACTATTTGAGATGTATTTATGTAGGAATTTAAATATATTATTTGAATTTAAAATAATTTTAAACTTTTTACTTATTTTTTATATATTATATCTATGGTTACAATTACATAAATATATACTGTAGTAATAGTTAATGTGATATTTTATCTAATTTTTCAAGAACTTTCAAAACTATCTAAAATAGCAGAAAAATGTGAAAAATATATGGGGTTGAAAAAAGCTATTAGAATAAAAACTGTATTCTTATATATACTAATCATATGATAATATAATATTATATACTATTATACATTTTGTGTATCACAATACAATTTCCAATTTTATTATATACACAAACTGTTATTGATTATTGTAAAAGTGTTATAAAACTACTAAAATATATATCTCAAACAAAAGTATTCTGCATAGGTAAATTATTTTTAACAAAAATTGTACAATTTTATAATGTGCATGAGAATCAATTACAGGTCTTGGAAAGTAATATATCATCAAATATTATAATTATTAATTAAATATCATTTATGGTCCATGTGTAAAATTGAAACATTTAAAAGTTGCAAATTATTATTTATTTATAATATATTTATTAAATTTAGGATACCATAAAAATTATAATCTATTTTGTTGAATGAGACAAATAATTAAATACTTATTTTAATAAAAGTCTTTTAAATAATTATGTAATTTTGTTTAAAAACAACAAACCAGTAATTACCATTTCTTAATACTTCTAATTTTATTTTATTATTATTATCATGAAGATTTTGTGCTCTTGTAGGAGTAAGTATCAATATCTATTTCTTCCCATATATTAACTGTAGGTTTATAATCATTATTAGCGTTCAGTGTCTCAATGAAGTTATCTAAAATGTCTTAAAACATAATTATAATTTTACTTTTTATAATTGAGCCGAAAATTAAAAAACAAAATGTTTACTTGTGAGATCCATAGTAACTGTATTTTGATAGGTAGTTTCATCAACATTAGTTAAGTAACTATCTTGATGATCAAATATATTTGTAGTATCTTGCTTTGATTTATTATAGAACGATTTTTGTACTTGAACAGTTGAAAATATCATACTCAAATCATCATCATTATCATTATCATTTTGTGTCAAACACTCAAAAGACTGTTTTGTTTTAGATAAAATGTAATATGTGTTTTCTAATTTAGATACTATGAGAAAAACCAAATATCAAATTATAAATAAAATAACATATTATTATAATGAGGACAGATTATTAAGTATGTGTTATATACATTTTTGGAAAAAACTAAAATAGCTTTTAATTTTAAAATATTATATAGGTTAATAGTCTCATTATTGATTAAAGAGCTATTAATAGATATTTTGAATCAATTATAGAGATTTAAAATCATTAAATTAGAAATTATATAATATAAAAGTAATCAGTTTTAAGAATATGAAGTATTGGTTGTATAAAAAAAAATAAACATAGACTTTTAGTAATTATAAAATCTAAAAATAAATTAAGGTTTTCAATTTATTTCAACTTGACTATAAACATAAATATCCAAATATATAGTTTGACATAAAGATATATAATTTAAATAACATTTTATATACTAATAACTTTAATTTGAACTAAATTAGATCGTATTAATCATATCAAAGTTTAGTAGATTAAAAGTGTTTTTATATATATATATATATATATATAAACACATAAATATTTAATCATTAAAATTATAACTTACAACTTTCATCATCCATGATATTACAAATTGAATCTTGAATATTCTTCAAATATTTCATTACAATTTCACACCTTTTTAGTAATTTTTTTTTTGTAGATTCATTATTCATTAATTCACCATTGATATTTTGATTAAATGTTAAACATGCTTTATACTCTTTCAGTGCTAAAATAAAATAAGAATTTATAATATATAAATTAAACTACATTACAAATAGAATTATTACCATTTTTTAATGATTTGTAAGTTGTAGAAAATTCATTTTCCTTAGACATTTGAGTAACAAATATTTTTTCAATATACATTGTAAAATTGACTAAGCCATTTAACAATTTTACATATAAATCAATGTTCATATCTGAATCACTTTTAGAGATGATATCAATAATGTTGATAGAAATTTCTAGAGTTGTCTAATTACAAGGTTAATAATTAAACAAACATTTAAAAAAAAGTATTTAAAAACTTACTTGAGTAAATGCAAAAGGATCGATGATTTTGTCTAAATAATTTTTCATTTCACAAATTTCACATACCCAGTGATTAATAAGTAATTTTAAAAATGATTTTTTTACTATTGAAGTTGGATCTAAATAAAATTCAATAATAGCTGGTACCAAATCACTGTCTAAAAGCTCCAAACTGGATATACAACATTTCAAGGGAATAATATCTAATTGAAAGAAAATATTAAAATTAAAAATAGGTTATTAATTTAAAATAAAAATTATATATATACACAGAGTGTATCTAAAATGAGTTTCACTTGTTAGTTGGTTATATTCTTAAGAGAGAGAAATGGGGAAATTTGTTTACGTTTTTTATTATCTCCAATACTTTGGACTTAACCTATTTACTTGTTAAATAATATTCTAAACTAAAAATAACCTATACCACGTGATTCCTTGCAAAATTCCATCCTAAAATGATGGGTCACATCATTTTAACCTAGAGTTTTACAACAAATCGCATAGTATTGATTATTTTTAGTTTTACAACCTAAAAATGTTATTTTCCAATTTTCTACACGTTTTACTCAAGTGATTACTACAAAATAAAAATGGTTTTTTCTTATTAATTATGTTAATTATTTAGTAACCTAAAAATAGCCGTACCACATATGTTGCAAAAAATTCTACATTAAAATGTGTCATATTATTTTTTACCAAAATGTCGCCATGTGCAACTATCTGGCCACACCTGTTGTCAATTTGGTAAAAAAGGATGTGACCTATCGTTTTAGTGTAGAATTTTGAAAGGAATCACGTGGTAATGGCTACTTTAATATTATGTAATTTCTTTTGTGGATGACATTACAGCAAGGTGGTTAAGTATGAAGTTAACAAATCAAAACATACAAATAATCACTATAACCAAAGCAAAACAAAAACAATTGGGTAAGAATTTATAAAATATAAAAAAAAAGTTTAGATAAGGAAGTGTGTTTAATAAAATGAATCACGGAAAGGATAATAATATTTGCTATTTTTAGTTTAGAATATTATTTAACCAGTAAATAGTAAATAGAAAAAAGTCCAAAATATTGGAGATAAAGATAATAGGAAAAAAGTGTCCCCATTTTCTCGCCCTACAGAATATAACCAACTAATGTGTGAAACTCATTTTAGATACACCTGTGTATATATTTGTATGCATGTGTGTGTATATATATACTGTTTCTATCTCAGCTATCTTTTAAACATGTATATTTAATTTAGTGACTTTTTAGTATTTTTAAGTACACTACAATATATATTATTTGATAATAGTTATTCTTAAATACTTAGTTTATACTTACATTCATCATTTTTACAACAAGCTACAGAAAATAATCCAATTTGAATTAATATATCAGTCCATTTATCTAAATCAAAAATCATACATGATAAATCAGTTGAACTCCTGTGTTGAATATCAATAGAATCTCCACACAATCTTAAGAGTTTCTTAATTATACAAAATGGGTCATTAAAAATCTAAAAAATTAACATATTAATACAATTGAAATGAATAAATTAAATGTTTATTCATTAGTAATACCAAGTATATTTTATTTACTATACCTTAGAAATAAGATTTAATATTGTTGTATTAACTCTTCTTTCAAGAATAGACAATGAAGATGATAAATAATCGTATAGAAAAACATTATCAATTTCACCGACATCAATCTTTTTAAAGTTTTGAATTGCTTTTAAAACCTTTAAAATGTTTGATAAACATTTAAACATTAAAATACTAAGGTCATAAAAAGACATTTTTACAATATGTGTTCTCACTTGTTTAGATGAAGATGTTATTTCTAAGTTGTCTATTTTATCTGAAACTTTTGCAATAATGATTGCTTGAAATATAATTTTATCAATATTCGGTTTAATAAGTTCAAAACTCTCTCTATTGTTTAATCTGTTTAATACAATATTCATTCGATCAATAAATATTCCAGGATGTTCATCTACGTCAACTAAATCTAACATTTCCAAAAAGTCTTCTAATTTATAAAAACATTTCTGAATCCGCTTAATTAAGTATACACATAATACCTGAAAAATTAATAATAATTAAACACTAAAATCAAATTAAATATGGAAAATTAAATACATACTTTTTCAAAATTTGTAACCATATTTTTTTCTAGCATAGTTGATTCATACATAAGAAGACATTTTCGAATTTGACTTAAGCATACACAAATCATATACATATTTTTACACTTGAATGTTTTTAAAAATGCTTTAATAGTTTTTACAAATTCAAGAAGTGATCCATTAGTAAACTTCTGTGATTTTTAAAAACAAAATAAGATTAATAAACTTAGCAATATGGGTAGAATTATATATGTTATAATCTTCCAGCCCTACCACTATTATTCATAAATTTCACTACTGATTAAAATTTACTGTAAACTCAAAAAACAATACATTTTAATAAAAATACTTGATGCTATATATAACAGTTTATTTATACATATTACTTTTATAAAATACAATGTTTAATACAAAGCCATTTTGTAAGATTCTTAAATTATTGTAGGTAATAAAATTATAATATTTAAAAATATAATAATATCAAAATTATTATACTAGGTTATATGTAAGTAAGTAGTTAACCTAAATGTTATTTTCGGTTAGATTAATTTTTTATAACTTGAAAATATATAAAAATAAATTGATAACCCAATAATTTTCTATTTAATGAAATATGGAAAAGCTAACTTACTTTAAACACAGTTGTATCAAATTTTTCGTTACACTCTTGTTTTTTAATAATGTATAATGATTTAGAACACTCATTTAAAACTATGTCAATTTTCAAACTTAAATTATCCATTGCAATTTACAAATATCTATTGGTATCCAAAGGTATCAAAAAATATTTTAAAAAAAAACTAATAACTAATATTCAATAAAGTTTCTAACTCAATTTTAGTTAAATTAAAGTTATTTTAAAAAAGTAATAAATATTAAAATATTACAAAACAATGGTTAGAAAAATTACCAACTCAACAATTTAAATGACAGTTAACGGCTCCAATAGACAGTAATCAATATTTAACTTTTATCACAAAATATCAAAATACAAAAGAAAACCGAAACTCATTTTCAGATTATGTATGTTACCTTGGTAGTTTGGTAGAATAATATCACAAAAAACATGGTGATTCGATGTTACCAAAGGATATATGTTATCATTTATGTTTTGCAATTATCTTGACCATAAAATAATAAATAATGACCGACGAGCTAAGTAGAAGCAATGTCTTATATAAAGTATATAGTATGGTGTGTGTGGCGTATGATGAAGTATATTATATTTAATGGAGTGAACAAATTACATTTTGTGATAAATATTGTTTTAATTCATTGTTGAAATATGGTTTTATTAATTTGAATAATTAATATTTACAGACCATAAATCATTGTTGTATTTTGTTCATGTTGCATGTTCATTATTTTTAATAACAGCGATAAAAAACGTGAGGGAAGGTCGAATAATGAATAATAAACTATAACAGATGTGTATAAAAGAAAATGTAGTATGGTTTGGGAAAAGTTCGAGATTGGTTTAGGTTTGAATGTGTTGAAACTTTCATGGATTTTTAATTGTCTGACAATGTTTTCAGATATATCCATGTGTGTAAAGTTGGTTTAGGTTGCGCATGCATGATAGTAACCTTATTAAAATGGTAATCTTAATAAATCGAAAAATACCAAGGGCCGACCAAAACAGAGATGGCTGGACACAGTTAAAAATGATTGATAGAGGTGAATCTGCACTGGAATGGAAATATAGAATCGACTTATTTAAGAAAAAAGTGAAATAAACTAATTTTAAAATAAACAAAGAGTTTAAACTATTTAAAGGTTTTTTTAAAAAAGAAAAAGGTAGTTCATTATTATTGGTAAAACCATAAACAATTCTTGTTTCTTTTGATTATTCTAGAGTCATGTGTGTTACCTACATGTTGAGTTAAAAACATTACTAGCAGTTTTTTTTATTATTTATTTATTGAATTGCTAGCAGTAATAACTTTTTCCATTTACAACAATGAGACTAATAGTTATAAGATATAATATTGTATATGTGTATCATATTTTATTCCTATCAATATTTAAAAAATTTGAATTTGAATTTAATATAGTTTTTATTAGTATATAGTAGTCTGACAATGTTTTCAGATATATCCATGTGTGTAGTCATGTATCTGAAAACATTGTCAGATAATTAAAAATCCATGAAAGTTTCAACACATTCATAGTATATAGTATTTAAATGCTTATAAAGTAATTGTATATTTTGTGGTAAGATTGTGATTACATTGGTAATTTTTTTTTTAAAAAGGTATGTAATATTTTATCGACATAATTTTAAAACATTTTCATTCAATTTTGCATTTAAAAATATTTTATTATATAATTCTAATTTATAAAAAATGTATAAAAGTATAGACGATAGGCATTTAATGAATAAAATATTAAATTATTAAATTATTTCTATGTGCAGATGCTTTACATCAAAATTACACAAAAATTAAGGTTAAGAAATCATATTTGGAAATAATTATTTCCAAATAATTTTGTTGTTTAATTTTTATTATTATTATTTATTTATTTATTTATTTATGGTATAATAATTATAATCTAATACATTATATGGGCAGGATCAAAATTTGTTAGAATTTTTGAATACCTAGATCATCTTAACCTTTTTGGGTTCATGTCACCATTTAATTTAACACTGCGTCACCTTAACATCAAACTATTAAACAATTTAAACTTTATATTTTAGAAGACAAATATGAGTGTTTAAAAAAAAATACAGTACAGAAAAATATAATAACTACACATTTTATTTTAGTTGCAGTGTTGAATTATCATTGACATTTTAAATTGAAAAATAATAATGAATTATATAAAATCTGAAAAATTAATAAGAAATTTGACACTGGTAGTTTTTGTTAAAGTGGGATAATTCGGGGGATGATGGTGGAAGGAGCGAGTTTCATATCGTCTTTTTAAGTATTTTTTTCTAGAGTTGTTTAATTCTAGATAGTCTTTGACGTTTTTTTGTTTTAATATCTGTGAGTGCATTAAATCCATGCTTACATAGCTAGGAATACTGTAGTACTTCAACAGCCGTCGTCTTCGATTACATAACGGCGGCAGCAACCATTTCATTCGAAAAAATTTAAAAATCTCTTAATTTTTTCCTTTTTCCCTAGGATTTTGTGTGTCACCCATACGCTAGATCCATGTTACCCCGGTTGATAACCACTGACCTAGATAAACGAAATGAAAAATAATTCTATCTTACATATTCCATATAAGTAAATTATAAACAAATATTTTTCTTGTTTTTATTAGAATTTATGTAGTTTATTAAAATAATTAACTTAAATATGTACAAGCATATAATATATAAATTAAAATTCCTAATAGAGGTGTGATTTTATATATGTATTGTTTTTGTTACAATAAAAACTTGAATCACTGAACACACATTGCATAAATATTTGGTTTTATTAACTTGAATCGTATGTATCATCTTTATTGATAAAATTGTATTATAAAATAAACTACCTGTTATTTATATTGTCCGTTGTTTTATTATGGATCACAATATAGCAAATACCAATCAATATTTATGTGTATATACTATTACTTTTATTATATAATTATTTTTAAATATTAAAATAAATATGTTATTTCGGACAGTAAAAGAATTAAATGTAATGAAAGAAAATATAAAATAAAATATCGATAGCCATATATGTTTTTACAAAAATATTGTATTTAGTTTTTGTTGTTTTTTTATAAATTCCTTATTTTAAAATGAAAACCAGTTATAACAAACGTAAAGGAAATTTACAATTGATATATGTTAATTTATGGCATAATATTACAAAAATTATATTTCTAACGCAATTAATATTGTGTGTTTTATATTACAACTAAATTTGAACTTTCATTTCAACTGGATACATGGTGTTTGTGTATGCACCTAAATTAAATTGTGAAGTAATTCGTAAAATGTTGTAAATTGTACATGTAAAATGTATTTATTAATACTTTAAATTTATATTTTAGTACATTCTAGTCACAAATACTAATAGTATTAATTTAATACAACATAATTCATTTCAAATAGGAATTATAAGTTTATAAATATTGCATACATATTCATGTACTAGTTATTTATTTTAATTTTATTTGAAAGACTAATCATAATTCCATATTATTTTTCTCTGATTACATTATTGCAGTAATATTATAGTGTAAACTACATTGTTATATTTAGAAATATGTTTATTGAATTTAATTACAGATGGTTTAAGTATAAAATAAGAATACATATAATTTTATAGTTTATATAATTATAATAATAATCTTTTTGTTAGTTTTATTAGCACAAATAATTAGACATTTAGATTTTAAAATTATTTAAATATATTAATAGATTATAGGTAAGATTGAGAATATAATTTCTATCAGATAATTTGCTGTTATCAGTGGATAGTGTTTAACTTTCAATGGCTAGATATTATTTTTATATATTTTTCAACATGTATCTTATAATGTATATTAATACTTTTTAATACATGCCTATGTCTTTATAATAAAATGTTGTAATTGTAATTGGAATGTCTGTTAAAAATGAATATGAATATAGGCATATGTATTTAAACATTTTATAAACGTTGTGTATATAAGTACGTATGTGTATATAGTAGATAAGTATAAAAATTAATTAATAATTTAATGAAAAGTTTATAACTTTAATTAATTTAAATTTAATAATAAAATTATGCTTTAATAAAAATATCTATTTAAATAAATTTCATATAATCATAACTAATGTCATTTAAAAATAAGTATATTTTTTATTATAATATATTGTAATAATTGGTATTTGTTGTAAAGTTTTGTATTGTATAATATTATATATAAAATATAAAATTATTGAATTCTCCTAATAATCAAAGTAAATTTAATTGAAATGAATGTTTTATTTCTTTTAATAATCAACATTATAATTTTTAAGAGGAATTTTTATATTTATCAATAATAATTATTCTTGCTCATTATTTAAAGAATAATAAGAATTTTAAATATTTAAATAATAAAGTACTTACTTTACAATTATCAAAAGTATTTAATTTTATATTGGCCTTAATAATAACTTTTATTTGAAAATTACATTTTATTAATATTATGATATCGTTTTTATATATAAATTAAATATATGTAACTATTGTGTATATTTTATTTTTTTTTTATACTTCAGGTTATTTCAATTTCAATACTAAATAATTATGTTTAGTTCAACTAATAACAATGTTAATTTCGCAAAATGTCGAAAAATTAATTTGGTAGATATTGAATCGGACATTGAAGAGTATGTTCAAAATTATATTTTAAATTTAAATTACTTGACATTTAAATTGTTAAAACATTATACAATTCCTGTTTAAAATACAGATATTCAGATCATGAATTACCTCTCTCATCAATAATAACTCCTAATAATGATAATGTTAATGCAAAATGTCAAGAAATTAATTTGAATGATACTGAATCAGACATTGAAGAGTAAGTTCAAAACTATATTTTTAATTTATATTAATTGACATTTAAATTATTAAAACATAAAATTTCTGTTTACATTATAGATATTCAGATCACGAGTTACCTCTCTCATCAATAATAACGTCTATTAATGGTAATGTTAATGCAAAATGTCATGAAATCAATTTGGATAGCATGGAATCTGACATAGAAAAGTAAATTTAAAACTACATTTTCTATATCATTTATTTAATTATTTTTATTATTAAAATTATAGTTATTCAGATCATGAGCTACCCCTATCGTCAATAATAAATATACTACAACCGATTGATAATCATAAAATCGTAAGCATTGACATACAAAATTCTACATCTATTGATTGCCAGTCAATTCTAAACATTAATCAAGTTAATAAATCTGAAACAAATCTATCATCAAAGAATAAAGAACAAAATATAATAGAAAATCAAATAAATACGAACATAACAAACAAATATGAATGTGATATTTGTGAGAAAATATTTTCAAAGCGTAATTTGATTATCAGACATTTTAAAACGTCCGTATGCTTTCCAAAACATTCATATTATCTTGAAAATAATAATTATAGTTATGATCGATACAAAAATGTTGAAAATTTAATGTCGTGTATTAATTATACAAATAATGTAAAAGAAGCTTATAAATGCAGTATTTGTCAAACTGTAATTCTTAATAAGATGTTGATTAAAAACTGCCAAATATTGGATACTAAGAAAAATAATTTAAAATGTGTTACTTGTTTAAATGTTAATGGCAACACTAATAAAAACACAGAATGTACTAAAGAAAAGTATAAATGGAAATGTGAATTGTGCAGAGAAATATTTACTACATTGTCTGCATTACAAGCTCATACATGTATTCGTTCAGAGAATACACTGTTCGATTATGATAAATCATACCTAAAGTTTGGTGCTTTAGTAAAAGATAAAAAAATGTATAAAGTATTCTCTGGAGCAAATAAAAGAATTCTCAATTTGAAAAGTATTAATCAAAGCAAATACTGTATCAAAAATGTTAATTCAAAATCAAATGTGTTTGAGAACATCAATAAATTACACAACTCGTCTCAAAATTATGAATGTTCGACATGTTCAAAAGTATTCCATAAACGCTTTAAGATAATATCTCATATTTTTACCAATCATCAAGAAGACTATTCAAAATATAGTTGTGATTCATGTTCTAATCTATATGATTCATCACAAGAATTTATTTTGCATGTGGAAAAAAACTTTTTCAAATGTGATGTATGCCCTCGATCATTTACTACATCTCATAGGCTTCATCAACATTATAGATGGCATCTTGGGATAAATAATTTTAAATGTCAATTCTGTCCAAAAACATTTTTAAAATGTTCAGCTTATTTATTACATGAAAGAACTCACACAAGGGAAAAACCATTCAGATGCCATTTTTGTAATAAATGGTATCCAATTTCATCTAATTTAAATATTCATTTAGACTTTGATGATCCATTTATTTGTAAAATTTGTGAAAAATCATTTTCCAAAATGTCATCATACTTATCACATAAAAGAACTCATGTTTTTGAAAAACGATTGATAAGTAAGAGACTTAATAACTCATTTTATCAATCATCGACTTCAAGAACACATTTAGGACAACGACAACATACTGGTAAAAAGATGTTTAAATGTAAAGTATGCAACAAATCATTCATTCAGTTGTCAACATTAAATGCACATTCAAAAATTCATACCAAAAGATATTTTAATAAATTTAATATTCATAGCAATGTTCTAACAAAATCATCATATTTAAACAAGCACAAAACAATTCTCGAAAATGACAAGTGTTTTAAGTGTGATTTATGTCAAGAAATATTTTCTGACTGGAATATTTTCACTACTCATAGGTGTACTTCATATAAATGCAGATTGTGTAATAAATTATTATGTAATTCTGTCTCACTTAACAGACATACGAACATTCATATAAATAAAAAGAAAATTAAAGAATATGAAAATAAACACATTCAGACACAAAATGTGTGTCTTAAGTTGAATATGAACAATTCAATAAGTAAGTTAGAAGAAAATGATGTGAAAAAAGAGTATAAATGTGATCTTTGCGCCAAAATATTTCATAAACAATGTCAAATTTATGATCATATTCTAGAAACTCACTAATAAAATCACAATGTAATTATTAAATCTAATATAAAAAATAAAGATTGTTTTAATTGTACAAGATATTATTTCTTATTTATCGCTCAATTTTAAGTTAATCTTATAACATTATTAAATATTGGTTAATAAATATATATTTTGCAGTTTTAAAAATGAATTTTGTTTGAACTCCCTATATAGGTTACAGCAGATATTTTCAAATTTTTTCACATCGCGGCTCATTTCTTCACAACATTATAGAGATTCCCAAAATATTAATGATATAAAAAAAAAAATAATGCTTATATGCAAGTGGTTCATCATAGTTGCCATCATTATTAAATTAATATTTTTTCCTCTTTTGTGTTGTGGCACTCATAACACTTACCAAGCCCCTTGGAGATGCAGCACACAGTTTGAATACTTCTGGGTTATATTATATAACACTAATTTTCTATATAAGATAATATATCTATATTTTTTTATATTCTGAATGTCTGATTAAATTGGTATATAATCAAAGACAAAAACAATTAATTTTTTATTATGTTTTGCTTATAAATAAGCAAAAAATTGAATCTTGTAAATACTTGATACAGGATTCAAAAATATTTTGCTTTTTAAACTTTAACCAAGATTTTTATTAAATTTTACATTGTATAATTTTAATGCACACTGAACATATACATCTATACAATGTCCTATTAATTACTTTATAGTCTTTTAGATAGCTTACAATGAAATGCCAATATTCACTGTTATTAATAATAAATATATATGAAAATTGAATTATATTTAATTTTCAATACCATCAATATGCATTCACAATATATTTAAGCATAAACGTTGATCATTCAACAATTTCATTTTAATTTAAACTATTATCAAATATTATAAATTGGCCCTTTATTCAGTCACATGCTTCATATTTTAGCCAAGCACTTTTTCACCTGCGATTTACCTTCCTTACAACATTATGTATATGTACATGTCTCAAGATAACTGGCATTTCTTTTGTAGATCATCCATAATTTGGATTCATGTTTAGGAAAATTATTTTTAACAAATAATAAAACTTTATAACAATCATTGAGTAACAAAATCCTGTCTAGACTTTAGAAAATTAATATAAATTGATGAAATATTAATAGACTAATATTCACACATTGCAATTTCCAGTGACAAAGAAAAAATTAAAATTAAATGAAAGAACATTGTGTTTAATTTTTAGTTTATTTATTAAATATATAGTTTAATATGTATTAAACATCATATTATAATATAATATATCGAGTTACAAATTATGAAGCATAAAAATTTTATGTTAAATAATTAAGTTACAAACTATATAATTTATTTTTTTTTATTAAACTTTTTATTTTTTTGCACTTTTCCTCCTTTAAATTTTGAACCGTTTTTACCATTCTTGTTATTAGGCTTATTAACTTTGGCTTTAGGCTTTTCTTCTTCGCTTTCTTCTTCATCATTTTCGCTAACACCGAATTCAATACTTTCAGTTTCATCATCTATGTTATCATCATCATCTTCATTGTCATCGTCATCTTCATCATCGTGTTCATCGTCAACAACCATTTCTTCATCATCAGAAGCTTCCTTTTTAGATTTTTGCTTAGATTCTGATTTTTTATTTTCCTCATTTTCTGCTTTACCACCTATTGCCTTAAATTCATTGAACAGTTTCTCATAAACTTCCTGTAATACTTCATCATTTGTATCTTTGAATTTAGAAAATCCTTTTGTAATGAAATTCTGTAAATATAGATGAAATAAATTTAGACAAATTTTAATACTAAATAAATTAAATAAAAGTTTACCTTGAGTTTTGTACACTTTTGCGGGATTGAAGCCTTTTTTTTATAATCTGCCAATAGTTTAACAACACTGCTTTCCTCATCAGAAAGGTTAGACATTTTTGAAACATTTTCAATAGCTTTTTTCCACAACTCTTGCTGCAACAGTTTATGAGGACTAGGAGAAGCTTCTACATGGTTGCCTTTTTCTGCTTCCTTCTTTAATACAGTTGGCTTGACAACTTCTTTCAATTTTTCTTTTTTAGCAGCTACACCTTTACTTTGTTTTTTAGGTAAATTACTTCTACATTAAAATAACATAGTTATGATTAATTATTGCATTGATATAACATATAAATATATATTTCTCTATATTTTTCATTAAATATCTTCATAATGATTCAGACAATGTTAAAATTATTTTTACTAAGGAAATAATTACTAAAAATTATATGTATAGTGCAAGGGTTAGCAATAGGCGGCCCGCGGTTTGAATTCGTACCGCCAAAAATATTCACTTAAAATGGAAATTATTAACTTGTAAGATATTTCATTGAAAATATACAAAACTGAATCTAATGAAAATTTTCGGGCAAAACATATTTTGAATAAGTACATGAACTGTAAAACACTGACCATAAAATTGGCTACCATGTTTGGCTTCACATACACATGTGAAACTTCGTTCTCCAAAATGATCTTTTTAAAGAATAAATATTGTTTAAGATTAGGTGATCTCCACCTTGAAAACACTAGGCGCATTAGTTGTTCTTCAAGAGCACTAAATTTTAAAAAACTGGCTCATGACAAAGTATGTCATTTTTTTCATTAAAGTATTAAATTGTATATTATTGCTATGAAACTTTATAATATATATTATGATATTAAATAATTTACCTTGAACTGTGTTTTTAATACAAAAATAAATAAATTTATTAACTAAAATCTAAGTTTTTTCTGGACCTCAACATTTTTTTTCAAATTATACGGACCTCCATAGAAACTAATTGCCCACCTTTGATATAGTGTATACTAAACAAAAAATTAGGTACGTTTGATTTGTAACCACAGTAAAAAAGAAATGTTGTGATATTTAGTTTTTAATCAAATAATTCAAAAAGCAAGATTAACCTTCATCCGGTCGCGCCCACGGTAGATTACCATCCTGTTGGGAAAAACGAGCGTAGAGCTCCTCTGACCATTAGAAATAGGCCGAAAGGCACGTGTATTCTCAAGTTACTATATCCTACGTTAGGTGGCAGAGATAGAGCGATTCTTGGAGGCGTAGTTTTCAGTCAGTTCATCAAAATTCAGAAGTTGCAGTCAAGCGATAAACTACTGCCCCGCGACCGCGTATGCTACGTTAATGGGTGTGACCGGATGAAGGTTAATTATCCATTTAATATTAAATAATGGAGAAAATGTTTTTTTTCTATATAATATATATAATAATCAACAGGTAATTAATAACTATAAAAATTATACATATTTGCCAAGTCAACGTATACATACTTGTTTATATTTACAGGCTTCTTAGCAGCATTTTTAGTCTTCAGCTTCATCTAAAATCAATATTTAACATAATATATAGTTAATTTAAATATTCCATAAAAAAATAATCTGTTAACCATAAAATGAAATATTAAGTATAAGTAGGTAATAAATAATTCAATTATATTAAACTAATTTAAAAAATACAAATTGTCAATTAACAAATCTATCTAGACTTAAAATATAAATTGTTTTAAAATGTATGTTTAAATAAAAGTAAACTAGCAACAAATTAACATATAACGTAAAGGTTAACAAATTTAAATATAACAATTAAAATGTAATATAGTATTTGCTTAAACATTACAAATAATAATAGAAAAGTACGTTTAATACATTAGTCCTCACTTTGTAATTTTATGTAATATAAAAAATATACATTTTATGACCTGCAACAAATTGCACATTAGTTTCCAATTAAATAAATTATATTACCTTTATTGGTGGTTCAAAATCTGATTAGTAACAACACGGAGTATAATTAACAACAATTATTCTGCGTAATTCTTAAATCGGTATACAATGCGAAACGCTGAAACAGTAAATAGAAAATGACAAATGAAAATATGGAATAAGATAAACCACACCGGTACCGCATTGATGTTTTGAGTTATAATATGTAGAAACGCATACATTGATTTTTCATTGTCCCGTGATACAAACAAGATTGTTTAAGGTTATATTTCACCATGTTTATATATCATGGAACAATAATATCATAAACGCGTACATCTGGATGAAAAACCTGCAATGGATTCTACATTTAAATTTTTTTTTTAAAAACCTACCAACAACATTAATATTAAATTTTTTTTAAATTTAACTATGAAATATTAAACATAAGTTATTAGCTTACTTAAGTATTCTATAGTGTTCAGTATAGTAAGATAATCTATTTTTTGTAGGTGTTGTTAAGTCTAGACTAGTCCAAAATTCATATAAATTTGTTATATTAAAACTAATATTTTAATAATTATATTATTAAAAAATTAATTAAACATTTTTAAACTTAATGTTTAGTGCTTCTTTTTGCATAGTTTTGAGAAATTAGTGCATATTTAAGAATTTTAGGAGCATTTTTCATACTGATTTCATCAGTTTTTATTGCATATTTACATGCTTATTTAATAGTTTTTTAGCGCATTAAATTCACAACACTGATCATTTACAATATCTATATAACATTTTTTGGAGTATTGGTTTTTCAACAAATAATTGAAAAATTGAGGTTGTATGGGAGTTGGTGACATGGTGGTTCCACGAAACATAAACTATTTTCTAAGGGTGCCGCCGTGGTTGTAAAAGTTTTGGAACCATTGTTTTAAAAGAAAATTAATTAACAGACAGCCTGACTAAAAGTAATTCATCTGCTAAATTTGTTAACACCAACAGTCCAATGGAGGATGAATAAAGTAAAGTTAAGATTTTTTTTGATTTTGTATACAACATCTAATAATCATTTATTAAATATAGATATATAAACATAGAAATAACAAAAACAATTCTATAATAATTTAGCAAATTCTAAAATGTAATCAACTAGTAATATGGATGATAATATAAAAGATTTAGTAGAAGGCAAACATGATTTTGATGAAGATAATCAAATTACAAAAATAGTCAGTGATGGAACTGATAATGCACAAGTTAATATACCAATAAAAAGTGCTTCAATTTCTACAGAATCACAAGTTTTTGATGAAAATGTTCCATCAAGATATTCTGGCAATCATCATAAATTGATTATTAATTTTGAAAAAGACAATATTATAGACCAACCAGAATAAATATTGGATGGTTATAGAATTATGAAAAAAAAATATATACTTTACATAACTATTCAAGCTCAACTTTTGAATAGCTTTTAACAGAAATAAATGTCCTAATTGAAAAAATAAGAAAGTTGATTAAAATAAAATTCAGTTAAAATTTAATATGTAACAAAATAAAACAATAATCGGAAAATAATCAGCTTTAATTCATTTTAGAATGTATATATTAACATAACATTTACCATAATTAACATACATATTTTAAAATTATAATAATTTATCAACATAAAAATTAAAAATAACAAATATAAAGTTCGCTTTTTGTTGTTCTCATATATTTCATTAAATACATTTTTAATATATATTTATTTTTTGTATTGTTCCAATATCCTATCAGCTTCTCGCCAACCTGATTCAATAGCTCCATGCACAGTTGAAAAGTAATAACTATGTGTAGCTTCACCACCAAACAACAAAATCTAAATATGTAAAATGTGTACATAAAAATGAATAATTATTTTGAAAAAAATAATGTAATTTTACGTTGATTAAATTTAACATTTTTATAAACCACATACATTTTTTCCATTGGAATTAATTAAAGGTTTTGCTAGTTGACTATTAGCCATTCCTTCTTTGTCTGTGTTCATGGAATGAAATGAATATGAACCATAAAAGTGACTATTTGTACCCCATTGTGATCTAAAAATGCATATATACATATACATCATTAATATGAATACATAAATAAATATAATGTATTCAAAATTAGTTTAAAAATACTAAAAAACATAATTTACAAATATGTTTGGTAAATATATTTTTACCTAGTCACTAAATCAGGTAATGGTATAGTAAATTTGTTTCCTAAAAACTTATTCAATAGAAACATCAATCCTATTTTTATTTCGTCTATAGATTTTCGTTCCATTTTCCTTGCAGCAGGACCAACTATCCAACCAAGGAGTGTATTTGGACAATTATCACAAGTATAAAAACCAAATACATCACATAAGTAATCCCAACCACGTCTCTAAATTAAAAATGTATTAAATTAATAAAAAATAGAAATTCATAATGCCACCTTTGTAATATGTTTATAATATTGATGAATATTTCAAATAAATAGACAAGAAATTAAAATACAATTTAGCAATGTTTATTGTATAAAAATGTATTATTTATATAACACACGAGATATAATTAAATTAAATACATTCTTGTTTTTAAATTTCAAACAAACAAATTAAGAAATTAAAAATAGTAAATAATCTAATCATAAAATAAAAATATGAAACTATTACATACATAAATTATAACAAAACATACTTTATTTTCTTTAATGAATTGTTCACGGTCATTATCAGACCACAAAAAACTAAACCCTGTAAAGTTTTCCGGCCACCATGAATATGGAAATTTTATAAATAATTTATCTACAGTTCCAATACCTATGTTCTGAAAAACCAAAATTCTTCATTAGTATGACAAGAAATAATAGAAAGGGTTTTCACTTACTTTTATAGCTTGTAATTTGTATTCGGGTAGTTCTGGTTCAAATAATTCATTACATACGTTTTTTAATACTCCAAGACTAATTGTGGATAAAACACACTGTGCTTTAAAACGGCTATTATCGCCACATAATACTTCTGCTTCATCACCAGACCAATATATTTTTACAACTTCTTTTCCAAATATTACCTTATCTTTAATATATAAATGTTCAAAACCATCATTAAACTTTTCCTAAAATAATTTTGAAAAACTATATTAATAAAAAAATTAATAGACAGAAAAATTAGATACCTAATTCCTAAATATATAATAAGTTTTAAATTAATATAATTTAGGCCACTTATAATTGATATTGAATAATAGGTTGTGTAACAGTGAAATTACTTAATTTACAGAAATCAATTGCGTTGAAATCATTTAAATATTGTATGAACCTCAAATCTGATAAAAAGAGTAATTAAATATTGGTTAAATTTGGTTTTTATTCTTTGTACATAATTTTAAACAGAAAAGTTAAGTTTCCATAAATGTCTATACCTGCAATAAATCTATTATTGTTGAATATCCTTTTGATTTCCAACTAATTGCAGGATATCCAGGACATGATTTATAAGTGTCAATATTAATCGCTGAAGTCTCAAACCAACTATCACTACCATTATATGAATTTTGAAAATGATGGCACCAATTAACAAACTGATTAAGTGGTAATTCTTGTGTGTCAATCATGACATTTTTAATTCTATAAATGATAAACAATACAGTTAATTACATCATATATATTATCAAGACAATCCTTTATATATAATATATTTTAAAAAGCCTATTATTATTACCTTTTTTGGAAAAGTTCTCCTATAGACATGAATTTTTCTAAATCATTTTTAGGACTGTCATCCAACACGGAAAAGGCTAGATTCAAGTATTCACGAAGATGATTAGATTTTATTTCACTACCTGATGATGTTATAAATGTAGAGTTAGTAAATTGTTCTATTGTTTCTCTTCGATCAGATACTAAATTTTGAGCAGAAGCCATTTCAAACACTATATTTCCTTTTTCTCCATGAATCCATTGTGCTCCTAAATCAATGTGCCCATCTAAAAAAGTATTAGAAACATAAACGAATTGATGAACTAAAATTTAATAATTAATTATTAAAATAATTAATTCAATTTTAATTATTAATAGTTGTCAAATATTTGTAATTTATGGTTTCCTGTAATTATTCAACTTTATAATATGTCTTTGCTGTACTGTTTTATATTAAAAATTATATCATTATAATTCAATATCATTTTTATTCAATACTGAATACAAAGCAAAAAAAAAAAAAAAACATGCAGTACAGGAATTGTAATATAAATCGATAAAAATAGGGTTTAGTGTCATTATATCTACGCATTTATAAAAAATTAAAAACACAAAAAAAACAAACAAGGAACATAGAACCATTCTTAGTAGGAATTCTATCAGCTCTATTTAATCTTTAGACTTTAACCTATGAGGCTATAAAAATAACCACTGGACATCTTCCTTTTTGCAAGAATGAAAACGATAAACAGCTAGATGAAATACTGTAACTATTTAAACTTATTGATAATTTATAAGATATCGGACAATTATCTTGATTTTTTTTAAATATAGTCAATAAATTCCAAAAATGTCATACTTTAACATGTATAACAATTGAAATAAACTTATTTAAGTAGTAAAATATAATTATATTATATAAAATATAAAATTGCTTATATTTTTAGTGTTAATATATCAAAAAAAAACTTGCTTTATACTATTTATTTTAACTAAATAAATATAATAATTACCACCAAATGGTAAAGTTTGAATGCGTCCGCCAATTCTATTTTCCGCTTCCAAAATAATAAAATTGTTGAATTTGTTTTTTAGTAGTTTAGTAGCAGCTGCAATCCCTGATATGCCTGCTCCAATGATGATAACGGTATTATAGGCTTGAGCCATCTTAAATAAAAAATATTATTTAAAGTTTTGAATGTTATACAAATAAATTGTTTTTAGTTATCCACTAGTAGACTAATGTAGAAAGTGATAAATGAATGCCACACCCAGTATAATGAAACACTTTAAATATATAATATATAATAGATTATTTAATAATATAAATATACTTGATGTGTATACAGAACGTTTATACTATATATTATTACAAAAAAACAATATTACTTTATATAACATATATTTATTGACTATTCCTATTTTGCTATTTACTTTTGCTTTTACATTTTTATAAAATTCAATAGAAATAAATACTTCATTAATTATTTATAAATTAACAAAAGTATATATTAAGTAAAAATTATAATCAAAATTACAATATTAAATGTATTATTATTATTATGTATTATGTTAAACCACACTAATACTTAGATCACCAGAATATTTTAACGTGTTAAGCCTTTTAAAATTGGTTGTTTGATTTAATTTGGGTTAAAAAAAATATTAATTTTTATTCATTGAGTCGAAATTGAAAATTGTTTAACATAGAATAAATGTAGGCAACAAAATAGAATATAAATAATAAAAATATCAACATTAATTACTAAATTCAGCTAAAAACATTTAACAATTGTAATTTGTTAAGATTTAAAAACCTTGTTTTTTATAATAATATTAGATAACATTAAGTACTTGTATACAGAGTGACACATTAATACTAGGCATTCATTATTTAAAAATATCTATCAATCCAATAATATTAATTTTAATTTTACATACACAAATATTAAATTCATAATTGTAATACTAAGTTTAATAATGTTTATGAAATTAGCACAAAATAATAATAAAACTACTTTTTTGGCATTAAACCAAATGAAACTGCAAAAACTTAATTGATTCAGCACAATTTAATAAAAATTATTTTATAACCTTGTTAAACTTTGAATACAATAGTTGGCATTTTTTTTTAATAGTATGGTTAATATTTATCTTTTAAATTTATTCTTCATATTGAAAAATATTGCACATTCAATTTTGATTTATTCAAGAATATATATGTAAATATATAATATGCATAGGCAGTATTTTAGGTCAAACACATCAAAAATTCGAACTGGCCTTATAGTACATAAAGTGACTAATTATTTTATTTTATTTTAATGACATAAACAGTATATTTTATACTAATTTATAGTATATGCTTAATAATTTAATTTAGAATTTATAGTCAATAATATATTTATCATATTCTACAAATAAAAAAACAGAACATCACACATTTTTATAACATTGTATTTAACAATACTCAGTTCCTAAAAAAGCACTCACAACTAGTGACCAAATTTAGTAAACATTCTAAGACAATGAAAAACATTTTAAAAATGTTTAGATTTGCTTTACAGTTTCAACAAATCAAGCTATTTATGTATTAAACCTACATTTATTCCTTGAGGCTATAGATCTTCAATAGATCTTAAAATGTATTTGAATAATTAAGAAAATTATCATAGTTTAAAAAATAAACATTTTAATTAAATTTTTAATTAATGGATAAATATGTAATAATGCAGTTTTATTTATAGTTGGGAGCATTGAAATACAATGTACTAAGATTGAGGGCCTCTACGACTAAGTGCGATACCACCAGCAATCATATAGAAATTCTTAGTAAACTATATTGGAATGACAAAGTTCGGTTGACCCTGATGATCACAATATCGATAGTGTAATTTATAGTATCCAATTCAAGACATTTATTATGAAGAAAACTGGCTTGGCGATTTTTTTTTAAATTTGTATTTTTGTTAAAAATATTTTATCAATTCAAATTTAGGACGACCACTAAAATCAAGAACAAAATGTCAGGTGTAGTAAAAGCACTATTTGGATGTTTTGTATCCAGTGGCGACTTTATGGGGGAGGTCTAGGGGTATTGGACCCACTCCAGACACTCTGTAGTGATCCATATATTCCAATACCAAAAATACTACAATGCTTTTTTTATATTAATTTGATGTACTATTTTTTTTTTGGACCCCCAGAAAATTTTTGAAAATCCGCTACTGCTACTGTTTTAAAAACATAAATCATAATGTCAAAACTAAAATTTTAAATTTAAATTTTTCTTCATATTTCTTTAAAAGAAAATTGTATATTGAATTTATGATTCATGATCCAATTTATATAACTTATATACATAAAACAATTTATAATTATTTAATTTAGTTAATACTCATAAGAGTCCAATGATTAGTATATAGAATTTGTTTAATAAAATTGTTAGCAAATGTATTTAATGATCAATGGCAAATGTTACTTTATCTAAAAAAACTAACAATTAATTCATAAAAGTTCTAGTGTTTTAGTAATTTTAAATATATTACACAATATAATGTTTATAGTTTATAAAATATAAATATTATTTTACTTACAATAAATAACTTTTATATTTATATATTAATAAAAATTATATATCAATGTTTGTCAAACTATTAATTATATAGAATAACAATAATAATAATAATAAAATAATAATAATTATTATTAAATTACAAAGATTATTAATAAATGGTCATTATTATCATAGTTTTTTTTTTAAAAATCGCATGAATTATATAATAAAAAATTGTATTTAGAGTAATTATTTTTAATCTATGTATTAGATTGTTATTTGCTACAAAAACCTCCAACTACAATTCATAAATGCACAAATTTTAATCTAATTTATAAGAAAAAATAATGAAAACATCTCAAAATAACAACAATAAGACCTACCTTCTATTCAACTCAATAACCTATTTATCATAAACATTCAATATTGTTATAATTTACGATAATGTGTTAAAATACTAATAGAAAGTCGTAAGACAATTATTCATTATCTCTGGGTCGAGTTAATTATTCTACATGTTTGTATATGCCATATCACATCATAAATCGTAATTAGCAAATAGTAATTACACATTTATTATTGAAGTACATTTTATAATCATGAATTATGATTTAAACTAAACATTCGGTAAGTAATAACTGATAGTTGAATAAAACGATAAGCATGAAAAGCAGTGTATCCACATGTAGGTAATGGTATCTCTTTTCAATTGTCGCTCTCCACGTATTGACAATGTTTATGTAACCAACAGTTCCTCAGTACAAAATTTGTTTTGTCGCGCTTAAAATAGTATAGAATACTATAGGATGAACACTGTCCCTACCGCGAACTGAGGTCTGGTGTCTGTCGTACATCCAACATAGCCTTTGGTTATATCTTAGTTCCATTTTGGTTCGACCTTTTGCTCGTGTGGGAAGACGAATAAACAAGAACGAAACGTGTCCAGTAATTTAATTCGAAGGCGGAATAGTGAGACTGTACGGAGCTGAGACGGATATCTTTGGCCTGGAGAGGCGTCTGTTAATTTACACTAAGCTACCGTTCATTATGTTATATATTATCGTGGTCTACGCAATGTTAACGCATAATTGTTATTATTTTACTGATATAGTATTCTTTTATTATTGCTATTGCAATCCAGCCGATTGTCGCACGCAAGATAAATAATCTTTAAAGAAATTCTGACGGGTTTTTAGTAATGTAACGTGTTCAGGTAACCGTAATGTCCATTCGTAGATAACCGTGGTATAATAACTGTGACGACGAGCGCGGTATAATATATGCACGTAGAATGTATTAAATTATGACAATGTGTACGGGAAAGGACTATGCGTAACCATAACGTATGTTTGCAACGCGTAGTCGTTATTCGTGAAAAAATAATTGATTTTTTTTTTTTATTGTCAAGTGCTATGTTGTGATCGATTTGACGATCTTCCCTTTGTACATAGATCTTAGTACACCAAATGGGTAATAACAAATGTTTTAAAATTATATATACATATCCAAAGATTTGGAGACCTACAGTAAGATATACTCATTAAATAAATCGTTACCATAGACATATAATATATAGACCGCGAACAACCAGTATAATACATGTAAGGCACTAGAGCCAAGATATGTGTGAGAGAGACAGACGTAGAAGAGGTTTTTTCATGGATGATAAAATAAAATTGTTTTTCTTTAAAGGGATATCACAGAATATGTGATACTGATACACACGCAATGCACAGGATTGAAACTAAACAGTTGAAATTTATACTAAGTTATAAATTTAATCAAGATCATTTAGAAATGTTATTTGGTGCAATTCGAGCTAAAGGCGGGTTTAACAATAATCCAACTGTGGCACAGTTTGAGGCAGCATACAAATCCATCATCATAAATGCTGAATTAAAATGTCCGACTAGTGCTAATGCAATGGCATTAGATAGCACAAGCATTCTCCGAATACCAAGTTTAAAGAAAACAATATATAACAAGGACTCTGAATTATTAGATTTGTTGTGCATTTCAGGCACTGATATAATTGAACCAGATAATATATTGGCAGTTTACCAACATAGTATATTTCTAAATGATATTGTAGCTTACATTTCAGGGTTTGTGGTTCATAAAATTAAAAAATCTATTTTATGTGAACTTTGTGTAGAAGCGTTAGAATCAGAAGAAAATATTTCAATGCTTATTTTAAGAAAAAATAGAGCTGGTTTAATTAAACCTAGTTTTGATGTCATTGAAATATGTAAAATAGCAGAACGTGTAATAAGAGAATATAAAAATATAGATAAATCTAATGTAGTTCAAAAAATAACAATAGAATGTATGAAAAGAATCAATATATCCAAATACTTTTATTCATTATTAAGTCATTTCCTGGAACAAGAACCACTCAACAATCATCTAATACAACTTATTAAAATAATCTTAAATATATACATCACAGTCAGACTACATCATATAAATTCTTCAACAAACGCCATTAATGAAAAAATAAGAACATTTTACACAAAGTTAATACACTTTAGACATCAATAAGCACTATAAAAAATGTCTAATTGTTTTATAACATAAAAGTATTTAAATTGTAATATATTGACTATTAAATTGTAAATATTTATTTTAGACATCAATAAGCATTATAAAAATTTATAATTTTTTTATAACATAAAATTATTCAAATTGTAATATATTGACTATTAAATTGTAAATATTTATGTTATTTTTAGTTTTATATTTTATTATCATGATATATTCTATATCATGTTTGTTAGCAAAAACTTAAAAAATAAATATTAAAATTTATTCATCCATGAAAAAAACCTCTTATAGCTCTTTCTCTCTCGCACATATCTTTGCCCCTTACTTCTCTCTTTAATCGCGGTCTATATATTATATGTCTATGATCGTTACACGCTATTGACAGTATCAAATGATAAAATGCGATAATACTTATCACCTGATTGAAATCATAACTAGGAGGACGATGTAGTTCCTTCATAGTTTCAAGGCCGCAGCTTTATAGGTCGAATGGAATTATTTTAAATTAACTTGTAATTATGTATAAACATACAGATAATTAAATCTAAGTTTTCTATGCCATTAAAATCTATGATATAAGCTTTTACCATTGATTTTGTAAGACAAAAAGAAAAATAACTATGAAATCAATGAATTTATCCGCCACGTTTAATTAAGGATAATGAAAGTATAACAATTTTTATAATTAACTAAAAGTTTATAATCGTCAAAAATGTAGGGTTTTAAAATTCTTTTGGGAATTACAAAAAAAAAAAAAAAAATAAGATTTTTATCGTTGATTATATATACAATAACTGTATATAATACACACATAATCAATGGTTTTATGAAAATCGAGTAGACTATTTTATCTTGATACCTAAAAACAATTGAGAAAACAAATTCACATGAATAAATCAAAGCAACTCGCTAAATGATTCTCAACATTGAAAAAAGTGATCACAAATGAAATTTATATGTATAACAGTTAACACATATTGTAAGACCAACACATTATTCCTAATAAACTATTTATTTCTGTGTCTAACTAAACCCTGTAATGTAATTTAAAAAAGATTAATTAGATTTTGAATTGCAATTTACATATTGATATCTTTAAAGTTTATATAATTAACAGTTTTGTATAATGACAAGAAAATAGTTACCAGCACTCAGGTTAAACATTATATGTATATATGTTTAGTATAAATGATATAATAAAAAAAAAAAACATAAATACTTGAAATCCAAAGAATACATAATAAATAAAATAGAAAATAGTAACAATAATGATAACATTTGATTTTTATACATACAATATCTTAAAAATTAAACATTTAATCATTTAACAATAATTAGTTTAACAAATCAAAATAAATATAAAAATAATAATATATGTAAATATTAAATATTTTATAAAATATGTGTGCGTTTTTAACAAAAATCATTTAAAATAAATTATCTATGTCTTTTTCATTATATAATATGTAGATACATAATGAGTGTTAATTTTATAACAATTAATTACACATTTATAATGTGTTACTCTGCACCATAATCTTCATCGTTAGTGGCCATTGTTACACTCGTTACTCCTTTAACAATCATTTCAGCTACTTGCCATGCCATATCTTCTTGCATTTTTACACCATCTTTATTTACAAACTTTTTCATCATTCGTCTAATGCCAGATTCTAAAAATGATGAAAATATACAATTTTAGTTCAATGCAATGATAGTACTAGTACGTACAGACCTTTGTTTTTATCTGGATCTGGTTCTATATTTCGTTCAAAACGCCCATATTCATCAACTCGACCAAAGCTTAATCCACTAATAAATACAAACATAAGTAAAAATATAGCATATAAAATATGAACATTTGTAAAATATATAATCGATACCCATCAAAACATCTAGAAACCAGATTAGTATTTTTCTATGCATCCATAGTATAGAAATATTGTGTATCAATTTTCAACATTTAAGTATAAGTTGGTTAGAATTTATGGTTTTATTACCATAATTTATTTTTATGGTAAGCCATGTATATGTGTAATAAAGATATAAGATGTAATATGAAATTGCACTCAAATTGTATATTTTAATTAATGAAAAATGTTAGGTTTATTATTATTTCTATACAATTTCAATATAAAAATTAGGTATCTAAATAAACCTACATATTAATATATTTAATGAAACAATATTTTTCATAAAATCTAAAACTGACATTCATATTTAGTAAAATAAATACTAAATAATTAATAATCAATTTTAGAAAAATATTGTCAAAATAATTACATTTTCACAAATCATAAAATACATAATTATTAATGTTCTTTCAATATCTTTCATCTTTATTTTAAATTACAATTAATACAAATTAGTACAATTTAAAAATATTTTGAGTCAAACAAATAAATTTACCTTTGCTGTCTTTTTCTCCATAACGAATCTGTACTGGCTGAATATGGTAAAAGAGAAGACATTGATCGTTTTGAATTGGTACTATACTCAGAAATTGATGAACTAGATGATTCGTTATCTTGAGAAAGAGATTGATAGGAATTTCCTGCTTTAATTAATTCAGACAGATAACGTATATAATGCTGAGATGATAAAAATGGCATTAAACATCTATGCCGTAAAAATGCTAAAACAACTAAAACAGCAGATCTAAAACATTTGCCTATTGTTGTAACAGTTTGGTCATGTATGTCGGCTGGACAAATGGATTCTTCGACAGTAATTCTTACTTGGTCAGTAAACCCAAGTGAACATGTTGCTTGCAGAGACAAATATCTATAAATAATTAATGGTCAAATTTCATAATAATTCATAATAATAAATTAATATAATAATAAAAATAATAATAATAAAACATGATTACTTTTCATAAATACATATAGCATCACTTTGTGCTTGTTCATAGTTAATTAAAGTATTTTTGAGTTGTTCAACACAGCGTTCAAAATTTGTAGCCGCTAACCAGAACTCAATAACAGATCTACAGCCTTCACTATCAAGGAACTATAAAAAATAAGAATATTAATTTTAATAACAAAAATATAATTAGTGTCTGTTTTATATCATAACAAAATATTTAACATTTTAAACTAGTCAATTATTAACCAATTATAAAATATAATACTATTGATTGTATAAATATATATACATCATATATCATATATGTACAAATATATGATAATACAAAAAAAAAAAAAATGTTGCTATAATTTGTTTTGTCATTCACATGCAAAGTGTACATTGTATTCGTGTAAGGTGGCTTATAAAATATTAAAATATAGAATGTTTATGATTAAATTTGTTTTTAAATAAATTGTATAGTAAGGTTAGTATTATTTAATACTAATAAGACACATAAATATAATAAAAGCCAAAAATTTGTGACAATAATTAATAACATTAAAATGTGTAAATATAAATTCAAGTGTAATGATTTTTAAAATTATTTAAATATATATTTCTTTGTATTATATAGTATCATTAAAAATGTCTGAAATGAGAAAAATATAATTTTAACATGAATAATATATAATATTTGTGCAAGTTTAAGTGACTTAATTAGCATATTTTTATAACTTATAGGTACCAAAAATTTATAAAAACATATATGTTTGAAAAATAACAAAAAAATTATTTAAATTTGATTTCCATTAGGTATTCCATTATTTTATTACTTTGAATTATTTACATACATACAAATATTTTTAATTTACCTGAATTCAAATAATAATATTACAAATAAATTGTTCATTAGAAACCAAAAATTGTATACTACTTTAGTAGATGAGGGAGAATCCAAATTCTGAAATTACATTAATAGATGAAACTCCTGTTTTCAATATTTAAAAAAAAAGTTTTAAATCGCTTAAATTTGCACACATAATGATCTATATTAAAATAATGTCATAAATAAAATTATAATACCTCCATAAAATATGAAAGAAGTCCATCACAAACCAATATATCACCGAGTGTAACTTTTCCACTAGTTAAAACATCTACTTGATATTTACAAAACATATCGGTTTGAACAAAATTATTCCAATACCTATAAATAATAACATTTATTTAACATCTATGATGAATATTACAAATATTAAAGCATTAATGACAGTATAATATGAACTATGGTTAATACATACTCTTGTAATATTATATACATTTTATCTGTAACATCTTTTAAATCACAAATATCTATATGTTCACTGTGAGCATTAATTTTGGCTATTAATTGATCAGAAAAATGAATTCGATGAAGTGATATGGTTTTTAATAAATTTTGCCGTAGTAACTCATCTTCAATGTCAGTGCGACCCAATAATGCCATGTATAAATGATACAGCGATAATGAATTTCTATTGTCTAAAAATTGTCTGAACATTGATAAAAGTGCGCTATTATTCAATACCAATGCTTCACCAAAATTTAAGCACAATCTACATTTTTCAAGAACGTACAAATCTGTTAAAATATCTAAATCAGTATATTTCATAAATATGTTCATGTATATATTTCAATAAAATAATTACATACCATTCTTGCCACACACAAAATCTTTGAGGGGCACTAGTCCATCACCGGAGATGCTCAATCCAATGTTATTACTGTTAGCTGATAATGTTGTACTCTTTTTAGATTGAATTGTTTTCCAAAAATTGAGCATCGTATCATATTAGTTTAGTTTGTTTGGCCTCAAATGATTCAAAGGTTTTCAAGACATAGAAATATTCTTTACAGGCATAGACATTATGATTGATTACTTATAAAGAAATAAAATGTAACATTTTTAATTTTAAATTGGTGAATATCGTAGCAAGAAAAGTTTAGTTGACTAAAATTTATTTGAAACCTTCAGTACTGACAATGAAATTTTAATATACACAATTTATTTCACTGGTACAATAAACAATACATTTATTAATTACTTTTCAAATCTAAGCCGATTTATCCGTCTTCAGTCTTGATTTACAAAATTCTTATCATACGTATTTTGAAGCTTTTATCACAAGAATAACCAATATGATAAATGTAAAGCGTCAAGCCTATAAAACATATAGTGTGTGTTGTCATCTGACACCTGTTACCATTATCCTAGTCGAAAACAAAATATTCTCCAGACGCTTTGAAAAATAACGTCCATCATGTCAATATGCCATACTTTCTCCTATAACCTATAGCTTGTAGTATGCTATACTACTATACGTTAATTTTCAATATAAAATATAAGAATTTTTTTTTTGGCGATTGAAAATTAATATATCATCGGAATTCAATAATATACGATTTAATATGTATTTTCCTCTGTATGACTTACATTATAATAAACTCGAACATATAAGTTTTTCAAACCAAAACTTGAACGAAAATCACCATCGTTCATAAGACGAAATAATAACTATTTCACGGTGACAATTTTAACCTTGAATCACAGTTAGATTCAATCTAAAACCGTGACTTAAACAGTTGAAATTAACCGCTATTAATCTATGAGTCATCCAAGCATTTCGAAAAACTGAAATTTGGATTTATTCAGAATACCTGTTTTTCTTCTTTTAATAAGTTTAATGACCCGGTTATTATCTTCACTATTTATATAATTATTCAAAAAGTTATTAAATCATATATGTAGGTATATTCGTATGCCAATATTTTTACGACACGGTAGGTAATGAGTAATATATTATACCTACTTAATATCCTGAAATGCTGTATTTCTTTTTGAATATGATTAAAACATATATATCAAATGTGTATACACATTGTACTTGTATCTAACAAATAAATACAGATATTAAATCATTCATCAGTGAATAATTTTTATTAAATCAGACTTCAAAATTATAATAATCAACATAATTTTATGATCGTGTTAATGACAATTATTGGGTTCGTGTAGCTAAGACTTTGCCATGTGTTTATAAAATAATTGAGGTATTGCGTCTATGTTTTAAGTATACCTTAAAATTGTTATTTTAGATATATTTTAAATTGTGATTGTGATAAAAACAATGTAAATAAATATAATTATACAAAGTTCACTAACTAAAGCATAATATTTTTCAATTTCATCTCTAAATATTACTTAGTTATTATTTATAAAAGATATATCAAACAATTTAAAATCAATTTGCCGCTAAAAAATGAACCTACACTAGTGTACTACTATTGTAAGCGTAAGTAGTCGGAATATTTTATATTTTTTGATTAGAAGATTTGATGTCGTTTTATAGTTATGGTTATGAAATTTATACTGTAGACAAAGGAATTTCTTTGGCATGTCTATGGACCAAATGTTCTGAAAATAATCGTACGTTTAAATCGCCATAGCACGAATTGGTCGCATCTGTAGCTACTTTAACATGCACAACAATGAAGTTTTTCAATTTATGAAAATAATGTGCAATATTGTTGATTGTGACCTATTAAAATCGTCTAAAACAACTATAGTTATTATATTTTTAAATTATATCCTATAGTTTTTGAGTATATTTGTTATTTTCAAAATTTTCAAGAACATGAATTTCATTTTTAGAGATGAAAATTATAAAAAATAATTTTTGTAATAAAGTTACACATTATTAATTTTTATATCTCAGAAGAATGTATTTGTAACAATTTTGCAAATTCATTTGCAAAATACTGACAATGATTGTGAGTCAATTGGTTAAGCTGTTTTTAGTTCAACAAATTGTAAAAAAATAAAATTTTAAAAAGTGTAATGCAGGAACACTTTATTAATACATTTAGTGTCTAATACATGATATGACTAGATTAAATTTATTAAATATCACATAGTAAATATAAGACTCTAAAAAAAAAATATTCTAAAACAACAATCTAAAAGTTAAGTAATATTTTAAATAGGTTGATTAATCACTTCATAAATAATGTTTTTGCTGTATTCCCAAAACAGTAAAAGTATGTCTTTTAATGGGTAGCGAATTAAAGACTTGGATGATCTGAAATAAAAACAATAGAAGATAATGATTATATTTGTCTGTTTAGCTTCAATAATTAATTTTCATTGTTTATTGGAAATATTGTTTTAAATATTATTGAACCGGTAAGCATAATTTTTAAACATATCTACTAGAGAGTAAATCAATACAGAATTTTCATGCATAGATTATACACTTATACTTTAAGTATTAATATTTATTTTTGCAATAAAAGCTATTGATTCAAAATATTAATAACTTACGTTATATTATAAGGTTTTTATCACAGCAATGTATTTTATTTAGATATATTTTACATTTTTAAATAAACAAACTTTTTTTTTAGATTAATGTTGAATTTAATTGTTGTATGTTATTTAATTAAGAGTACATTGTACACACATTTACTGTCTGTAGTATAACGAATAATGTAATAAAATCATGCTAGGCAGATCTTAAACCGTTACTTTTGGGTGGAATTAAAAGATAAAAATATAATCTGTGTTCTATCGTCCGATATTATAAGTATGATTTCTTCTTAACTAAATTAAAAATTAATATATTTTAAATAGATGCATATTATTTTAAAATTATAAAATCGAAAAAAAAAACATATAGATTGAGTTAAAATAATATTCAATGATAATAGATTTTTAAACTCTAAATTCAACCCAATCTTTAAAATTAAGAATCTGCTTAACTCCATTTTTCTTGTTAAATGGATAGATATAACATCATCTTCAGTGTGAGGTTTTAATTTTATTTGTAATTTAAGAAACACAAATTTTATTATTAAATTATATTTATTTAATAAGAGATTTTATAATTAAAGTTGTTATTTGTATATTATTGTAATATACTAATATATCTATTATTGTGTCATAATTTAAATAACTATTATTATAATTTTCAATGTAATTGTTTATATAAAAATTCAATAGTTCACAAACATGTAACTTTTGATAGTATTTAACTGTTTGTAAATATAAAATAAAAATCAGAAAGTTAATACAGTTTTCTACAAACAAACCTGCAGTTTATATTTTTACATTTAAACATAAACGTATGTTCACGATCTCGTGTGTGACAAATACTTTGGCAATAATGATTACATTTTAACTTCAGTAGACATGGCCGAGGACATTTTCGTTTCACAAAATCATTAGCTTTGGAAACTTTTGATAATGTTCCTTTATGTATAGAACACTCTAAAGTTAATTCATTTCCTAATAAAATATATACAATATAGAAATTAACAAATAAAAATTAATTCACTATCACTATACCCAAGGAATTTATATGTTGAAGAGCACTTTTAACGTTTTTCCATAGCTCACATTGACTTATAAGATTATTTATGTTTCCAATAATATATAACCCAGATTTTGCTCTTGTTAGAGCAACACATATTCGATTTTGTTTCCAGAAACCTGTATCTCCTTTAGCAGTATGTACAGTGGATAATAATACAATTTCACATTCAGTTAATGAACAATTATCAACAGATGACACATTTACATTTTTAATGAGCACAGATTCTTCTTTAAGCTAAAAATAATAATTACAACATAGGTTTAAAATAGTTTTTTTTAAAAAATTGCACTGTATTATTTTTAAACAAATTATACCTTCATCAGTTCATTAACTTGATCTTTATGTGTTGTTAGAATCAATATATCTTCAGGTTTATAATTTTGTAAACAAAGATAACGAGCAAGTCCAATTACAAACGTTACTTCATGTAAATTTGTGTGATTTTTATTTTTGCATTCCTAATTAATTATACAATTCTAGTTAAATATAAAATTAAATAATACAAACTTTAAATTCCTATTTACCTCTATAATATCATGATCAATAAAATACACATTTTTTGTTATTCCAGTAACATTTAGTAAATTACATGTATGTTCACTACTTTCTAATTGATGAGTAATGAATGGTAAAACTAAAGACATTATTTCTGGTCGCATTCTGAATTGTTTTGTAAGTTGATTTAAAGGTAAACCATTATTTATGGAACGTTCCATAAGTGTTTGATTAAAATTATATGTTTTTGCTAAATTATGAGATGATGTTTTTGGGCGTTCTACTTTTTGATCACCTAAAGCAATAAATAATTACAAATATTTATTAATATTTCATACAATGTCTGATTAATTGATAGTTTCTCAATCCCAAGTTGCAAAGCTAATTTATTTGTTTAACAAAAGAATTAAGAAAATAGTAATAAATTAATAAACAAATTGTAGAATAAGATAATTGTATCTTATTGTATTAATTTAAAAAAAATGTCATTATATCGAAGTTATACAATTTACCAATTATAATCAAATGTTGGACATATGCAGTCAATGAAGCAACTATATATGGTTCTAATGTTTCAGTTCCTTCTTCCACAATAACTAAAAAAAAAAAAAAGAACAATTGTAGACAAATTAAAGTTACTTTACAGATCTATAATAGATCATCTATTTGTGTTATAAATTTTGAATTAAAGTGAGAATTTTACTGATTTTGTATTGATGTAATTATTTAATTTCTTCATAAACATTTGTAAGGACTTGTAATGTGCTCTGAAAGTTTTATACAACATATAAATTTATTGAAAATTAATAAGTATATAGTAGTTGGTTGTATTTTAAGTTTTAATAAATCTCAATAATCAATCTTATTTAAGTTAAATATAAAATTCTCCTAAATTCACTATTTATCATATAATTCGAAACTAAAATATATTATTAAATATTTAAAATTTTAATTGGATAATTTAAAAGGAACTATATACAGGCCCAGAAAATTACTGAGTTAAATTTGGACCAAATGTGTGGCAAAAATATAAAAACATGAAGGTGAGTTAAGAGTTCCAAATAGACAAGCTTTTAACTTCAAAATTTTTAAGAAGGACCACAAACATTTTTAAACTGGTGGATTAGTATAGTAAATTAATAGTACCTTCTCTATCTGACAGCGATTACCATGGAAATGGAATCATTTATGGTTAATTAGATAATAATTATTCTAAAATTTAATATGTAGTGAATGATTTATTTTCTTAATATAGTAACATACTTATAATTAATAGTTAATAAATTAATATTTCCTAAAGAATTTAATTATATTACACTGTAAGATCACTAAATATATGTATATATACATAGACCCCCTTTATGTTTACACTGCTGTTGATGGTAAATAAATAAATATTATAAATAATATATATATATTACATATATTTAATAACAGTAATAATATTTTTACTTACCAATTGGTGGTTTCATATGTTCTAATAAGTCTTTATTTTTTACTGCTCCAGTAGTTGTAAGTCCAATCACATAAATGTCATTTAGTAAATTAATTGTTTGTGCTAACCTATTCTCATCAAGTTTTTTACATAATTCATTATACTCATACCATATTGGAATTAAAATATTCTTATGACCATTGACAATTCTATACACCCAGTTATAGTATAAAGCCCATCTTTGGTCAGCTGGTATTAAATGTATATCATCATTAATGATTGGATTAATTTCTAGATTATCAAAAACTAACATGTATTCAAAGTAGTCATAAAATTTCTTCAACATAGTTAATTCTTGTTTAATTTTTAATGAATGATATTCACTGCCTTCAGCAACTTGTTCGGTTAGTTCTGATAAACGTTGTTTTATATCATCTAATAGCAGACAATGTTGAGCGGGTTGTACATTATTTAATTTATAATTTTTTAACATTTTTTCTACAGGGTATGGATGAAATAACCAGTTGAGAAAATCCCAAGAATTTGCAAATATGTTGATTAACATTTCTGGGACTACAGACTTCAAAATATTCCAATCCAATATACCAATATATAATTTATCACATTTTTCATAACAATCTAAAATAGCTTGCTCTTTAATTTTTAAATTGTTCTCTAAAACACTATTTATTTTTAATTTATTAACTTTTACTATTCTTTTTAAACTATGATTTTTCAAAGCTTCACATTTTGACTGACTACCAATTCTGACAAGTTTCTCAGTTATTTTTAAAATCCCTTCCAAAAAATGATCTAATGTATGGTTGTTATTACAAATAACTGCAATTGGATTTTTCAATCGTCCTGTTATATATAAATTTTCAATCATCGCTTTAACAATTCTTTGACCAATAAATGTTTTTCCTGTTCCTGGAGCTCCTTGAATTAAAACATATTTTTGTGTTAATGCCGTCTTAAAAGCCTTATACTGACTGTTCTCTTGTTGTAAATAAACTTCTGTAGGCCATTCTTCATCTTTTAAAATGTTAAATTTATAATCATCAATATTATATTTCTGGAAATAAGAATCATTTAAGTATTCAGGAGCACAAGGTTTGTTCGAGGCGAAAACTATATACTCCTTAAGAGGAAATGTTCGTGAGTTCATTTGCTGTAACGATTTGAGTGTCCAATTGTAAGGTACATAAAACTGTTCATACTGAGCCATCGATAAAACTGTATTTGGTCTTATGTTAATATCTCCAAGTATTTCTATTAATAAAATACCATTTTGTAAATATTCTATATCATCTTTGAGCACTAGCCCAGTAAAGAACGTGTTAAAATGATCTTTAGAAAATAATAATAAAAATCCATTGATAAACAAATTTATGTTGTATAGACATGGGTCAAACGTAAATATAAAACCTAATTTGTTTCCGAAAAACTCTCTGGACCCGTCAAATAATACGTTGTTGCACACTAGATTAGTGCCATCTGTAATTTTATTTTCACGATAATTTTGTATGGCTTTTCTTAGCGGATGAATGAAATCTTCGCGTAAAAGATGAAATTGCGTATTCAAATAATGGTCTTCGGATTTATAGGGGCCTTTATCAAGGTTAAATGGTAAACATTTTACATAATCAATGTCATTTATAGTTGGATGAATGTGTTGTGTTCTGAATGATTTTGAAAACTCTTCAGGCAGTTCTCCCATTATATTTCAAAATAAACTAAAAATAAATATCACGAATGCCGAGATAAGAATAATGCGCTTTCGATAATTTCGGGTGAAAATAATTACTCACTATAAGTCGTAATATTTGATTCTGAGAACAATGTATGCATATAATTATAAATATATCTAATAAAATGGTTTAACAGTTATTGCGATTGAATCAATAAATTGATGTAGAATAACGATCGGTAAAATTCGGTAAAACTCGGTTCATTCTCGGAAATTTAAAATTAATAAACACCAACGTGACAAAAATAATAATAAAATGTACGTTCACAATTTTCACAACGAAAACGACAATCTTGCACCGTTACAATCATACCTTACCGATTTTAATTACGGAATAAGGGTCTTATCAATTGTTGTTAATGTACAACACGGAGGCAATAGTATGGCCAAACCACACGGAACAACGGGAATTTCCTACCGATGGATGCCTGCAGCGATTTCAATATGTCGGCGGTTCCACGGTCTTATCGGTTATCGGCGGTTAGCCGGCGTGATAAGGCCACCGTGACCGACGGGTCCGGTCGTGGTCACCGCGAACACGACCGCGGTCGCAGCAACGGCCGTTGAATATTCATTATGAGACCGAACTATTTACGTTTGCAATAATAATTTTTCGGCGTCGGCGCGTGCTCCGCGTTGATGTCGTCGTTCGATTTTATTAGTAGTCGTTTCGTTACCGAACGGGAACTTTTCGAGTATTTACTTATGTCGCGCGTTTAATGTCGTAAACTCGGCGATGGCGGATCCGACAAGTTAAACTTTTAGCTTCGGTGTGTATATTTATAAACGCGACAATAGCCGTGTCGGATAAGTTTCGTCTCGCCGCGGACGCACCAGTCTGTGCGTTTAATATGTGTTCAACAGCAAATGGCGGCCGGCAATTTCGGTTAAAATGTATACCGGAAAAGAAATACCCGCGACATTGTTGTTGTTTTCGTGGTGAAGGCGTGTACGATGTTCGGCTACATCACGTACACATACTCTGTGAGTCGGCTCATTCAAAAACACGAATCATGTCGAGAACAAATACATATCCCGGCTCATCATCGAACACCTTGGCACGATAATGAAGATGGCGTGTACTAATCATAACATCAAACTTCAAGCAGCTAATTCAAGGTAAGAAAAGTCATTTTGTTCATTGATTTTCATAAGTTCTAATTTTGTTTTAAATTTGACGTTCCGGGAAAAATTCCCAATTTCCCAATGTGGCCGTCCAAAAATATTAATTGGTGACCTTGGTGTTTAGGATACATTTTGTGCGAGATTTATCCGCACAAATTGATTTAAATGTCTTGTTTTGTCTTGTTTGTTCCCGTCCAAAATCTAGTTCATTTCGTACATAACCTCGGAGTCAGATTTAGTGCCAAGAATCGCACAGAATATTATTATACTATTGGTTTTCGCGAATCGCATCGTTTGAGTAATTTTTAACGAGAAACAATTTAAAAATAATATACATACATTTTACCTAGTATGCATTTCGAATGTGTTATTGATACAACGGTATGGGGATTATAAAATACTATCGACTGGTTAAGCACACATTTAAAAGTGCATATAATAAAACAGTTTAGTATATAAAATTAAAGCACAAGTTAAAACGTAGTGTCTGAATATAATACACTTGATCAGACGGATATAACTTATCATAATATTATGAGATGTGCACGCATCAATTGTCATTTTGATGATATAAATATGATTACTTATACACCATGTATAAACAAACAGTTGACCTGTGCAGCTCGTACATAAATAGCAATATTAATATTAAGTTTTTCTTGAGGGGAAAGTTACAATGTTTTACCTACCTCCGCGTAGATCCCGATCATTTGAATTTTACAAACTACAACAATAAATAATAACTGTATATATTAATGTAAAGTTGAAATAAAAATATTTAAGGTCACAAAGTGAATAATACTGTACAGTGAATTAAATATCAAAATAAATTGTAATAATCATGATATTGTATGTATCGAATCCATTTTATTGACCAATACATCTATGTCTACATATAGTACAATCAGTGCCTGATCTAGGATATTAGGAGCTTGGGGCTGATAAAAAAAGTTGCGCTTTTTTTGGTTTACACTTTGCTCCATCAGAAAAGTCCTTGTTATTTTTCAAGTTAATATCACTTGTTAATATTTAGCAGTGAACAGTCTATTGATTATTCAAAACAAGCAACAGCAATACAATGGTTTAATTATTATCATTATAAAATTATCTTAAGTTTTTACTTATTACATTTTATTATTGTTTTTCATTGAAACATTTTTTTTAGTACACAGTCTGACAATCGTCATCATCTCATTAAAGACCAAATCCATAAAAATACAATTTACGATGTTACAAAAGCATGATTTTCCTATTTCTATATTTATTTGTAGTTATCTGATATTTGAAAGAATTCAGATAGAAATTAACTTCTGTTCACAGTATAATTAGTGACTATAATATACAACACAAGGCAGGCAGCCCTGAGGACTATGAGGTGCTACTGAACGGTCTCAGACGTGGTGGCCCTGATGCTAGCTGGTACACCGCCAGTAGACCAGCTGGCCTGAGGAGACTACACGGATCAGAGACCGGGTGCTATAGCTGGGACCTGGGGAAGACCGGAACGTGACAAAGGCTGAAGAAAAGGAGGCGACGATGGTGGCATGGCAGTTCCTATAGGAGGTTTAAATAGAGAAAGTGGCTTGGACACAGAGGCTGCTACCGGACGAAAGGAGATGGGTCAACTGTAGGGGCGTGTTTAGGGTTACTTTCCACTTGGCGCAGACCTTTACTGGACACGGCTGCTTCAATTCATACTTGGCCAGGACGGGGAGGATCCCAGATTCAGACTATGTGTACTGCGGCAATCTCGACACATAGTCTTCTGCTGCCTTGTATGGAATGAGAACTGGGATGCACTCAGATGACTGTTAGGCCGGAATGCAGAACTGGATTACGTAGAGAACATTCTGTGCGACCCAGAGGTTGATCCGAGGATGTCGATCGAAGAAGGAGAATTCTCACGGTCGAGCTGAGGAGGGCGTTCACCAGCACAGTGAAGACCAGAAGGAGGATGATGAGAGGGAGAGACAATGCCCCCCTGACAAAGAAAGGCGGAATAATAAAAAATTACTCAATATTAATGAAATTAATTAATGAATTTGTAATGTAATGTAATATGTAGTATATATGTTACGGTCAAATTGTATAATCGAGCAATGTACACAATGACCAATTTTAATTGTCTTCTTTGGTTTCGGTCATTCAATACCATACCGCTAAATAAACATATATCTCTGTCTATTTCCTGCCAATGACTATTTGGTTCTGCTGCTTCAGCATCTATTTTAATGCTGTCTTCCCACCTTCACCATGATCTCCCAAGAATTCTCCTTCCTCCAGGCATGTCCTGGTATGTTTAGATAGGCGTATTTTAAATTTTATATATATATATACACACACACTTGTCCAAGTCTATTTCCCTTGGTTATCAGCTATTATTTTTTTATTTGTACGTGTCGTGCAAATGTGTTACATTGTGTACACGTGTTGTGTAGACGATTCGACTGTCGTCAAATTGTTCAATCTGCCGAAATTATATAATCATTCATAACCAAAACCGATAGTGCTTCAGGATTTTTTTATTTTAGAAAAAAGGAGTCGTCACTCAGAGTTTCACCATAATGTATATATATAAATTATCCAGGGAGATATAATCCATCGAACGGTACGCCCCCAGATATTTAGTAGAGCATATCACATAAAGTTGAATTATATTTAGTTTCAGTCAAATAATAACGCGAAATGGTTTCCTAAGCAATATTCAATATGAATCGCGTAAACATACGAATATTAGTGATATTTGACAAGAATACCTTTTTTTTTCTTCAAAATTTTATTTTCGTAATTTAGACCATCATTTACAACAACTGTGAAATTTCAACGTTTCCGAGGTGCTCAGGGTTTGAGATGTTGTGACTAATCTTTTGTGGTTCGGAACAGACTCTGTGGGTGGCCCATTAAAAAGTTACGTATATAAAAATTAATATACGACGCTGCGTATAAATATCATATATGACTTATTACATTTGGCGGTACAAAATATATATATATATTTTTTTTTTTGTATAGCCTAAAATACGTTTTATTTTTTCTATTGATCTTATCACAACTCTGGCTTCACAGCGCCTTTAGTTACAGTGTAGTTTATAAAACAATTTCATATCACATGTGACGTTTATAACGATAAATTTAATTTGCGCTTTAGATGACATTATGACATCGCGGTCTAAATTTAATCATAAAAAAAAAAAAGTAGCGATATTGTCGACGAGGTGCGTGTCATGTATTTGCTTACTAGCGCTCTTCGTTTTTCTCGGGTACACATACGCCGATTAAAACAGTTCTGACGGCGCGCGTATTGATTCAAATGATAAAAATCGTGTTTTTTACGGCCGTTAAATGATCACGCGACTTAGCGTAAACAACCGTATACATATATATGCTGGGCCGGATTTTAAGGGTGGCCGGGGGTCCCGGACCTCTGGCTTCCACAAAACGGAGGCCTCCGCATAATAAGATTTTTTTCACACCCCAATTTAAAACGTATTACAACAAAAATCATCATTTTTAATACGGATTAAAATCACAATATTCGAATTGAAATATCACTAGTGTATAGTAAAAAAAATGTATGATGACGAAATCTAAAAGAGTACCAATGTAATTATAATGATTTATATTATTTTAGTGCAGTATGTATATGTTCATTGTAATCTTAAAATAAGTAAAATATTATTTGATATAGTTGGGACGTAATTATAATTATATTTTTAGTTTATTATTCAACATAATTAAATGTCTTCAACCTTACTTTCGAATAAAATATTATTTTGCTGTAAAACACAGATTAGATACATTGTACATCAAATGCACTCGTAATGTACTAATATCGGATATATATATATATAATTGAAAAAATTGGGCCACCACTTAAGATGGGCCCAGGACTTCCACATTTCTAAATCCGGCACTGTGTATATACGTGTATGTAGAACCGTCTGGGGTCCGCGCCGGCCACGAACTTATTATAATGGCCAGCGGTCATCGCGTAACCGGATGTCAGTTCGCCGTCGGACTTGTAAAGTTTAGGGTCCTCTTAGATTGCGCACAAAGTTTTTGTTTGGAAATGTGTCACGCCGCACAAATCGCTTTCCAAGTACTCGGCTCGGCGGACAAAATCGATGTGACGAAATCGGACACGGCAGTTAGGACGCGAACTGCGTTTTCGTCAGACAGCGTGCAAACGAACGGCGTACGCAATGACAATAATTCAATAGATATATTCTATTCAGGGGCGGACTGAGACTCTGAAGGCCCGGGTGGGTAAGTTTTTGGGAGACCTTAAACGAACGTAATTATTACAAACAAGCGACTTGATAAAATAAATAACTTGATTATGTATCACATAAAAAAAAAAAATATTGTATAAAAATAAAACCGACTTCGAAAAAAATGCACTAAAAGGTGTGAAATAATTCACAAAAATCTTGATTTTTCGATTTTGGCTATGGGCATTTGGGCAACGATTAACGGTGTGATATGTGAAAGATAACAAATACTCGTGTTAAAAATCTTTTAGGATATCGTAATAATTTTCCTATTAGGCATATTATTTTGTGTAAGCCAATAGGCCATAATAAAATATATAGCTTAAGGCCCAAGTACAGAATGTCTAAAGGGCCTGGGCGGGTATGGTCTCCTCCCGTCCTGCCAGCACGCCCCTGGTCAGAGTACAGCGGTGTGTATGATGGTTGTAGACTATTTTACACGACGGGAAAATGTGTACTAAGAATTTAACTTTGTATCAAACAATTACTTGAGCATTGTTTGGCGATTTTCTTGTTTCGCCGCGAACGTTTCGAGTCTCGGTACGACCTGCGGACTATCCCGAAGTATTGTCATGGACAGTCGCACGGATACGTCCCGAGATATAGTTCGCATTGGAGTACACATTTCCAAGTGCGTATACCGTGTTTTAACGGTCCGGCCACCGCGCAAAGTCGCCGAACCGCGCGCGTATGATTCAATCACCAGTGGCGGCACAAGACATTTTTTCTGGGGGTGACAAGATCATGGCAAATTGATCATGGAATTTAGTGAAAACCCGTCTATACGGGTGTAATATAAATTATTGAAATACACGGAAAATACTGTATTATTAGCGTTTTCTGATAAAATATAATCAATTTCGAAATCAAATTAAATGGTAGTGTATTCTGTGGTGTGTTATCTAAACGAATGCACATAAAAAAAAATATGACGAGTTACACAGCGAAACATATGAAACACAGTAAATACATAAATATTTGAAATTTTCAATTTTCGTTTGTTCTTCAACGGGTAGGGCAAAGGTGGGGCAAAACCAAATTTGGGTAGGGCGCTTGCCCTGCCTTGCCCTCCTCTAGCGCCGCTACTGTCCATCACCAAATCGGGGACCGACGTACACATACATTTTCGCATTGGTATTTTTTTTACTACACCTGTTATGGGTATTTATAAAATCGTACGATACGTTTTGTAATAAATAATTTAATCAATATGACTTAAAAGCCCCGTCAGGCCAGAAATTATTTGAATAGTATTATTAATTTATTAATCGAGTTAAATTGAAGACTAATTTTCTCCGATCTCCAAATCTTTCGGTCGAAATCGGTTTAACTGATCTAACGCGACCCAGCCATTGTTTTTGTTTTATTAAATTAATTTTGCACGGTTTTATAACCACGTTTAGTACCTGTACACGTTATACATAAAATATACACGCATACGCGCGTGGTTATAATTTTTTCAAATTCGGTCGATGATAACACGGATTAGCTAGTGACTTCAATTTATATATATATATAAAATTTCGGGGGGGGGGGCACGTGCCCCTGGTGACTAACCGACTAACCTACGGAACTGTTGTCGGGAACCTATATAGTATAAATCTCAATTCGGGGGCCCGTGTGTACATCGCACGCCTTGCACACCGCCAATTGTTGCGGCACTGTGTGTGTGTGTGTGTGTACCGAAACGGTTTCGGCTGTAAATGATTTCAAATGTTCGTTTGCGTAATGGTAAACGTTCGTTTGTGCGCGACCAGACGGGGAACCGGGTAAATAATCGTTTCCCCCCCCCCTCACCCCCCATAGGGCTTGAATCGAACAATACGCGCGTGCGCCGTGCGTACACGTATCATTAATTACAAACCGTCGGTGGCGTTCCGCGCGCGGTCACGCCGGTGGATGGACAGTCGCCCGACCTTCTTCGTTATTGTGCGCGGCCGCAAATAATATTTTCGTCGACACCAACGGGTCACGTGTACATTTTTCTGCACACGAAGTATAAAACGTTTGTGATATCCAAAAAAAAAAAAGTTTGGAGCTGCGATCGGCGGAAACTCCATTCCCGTACACGACACCGGTTTGGTGAAATATCGCGTGTTTACGACGGAAACGTAAACGAACAGGCGGATCGTCCCGTCGCGGTGGCGGCACCAGACATTTTTTCTCGGGGGGAGCAAATTGATCATGGAATTTAGTGAAAACCCGTCTAAACGGGTGTAATATAAATTATTGAAATACACGGAAAATACTGTATTATTAGCGTTTTCCGATAAAATATAATCACTTTCGAAATAAAATTAAATGGTCGTGTGTTATCTAAACGAATGTACATAAAAAAAAAAATACGACGAGTTACACAGCGAAACATATGAAACACAGCAAACACATAAATACTTGAAATTTTCAATTTTCGTTTGTTCTTCAACGGGTAGGGCAAAAGTGGGGCGAAACCAAATTTGGGTAGGGCGCTTGCCCTACCTTGCCCCTCTCTAGCCGCCGCCACTGCCGCGGAACCGTGTACCGAATTGCACGTCACGACCCGCGCGCACGGCGTGTGTCCGCTGTGTGTACGGGTGGTGTTCGTTGTCGTCGTTTCTACGCGGAAATTATTATAAAAAATAATAATATTGATATATTATAATAGTGTCGGCGGACCGAGTCGTTTTGTGATTTCCATTAAAATAAAATCTGAACATCCATGTTCTACACAATAATTTTGATTTGTTGAACAAATACGTACCTCCATGTTCAAAAATTCTTCCAACTTCTCGTTGTCACGTAGTTTAATTTCTAACGGATATTTTTGGAACATTTCAAAACCAAGACTATAAAAACAACATTTTAAATTTATTGATCTTCCGGAAAAATGCTCCCCCGACAATATGATATATACGAGCTCTTCTCTGAAGTTGTAGACTATGTCCGAAAACTTGTTCGCTTTCGGCTTTTGTCCATAACATTTTTTTTTTTTTTTTTTAGTGTTCAACTGTTTGGTTGGTTTACAACGTATAACTTAGTCTTCCAATTCTTCCCGATCCTCTGCCAGCCGTTTTAGTTCAACGTAAGTATTAACCCCTGCGCCCTTTTTTAATCGTGAGATATATGAGTTTCGTGGTCTTCCTGCAGTTTTCCGTCCTTCTGTGATTCCTTCAATTATTACGTGGCGCAGTTCTTCCGCATGTCTTAGAACATGGCCAATCATTTCCCATCGTATTTTCTCTATTGCAGTTATTATATTTCGTTCTTCTCCAACTTGGGTTAGCACCTCGGCATTAGTTTTCCTGTCTGTCCATCTGATTCTTTCCGTGCGTCTCCAGCACCGCACACTCAAATGCCTCTAGAAATCTTTTCTCTGTTTCATTAATCACTCGTGTCTCACAACCATAAAAAAACCATAACATATATACTATATATTTGACTTTTTTCGAGTATTTTAGAGGAAAACATGTTATCCCACCGGTAACAAAAACAAAATACGTATATGTGATTGCGTTTTGTGTTTGTATATGCTATTGCATCGTGGGACACTATAATTTGCGTTGTTCGGAATAATGCATGTATTACGTACGTATATACATTCCTAACAGCTATAGGCTGTAACATTTTCGAACACGATTATGCCATCAAACATCATATTATATCGCACGCGTTTAACGAACACGACGCTACACTGTTGTACAGATACGTTTCACCCCATAGTAACATTCCAATGACCATTATATTGCAGTCTCGCGTCAACTCCACGATAACAACGTTGCTCGGAATAAGGTTCATTTCGTTAAAAAAAACAATCTTTCCATACCGTTTTCGTGTTCCTAACCGCACGCCAAACAGTTTAATCGGAACCCATTAAAAACGACTAGTTTTATTATTCTTATACGATATTGATTTGCCACGTTTGTTAAGTTTGACGCGATATATATGGACTGGAGGGGTAGTTTCGATGTCGCGTCTAATATAACGTGTTTTTAACATGTTTTTCGTTTTATTTTTTATTGAAATCTTAAAATTCTATTACCATAGATTTAACACATTCGCGTTGATGGTATACTTATCATTAGTATCGCCGGTGCTCGATAAAAACGAAAAAACTCTATGTACTTGTAGATTGATATAATAATAATTATAATTATATATGTACACGATTTTGTCGGCCGAGTACTGGGGGGATTCGGGATTGATCGCAAACGCGTGCGCATCAAGTGGTTTGTTGTATACAGTGCTCGATGTAAAAGAGCGTTTGTGTTGCGAGTACGATGAAACATACCGTTTTGCAAACAAACCTAACCTGTTACCGCGTGCGTGCGTGTGTTCGACGCGTGGAAACATAACTGTAACGTCGTATTCGTGTCGGCACGCTAACGAAGCATTCGTGATTGCGCGACGACAGGCAACGACGGACGGAGAAAACGGTTCGGGAGAAGCCGAGATCGTTTTAGCGGGTCTCGGCCACCGTAAGTCAGTGGCGCACCCAGGATTTTTTCAAGGGGGGGGGTCTAAAAAACTACATTATGAAGTGTTGACAGAAAAATATGAACGTTGTATCAGAATTTGGATTTTCATCAATAAATTTAAAACTATTACACGGGTCAAGGGGGGGGGGTCCGGACCCGGAGTCCACCCCCTTGGGTGCGCCACTGCCGTAAGTACATCGCATACACGGAAAACGGAGATGGCGTGTGCAGTGGCGTGCCCAGGAATTTTCAATGCAGGGGGATGTTATAAGTAAATAGTAATAATACATTTTAATGAATTGTCATGGTAATGCCAAAAACTCAAACGTCATGTTTCAAGCTGTCCATAATCGTTTCTAGCTCATAATCGTGTACATTTGTAGATTGTTCTATAATCGAAATGAATTTAAATTATAACACACTAATACCAAGTTGTTCGATTAACATTAACACCATTAAATTGAAAAAAATGTATTGCGTGTTTAAAAATAAAATCAAAATACACGGAAAGTAGATTGCTTATTCCAAACGGAATTTCAACCGCCTAGCTTTTGTACTTTTTTGCCATTAACTAATAAAAAGTATTAAGTAATGACTCTAAAACAGCTCTTATAACTAATAAGTCGTTTTTCTGTAGATCAGCGAAATGGACAATGGAGGGGGGGGGTATAACCCCTAACCTCCCCCCCCCTGAGCACGCCACTGGGCGTGTGCGCGCAGCAGCGAATGCGCGCACGCGTATTTCGCGATCGCAACGAAACGCATTTGTGGCGACTGTCGGACGGGTTGGGGGTTTTCACGCTTTTCGTTGTTCGGCCCGACGGGACGCCGGAAAGTGAAAACGATCACACGCTCTTTCTGGTTTTTCCTTTTGATTTCTTCTCGCCACCCGATTCGCCGGCGCATAGCGTAGTTACCGTTGCGGCGTCGTTTCGTCATGTAACCCTTTCGAGCCGACACAAAACATACACCGGTTTTCGTTTTTCGTCTTCAGACCGTTCATTAATTAACACACACGCGGCGGCAGTATTCGTTCGTTTCTATAAATAACCATATCGAATATACCGAATACGGCGGTCGTACGATGTTCCGTGTTCGAACACGGTTACATTCGATTCACAGCGCGCGCTGCGCGAACGCGTCGCGTCGCTCATAATTGTTATGATCACGCCGACCGCTTACGACGACGGTTGCTTCGACAGCGTATGGCAAAAAACAATAAAACCGTGTCTGCAGGGCTTTTGGCAACACTGATTGCGCCTTCGGTGGGTCCTGGCGGCGGCGGCCGCCGACCACGGCACAGTAGCTTTAGCAGCTTCGAGTCGAGTCGGGTGGACGGCGAAGCTCGACGGTTGCGCTTTTCTAGTCGGTCCGTCGTGCCACACACGTTGTCCGTCTCTTCTGGCAATTATCCCCGGAAATATATAAATCGTTCCTTGATCATCACTGTTGTCGCGTTGATACATATTTATATATATATATATTTTTTTTTTTGAATCAAACGTCTTAACATCTTAACACTTTTCGTTGGCGCTGTCGCGAGTATTCTTATTCTACAATAGTAAAAAAAAAAAAATTCGAAAACACTGGTGAGTGATAACATTTATTTCACGCCGTTGTACATGCGTATCTTATTATTATTATTATTATTATTATTATGTGTTAAAATGTGTTTTACTGTTGTCAGTTACGATATTCCTAAATAAACTGAACGGCCACGGTTTTCTATTATGTTTCGTTCGTGTTTGATCAAGTTTCGTAGAAAGTCATATTTTTGCTAACTGACTCATTCGATTAGTTTTCATCAAAATATTTATTTTACATTGCAATAATCACACGTTTCTACTTCAATTCTCATTATAAATATGTGTAGAATCTTATTAACGTTTACGTATGGATAGGCGTTTGATAAAATGTATTTTAAACGTCTACTCAATATTAAAATCCGCTTGTTGGGCCCAATACACATATAACTTTTAATGATGGTGTTTAACATATTTAATATATTTAACATTTTCATTAAGCAACGATAATTACTAAATCGTGTTGTTTGTAAAAAATAAAATATAAAAATATATCTGTCTTATTATAAATCAGGTTTAAATGATTATTTAACAATTAATTATTATATTTGTAGTTTGAAATTAAAAAAAAAAAAACTGTTAATTCTCGTTTATTTAAAATGTTTATGAATTGATTTATATTATTAGCGTTTTCAAAATTGTAAGTTAAAAAAAGATTATTTGAAAAACGTTTATGGTAAAAATTATTGTCGGGAAGTTTTTTGGCAAACGTTCATATAATATGAAAATAATATATTACACTTGGTGTTTAACGTTATGTAGAGCTATATTATGTATTCTGTCGGAGTAGTATGACAGATAATTTTTAATGTAGTAATCTAATTCTATACAAGTTGTTTCTAAATACAAATCATGTGTTTTTTTTATGAAATTATTTAATCAACAGATATAGTAAAATGAATAAATATTTACAATTATTTTTTCTATTATTCTTTAGTCTTTGTACACATTTAAACATTTATGTTCTTATTTTCAACTAATAGTGTCTAACCTGTTGCTCGGCGGAACATATAAATATATTACAATTTGTTGATTCATTATGTAAGTTTTCTTACGGTTTTGTAATATAAAATTGTTATATTGTAATAAATTCAAATGAAATATTATGTTTCAAAATTTTCAAAATGTAAATTTTTACTATCTTTTTTTAAAAATAATGAACCATTATAAATAGTTGATAACAAAGTCACATGCAATAGTAACAAAAGTAACAGTTAAATGTATACTACTCGCAAAGCATTTTATTTATATTATGAATATAATATATTGTTTTATTTAAAAAAAATATTCTTATATTTATCTGTTTAAAGTATACACTGTAGGACAATATAAAATACATTTTTTATGGACTTTTTAATATACAGTTGTTATTGTTCGGTTTTTTTGGCCTGTACACGATAAGAAGCAGTGTCTAATATATTTTATTTATTGTGATTCATAGCCTTTGGTTTTTATAAGTTATTGTAAATATTGCCTATTGGGAGGACTCATAGTGGTTTTTGGCATAATTCCCAACAAAACTTGTATCCGAAGTTCCTGAAAAAGCGGTTTTAGAGGACTAATTAAGTTTTTTCGTCTTTCGTTTTTTATTGTGCTCTGTTTCGACCGGACAGAATCAGATGATTCAATTCTCAACTCGACAGAAATTAAACATTTCCAACATTTTAATTTTAGCACTCCGTTTTACTCACTTATTAAAATTTAATCCTCCCAGAAATCTCGTTAGCTATATTTTACAAAAAAAAAAAAAAGATAAATAAAAATAAAGTAAAATAAAAACATGATTTAGTACTATCTAATGTTATACATGTTTAGGATGACAATTTCACTGTAAAATAAGTGTATTGTTTGCATATATATTTGTTTTACGAGAAATTCTGACTTTATTATTTTTTGGAAGTATATAGTTTATATTCGTATGTAGTTTATTATAATATTTTAAAGGAAAAAAGTATAGTGTTTAAGTGGATGATATTTATCTTGCCATTTTGGCACAGATAACAGTACATTTATGTTTCTCTTTACGTTAAACATATTTGTTAAATATTAGGACACAGAAATTATTTTAATGGTCACTTTATGTAAGCATATGCACGATAAGTATTTAATCGTTCATTGACAGAATTAAAAAAAAAAACAATTTTTTTTCGAGTTTTTGTATATAAAATAATAAGCAATTATATTTATAATTAATAAGAAACCTCCCATATTATTGAACAGTATATAACGTGTTGAAATTTAGAATTATTTTTGTTCATACAATAAATTTAATTCTAAATGGTAATTTTATTACAAACTTCTTACATTCTATTAAACGGATATTCCATTAAATAAAAAACGGTTAAAAAATAAAATTACGATTTATTAATTTCAATTAGTTTTTATTATTATTATTATTAGTAATATGTGTCTTTTTTTATTAATATGCGTACATATTATATAAATCATAGTTAAGAAATTTTGTTTTTATGCGTTTAATTAGTTTTGTATGTCTTTTTAAAACTATCCATTTAATTTAATTTCCACGGATAAATAGGTACGGTTATTTTCAAGGGTGTTTGCAGGGAATGGAAATAGATGCACCATCTACTGCATCCATTTTTTAGGAATGTCTCTTTCGCTGTCTGTTCGGAAATCGAATATCACATAGCTAAATAAACACGCCTTATTAATTTGATTTCAACGAATCATATTACAGCGTAGGTATTTCTTTTAACGTAATAATTAACAATTCGGAAACATTTTTAATTATACGAATGTTGTAATAATAAAGTATTCGATAAATTCGAGGACAGCAAAACTAACTATATGTCGTACAATTTCTTTTTTCGAAGTGCTTTCAGTAATTAAAAACAGTAATGGCGTGTGTGAAATATTATACCGTACAATAATGAAATAATCGAATCAACTATTTCGACATGCGATCGAGTTGAATGTGTTTTAAAAATCTACGTTCATATAAACATAACGCATACCTTACACGTTATTCGCCCGGCCCGAAACGAATTTTACCGGTACTAATAAAATTTTATATTATTACTATGTACAAATAGTACACGTTTTCAAAGTAAAAACATAATTATGGTTACTGAAAAATACACAGATTCAAGTCAACTCTCAATCACAAGTCAATTGTAATTGCTGTAATCGTTGGGATACTAGTTTATTTCCTTCTCTTTCTCTCTTTCCGTGTCTCGTTTATCGACAATATTGTATACTATAGATAAAAAAAAAAAAATGTGTTTCTATTAATTATTACGTATAATTGTGATTCTGTGAGATATTATTACTTAAGTTACGATGTTTTTAATTTTAAATTGTTATATCTATCGAGGTTTTCCCAAATATGGATAAGAGGATATTGGTTCCTTGGGGGCGATTAAGGTTTTCAACTTTGTTCAGATTCGAACCATATGGTACACAGTGCGTCCTATAAGTTTTGAAAATACAGTCACAGAGGTTACAAAAAAATTACAAGCAAATTTTGTATTCAAAGTAATCATCATTTTATTCTATACAACTCTTGTGCGGTCGCCAAATTTTTCCATAGCCCGTGAGAAGTCGGTTTCAGGAATGTTCTTGAACTTCTCGGTCACAGCTTCTTGAATGTTTTAGTGCTGACAAAATGATCCCCTTTGAGTTTCATTTTCAACTTCGGAAACAGGAAATAGTTCGGAGAACTTAAATCTGGTGAATATGGGGGGTGGTCAAGTACTGGGTCCATTTTTGTGGTCAAAAATTGAAGTGACATTCACCGCGGCGTGTGCTGGAGCGTAGTCATGCAGCAAAAAAAGACCGATGTTTCCACAAAGCGGGCCTAACGTGTGCGATTATTTTACAGAGGCGGTCCAAAATGTTTTTGTAGAATTCAACATTGACAGTACTTTCCGGGGGCACAAATTCTTTATTTTGGATTTTTGAATCCATTTGATGAAAACTGACCATGGCGCCGAAATACAGTAGCACGGGATAACTGACTCACCATAAGCTTTATTAAACATTGGGAACGTTTTCGTAGCACTTTTTCCTAACTTGAAACAAAATTTGATCGCAATTCGTTGTTCAAGATTTTTTTCCACATTTTAATTATAACCGCGGTGACAAACGTACACTTACGCTAGACGTGATTGTACTGTAGAAATGATCCGATACACGCGAAGCTTTGTACGGATGTTATCGTAATTGCTTCGCAGAGTTCCATGATGACCTCTAGTATTCATTTTAGAACGGTTGTCTCAAAACTTATCGGACGCACTGTGTGTATACTCTAAAACGAAATGAAAAGTCTTTGAACAGGAATTTGAGATTGTATTTAGGAATTAAAGTCCCTGCAAGTTATATTAGATTGAAAGAACTTTATTTTCAGTTTTTACAAATCGGTACAAATGCACGTTTGGACATTTTTTCGTTTTTCAAACCGTACTCTCGAATACCTTGTGCTGCGTATACGTATAGTTAAACACAGTTGACAGAAAATCACTTGTATTATATTGCAACGTACACGGGTAAGAAATATACATAATACGTGTACTACGTGCGGGGGGGCTCAAAAAACCGGACGGAAATATATTTGTGCGTGACGGTTTGGTCCGCGAGACACGTAGAACGTCTGCGCGCATCAAACCGTCCGCGTCTTGTAGGAACGCGTTTAGCGGTTGGTGTTTGGTTTGGTTTGATAACCGTAAACCCCGAGAGGTTGGAAAATCGGATTTTCGTTTTTCGTTTTCGTTGTGTATTGTTCGTTCGTTCGTTCGTTCGTTCGCAGGTGACCCGAAGGGCGTTGGATCGAGTAATAAAATAATCGGGCGGTGGCCGTCGTCGTCGCCGCCGCCGCCGCCGGCCGTTCGCGGAGTGGTCGTGGACAACAATGACCGCCGCGGGCCGGGACGACCGGCGCCCCGGGGGACACGACCGTTGGGCCGCGAGACCGTGCGGCGGCGACGGCGACGATAGCGCGCAGCAGCAACAACAGCGGCAGCGGCGGCGAACAGCAGAGCGGTGAACGATTGGGGGGCCACCGTGCCGATGGCGACGCCCCCCGACAGCCCGATCATCGAAGAGGCGACGCTCATCGAGCTCGAGAAACAGCTCAACAACCCGTCCGCGTTCCAGCACGCCAGACCCGTGGCCCTGGAAGACTTGTGCCGGCAGACCAAGTTCACCAGACAAGAGATCCGCATCATGTACCGAGGATTTAAACAGGTCAGTGGGTGGTGGACGGCTTTCGCTCGAAACGCGATGGATCGCGATCACGTGTGATGTAACCCTTTGTCTTACTCGTCTCGACCCCCCCACCCCCCCCGGGTAATACGCCCGTTGAAAATTATCAAACACGATTACGGTGATTAGGAATTCGTCATCAGATTCAACGGTCGACAGTTGATTTCGTATTAGAAATAGTTTATTTATTTACGCTGAACATGCTGTCGCGACATGTCCGCAATAGTATAAACTGACAGTGTTTGTACACTGCTGTTTGCTTGCCGACTGGTGTTGATTTTCAAGTCGTCTTACAATTCAACAGTCGGTCGTTAAACACGTTCGGTTTTCTCGAAGAAATCCGAACTATGTGCACGTCAAATTCTTGTAGACTCGCGCGTCTATATAGGATTTCGTGTCGGGCGTTTATTATATTCTTATTGATGATAAGAATCCGGTGTATCCGTTACGGATTGATATAATGTTTCATTGACGTTATTCGATAATAAATAGAATTTATCGACTAAACTCGAATGTTGCGGTTCATTAATAAACTCGAATCGCGAACATGACAGTATTAGTGTGCGACGTGCGCAGTACCGACGACGTTCAGTCAAGTATGTTAGTCGTTCTTATAGCGAGTATATAAGTACCGAGGAACAATGTCACCGTCATTTTTTCACCGGCAGGTCAGGTTAGCCGTAGTAGTATCTATATTGGTAAACTGCGATGTTATTTCAAATAGGTCGTGTTGTTTTTTCTTTTTTTTTTGTAAAATATTTTGAATTACATCCTTTAAATTATATATTAATTTAAAAATTTTCATAATTTACTTCCGAAATGCCTATAAATAATAAACTATATTGGTTTAATATATTCGATATATTGATGTAGAAATATTGATATTTGACTCAAAACAGGGGTTGCAGTTTAAAAATTAAATAGTCGATATTCAACCGTAAGGCATAATGAAAATAGTGATAATTGTACGATTTATATAACCTCGAATATTTCATAATATAATCCTTTATTTGAGAATATCGTTATTGTACACTCTGAAATATATGTTCAAATGGCTGGTATTTATTCATAAATTGTGCGTGGTGCAGAGGTAATAAAATATGTGTATAAGACTTTGTGCAATCGTAGTTTAACAATATTTCCAAATTATTTGTTTGCGTATTTTTTTTTTTATAGTGACATTTGAAACATATTTAAATAGGGCTTATGTTATAAATTTTGTTTTATGATCAAAATATTTCACATTATTATTATGGATTAAATTTATGTTTAATACGCTGAGATGTGAGATCACAATCGTAATTTTTTAGATTTAGTTTAGGATCTATATTTAATACATACACACATACACACACACACACACATATATGTATATTAAATACATACACATTCTAAGTATATATATATATATATATCATCTAATGAATGTCTACGGAGTGATTCATTGTATGTACCTACCTACATTAAATTTGTTGTTGTGAGGTAGTAGGGCTTCCTCCATCAGCCATCCGACAAAAAATGGACGTAATTAATGAATTGCTGTATACGTATTGCCGCTTGTGTATTAGTATATTTAAGATATACTCGTATAGATAACAAACTTTATATGCGAGTGCGTGACTCGTACATAATAATTAGTAGGGTCGTGAATTTCCATGGCTTTTTTATACCCTGAAACATTGCTGTCATTGTACCAAATTCCAATCATGCCACAGCGCGTTTAACTTGGTCATAATAATATATTATCTTCTCAGTAGTGTTTAATTTTCAGTTTTAAGTTCAAACGAATGTTTATTATCATAATATTAGTAACACAACAAAATACAATACATAGATAAATATATTTATGTTAAAAATAAAATTGTACATTGAGATAGACTGGACATTTATATATTTTATTCAAATTTTCGATTTTGACACATTTTATGGTAAAAATATAAATTATTCGGTTCACAATTTACGGATTATTTATTTTATTATTAGGTAATTTTACGCTAACTTGTTCATTTATTAGATTTTAGGCAATTTAAAATAATTATTTTTTACGTAGATTTTTGTACTAGATAATATTTATTTTGATTTTTATTTGTACGTGCATCGTATTTGTTTTGATATGTAATTTTGTTTATTACAACTAGCAATACAATTTTGTAAGTAATAATGTTATCTATATCTTATGTATTTGAAAGTAAATTGTATTGGAGAAATAAATAAAACAGAACAATCGATTAAACAACAGTTCCATCAATAACTGTCTTGTTTTTATCTTTCGCAAAGGTAATACAGTAAAATCCAATTTCGCACATACAAAATATTGGTTTTAAACTAATAATTGAGTATTTTGGTTTATTATTAAATTTCAGGGGGAGGGATTTCTTGATTTCGAAAAATGTATATTTCCTTTATTTCTGTTCAAACGCCAGCTGTAATTAATAAAGTTTCAAAATTTTATAAATTAAATTAATTAAAATGTGACACTTAAAATTATAAAGTTCATAAGATCACAGAAAAAGTTATTTTATTAAAGTTTTGTAATATTTTAAACTACTATAAAACCCATTGCTACGGCTTTCTCTTGAGTTTTAAATTTATTTCAGTTTAAATTACCTTATTTTTTTATTGAATTCTATTCATTCTCTGATATTGGTTTTACTTAATAATTATCAACCGATGCTATTATTTTTTTATTTTTGTAATTACGCTGCAATTGATGAGTTACACATTGTAATTATAATTTGTTAAGAGCTGACCAATAAAAGTTGTATAGTAAATTAATAGAATAATATTAGTTTTAAGTTCATATTTTTTGTTTTACAGTATTTTTTTTTAATGCTTTTTGTGCGAAAGACAATGATTAACAAATTTTGGTTCACTCCAAATGGCGTTTTCTTTAAAAATTTAATTTGTTATAGTGATATATTTGTTATATTAAATACTTTACTAGTATACAAGATATTATTTTAAATTATAGTAATAGTAACGTTAAAAAGTGTTTAAATATTTTGTCGTCATAATATGTTTGTATACTAAAAATTAATGTTAACCATATTTTATGGTCAGTAAAACCTTTTTTCTTCTTTTTAATGATAGAAGGTGTTGTCGGTTGGTCAAGTAAAATAAGATTTATACCAACGTATAATGTTTTTTTTTAAATTTGAGTAATAAATCAAAATTAATTATCATTTTTTCACAAAATGTTTGTTCAACTATATTTAATTTAATATAAATAATGAATAATAATTATTTAGTATACATAAATTACATAAACTAAGTGGAAAATACTGTTTGTAAAGAATTATTTGTTGATATTTAAAATCTGATATTAAAAACATAATGTTTACAATTGCACGAAGTCTATAATAATCACGATATCCATACCTAATGTGTTTTTCATATTATTATACATGTTAAGTACATTCGAATATTGCATTATTTAATATGTATATCAAAATATTTAGAGCTCATAAGTATGATTTATTATGATGTATTGTTTTTCCATAATAATTGGAATAATATTTTTTATTTTTCGAAAATGACTGATTTTCATTATAATATTATCATAGTTAAATTTCAAATAACAGTTCGAATATGAATTAAAAATATAAATTAAAGGTTTATACAATTAAATGTTTGACATTTTAATAAGGACTTAAATGAAAAACGAAAACAATGAAATTAGTGTTTAGAATTGGCTGTAATTTGGTATTTCAAAATATCTCAATTAATTTAAATAGTGTACGAATGTGCGATCTGAATGTAAATTACAATGCACCGGACGATTTCTAATTATTCCGGGATTATTGTAGCCTGCAGTGACAGCGAATTTGATTTAAGTTACACGTTTCGGGACATTTACGAATTTACGATTGAAATAAGTACGTGAACATATTTTTTATTTTTAACCGTGTGTGGTTCACGTGATTTGTTCATGACGTCACTGACTTTTTAAATATTGTTTAATCAACAACGTACATTTGTTGTTTGCTAATCAATTGAAGAATAGTTTTTAAGGTATATACACCGCGTCGCAGTTGGTGCCAATCGGTATGACTTTTCAACGGATATTTTGAACGGCGAGGATGGGTATGAAATTGAAAGGAGGAACGATTATCGTATTTCCGATCGGATGTCCGTCACATGAACCATAGAGATTCCATCAGACGGGGCGGGGGCGGGGAGAAAAGAAGCGGCCTGACGTTTAATATATATTGTAACGACAGCTATTTGACGTATATTGACGGAACGTTGAAAAATGATACTTCCTATTATCCCGGTGACCTGCTATCATTAATAGATAAACGTTATTTCGCCACGCTTTGTGATTGGACGAGTTATAACAACATTGTTTCTATTGTTTTTAACATTAAAAACGCATACCGGTATAATCTCCTCTCGGGAGCTATAGGGAAAATTCGGCTCGTTAATAACATTCCCTTGCGGTAATATATCATACATAAATTTAGCCTCTTTTAACAATGTTCACTTCAGGTGTTTCATCCTACAACGAATGTGTCATTAAAATGGAAAAAAAAAGTTTAACGTGATGAATATATATATATTATGCCATTTGGCGTCGATACAGTATTTAAATTGGAGTTATTAATTGAAAAATGAACTAAATAATACAAAAAACAATTTTATACATTTGTGTTTGTTTTTCATTATAGCTATGTATCTATGTATTAATTTGTCTACATAATATATTGTTAGTTATAAACACGTTTAATATATTATAGTACTGTGTTCTGCTTTTAGTGTTCCGAGTTTTTTCTTTTTTATATTTTTAACGATATTTTTCATTTTTGTTTGTAAATTGTTTTTTTGTATTTAAATTTATTATTATACTAGCATTTTCATTAATCTTTAATAAATGTTACTTCTGTTAAGTGAGTCATTATATTTTCAAAATAGATTTGTTAATGAGGTTGTTCAAAATTTGATTGCCTTTAAGCTATAAAAAGGGAGACATTCGGTACTCAATAAAATTAATTTTACTAAGTAATTTCGAGTTTGATAAATCATCAATTATATTTATTATTTCATAACTAAAAAAAATAGAAAACAACTAGAAAATAAACACGATTGTTTTTAAAGAGAAGGCAAAATGTATTGATTAAACTTTAGGGGTGTGTACAATCATTCATTTTACACTAAATTTTATTATGTAGTTTATCATGTAGGTATTTAGCTCACAAATTATTGGTAATATTACATTGAATTGGGATTTATTATATTGAGTAATAAAAGTACGATAAAAAAATGCAAGTCGCTTTATATAAACTTTAATTTAAGTACTTCATCTTTGACATTTATCGTATTATGTCTAGAAAAATATAAATTGTTGAATACATATAAATTATAAGTTAATGGGAATCTGAAGTTAATAAATGTTGTTTTATTAATGGTCATTAACGTATTGAATAATATATAAAATACGAAACGTAGTTTTACGTCTTGTTATAATTCTTAATAATTTAATTTAAATGAAAAAATTACGAAAAGCATCAATATTATGTTATTACTTACGCGTGTTATTATTAATTTGTTTATTTGTACTGTTAATGTAATTTTATCAAAGCGTCTGTAGACTGGCGTGACCCAATAAATTGAAATATTACGTCTAATGGGAATTAAAAAGTATAATGCTCACTTAACACGTAAGCGAAGCTCATGAACAGTTTTTAGCGTTTTAAACCACGTACATATAGTGCACCTCACGCCATTTGACGATTTTATGTAAATTAGAGGGCCAGTAAAATAATGATAAACTCTCCCTGTTCCAACGCCTTTAATATTATGTAGAAAACATCGATTTTTTCTTTTTTTTTCTTAAATTTTTTTATCAAAATGAGAAATCTAATCTAAAAAACGTTGAAATAATTTAACTAAAATAAAAATAGGTACTTGATTCGGAAATGTATTTTTAAAATGTAAATTTATTACAAGGCTTTTTTATTTGATTTTTTGACAGTATTAGATCCGATTGTCAAATAATAAAACATTATTTTGATTTAATCAGAAAATGGCTGTTGTTATTTTAGAAATTAATCGGTAATTATATTATCATAGTCTTTGTTTTATTTTATTTAATCGAGCAACACGAGTATTTTTATGAACAATTAACAGCAAAAGTTAAACAACTTATTATAAAAAATTTATTTTTTCTAAAACAAGCTTGTAATTAGTTCAAAATTTCTGGAGGAAAACACTAAATTTAAAAAAGATGAAAATTCAGCAATATATATATAGCAATATTTTTTAATGTTCGAATTTACTTTCGAGTTAAAGCGGCGAAGAATACTTTTAGAAAAGCTTTAGTTAGTTTGTATTTTATACCTCTTCCCTCGTGACCGTTTGGCTGATATAATGTGCTTAAAAGTAATATACTTATATATAGTAATTTTCTTTCTTCTGTTTTGATGAGATATAAATATTTCTAAAATTATTGTTTAAGTTAGTAGTATTCTAGCGTACAAAACCAAAATGCATAATCAGTAACTCAAAGCGTCATCGAGTCAAATACTATTGTTAAGGGATATATAAAAAAGAATGAGATTAAAAAATTGGTTTTTTTTCTTGAGTTTACTCGCATTCTCGTTGGGATTTGTATAAGAACAACAGCGATGTGTTCTGTCGCTACAATACGTCTGAAATTCTTACCCGTATCTGCCGACGGTTTTTGGCGTCGTATAGTAAATATTGTTTGCTTAATTTACACACGTTACATTTTGTTGAAAATCATACAATACGCTACGCGCCTTACATTAAATAAGCACACAGCTATTTCAGACCATCCATCATTTAAATATATATTTGTTTTTTCTGTTGGGACGTACGCAGTACTCGTATTACGACAACAGACATTTTCATATTGTTATTCTTGTATTTTATGTGTGCGCTGTTGTAACGTGTATTTTTTATTTGTTTTTTGTTTTTGTTTTGATATCTGATTGAATCTAGATTAGCCTTTTTCAGAACAATAGTAGATAAAACATTATCATATTTAAACTGGTCGTCTAGAAAATACAGTGGAAAATCCAAATGATAACTATATAAGCCCACCGGAAAAATAAATTCTCGTTTATTCGAAACCCAATTCTAATATTGTTGTGTGGGAGTCAAACCCAGAGGCTATTCAACGATATTTATGGCTTTTTGCGATTGTAACATTGGTTATGGAGTAGACGAAGGAAAGTCTTTATTCGCTAGGTCAGGCATCGCATAAAATTCTATGCGATTAAAATTAATGACTTTGTTTTATTTTATTTTTAGTTTATCGATACAATTGTATAACTTTTTCTATATTCACATTTACATGTTACATACGATGTAATTGAACAATATTGTTGAACATATTTTATAATTCTGAATTTAAATTTAATTAATTTTTTAAAATTGATTACTATATATAGGCATTATTATGTGCTATTTATTAAAAAAAAAAAATGTATTACTTTTTTCTCATTTTAAATAAAACGCGTATCGATATCAGCAATACTATTGCACATTAGCGTGTATCTTACTGAACTATACAATATCTATGGTTTACGTATTGTTATAGTTAACGGTATACTCAATATTAATATATTAAGATCACGTTGACATCTCTGAGGAATTATCACTTTATTTACACACTCGCATGCACGCACGTATATATTATTATATTACAGCAGATTATTTTATAACAGCGAACAATGTAATTTATGGGTAATATTCCGATAGAGACTTTTTTATCGTTATACTTGTTTGTCTGGTAAAAGTTGGAGATAGTTTGTTGAGAGGCAGTATTCGTTGGTTTTTTTATTCTTGTTTTTTTATACCCTTATAAATATAGGAAATGTTATTACTTGAAAAGAAAACACGACTATAATAATAATAATTTAAAGGTTAGAGCCACGGTTCACAAACTTTTTTTATTCAAGCCTCTCTAAATATAGAAAAATTTTCTCACGCCTCCTTACGAATAACATAAAATAAAGAAGGTTAACAATTATTTGTTATTTAATACTTTATTATATTTACATTATGTATATGGCAAAAGAAACAGAAATTTATTTTATTTTATACAGGTATACAAAATAATGAATGTGAACAATGTGTTTGTTTTCCATGTATTAATGTTTCATACTCAACTTTGTTAACATAAAACAACATGAATAACGTTAGTAAAATTATACACTAGGTGTATACTATGACTGTTTAAATAATACTGAAATTAGGTGTAAATAAGATAAGATAAATGTTTCAACAAAATTGTTATCGACCATATAAATGGTCTGAAAATAACTATATGCAATATTTATTACGTGCCTTCCCTGTTAAATGCTCGCGCCTCGCAACGGAGTTGCGCCGTGCAGTCTGGGAATTGCTGGGTTAGAGTATAAAATGTTGCTTACTGAAATATCGGGTAGAATTTCAAATTCGAACAG